>CALYLW010000009.1:1141271-1508771 GCA_944989445.1 Ampullaceana balthica | reverse complement strand
TACTCTTTATGACTATTGGTAACTTCCAGGATCAGTTACTAATATCCATAATCGTTAATTTTGTTCTCTGTCTCTTGTTCTTAAACTCCAGCCTCTGGAGTTTCGCAGCGAAAGCTGCAAGGTACACAAAAATAATAATAAAATAAGTGGGAAACAAAGTTAATTTTTATTACATAATTTTTGTGTAAAACATCCGTTCATTCACGAGAAATATGCATATCCTATAAATTAAATGAACTAATGAAGAAGTAACAGATGTTTCTTTCAGTCTTGGAGCACATACCAAGTAAACACATCTATAAACCAACAGCGACTCTCAGTTTGTTGTTATTGTTGTTGTTTAATTTGTATGCTATCAGTTTTAAAAAAAAATATTTAATTGTTTTGTTGTTGAAATTTTAGTAACGAGAGTTCCAAAGTTACGCAATAAACATTCCATGTATTGTCATGAATGAAACACGCGTGAGCTGTTACCCCTCCTTTGGGGCCAACGTAAGCACGAAAAGTCATATTTTCGTACCCCCTCCCCCTGTTGCACCCCGTACATTTTTGGGATCCCCTCCCCTATGCGTAGATACAAATTAGCTTCTCAAAAATAAATAAATCCTGTTTGAAAAAAATTATTTTAAGCCATAGTCACAGAATATTTGTTTTACTCTTTTCAGTTTTTTGTAATATCGTGATTTTCATGTTGAAGTTATTAAAGAAATACAATGGAACATTCAAATGTTATTGTCTTGAACACTGCATCAAAATAAATGATAAAATAGAACAGTGGTGACAAACCTTCTTTGGGCCGCGTGCCCAAAATTAAACGCAACCCACTTTTTTTATAGCAACCTGTGAGACCTGTACTAGAATATGCATCTTCTGTATGGGACCCAACCACCAAAGAAAACATTGATAAACTAGAACAAATTCAAAAAAGAGCTGCCAGATTCATTACTGGAGAATATTCAAAACTGACAAGAATAACACCATTAGTTAAATCATTAAACCTTGAAACACTAGAGGATAGAAAAACCAAGAGCAAAGTAGTAATCATACATAAAGCAATTAATTCTAATTTAGAAATACAACACAAAGATAACTTAATACCACCCTCAGATAGACATAAGGATAAAAACACCTTTCTTATTCCATATGCAAGAACAAACACATACAAGTTTTCCTTCTTCCCGTCCGGAATTCGGGCGTGGAATGGGTTGCCTGAAGAATCCAGGAAAACCAACACTTTATCAACATTTAAATCTCTAATAAAAATGCAGGACTAAACACAAACCATAGATAAGCGTAGGACGCAATAATCTTCTGTATAGAAGGAGCGTCTGTAAACAGATAAGATAAGATAAGATAATTGCCAATACTCCAATGAAACCAGAAAATTGTGGTTAGGTTTAGCTGGTTTGATAAAGGTATAGTAATATTTTAGTCGCGTGCCGATTGATGAGGCTCTGCGTGCCGGCTGTGGCACGTGTGCCATAGGTTCGCCATCACTGAAATAGAACAATAAAAGCAGTGAAATCGCCGTCCCGTTACCTAAATATCACGGCTGAGGCACCGGTAGGCGAAGGAGAAACTTCTACTAATTTTAAGAAATGGAAATATGGTGTCGTTCATAAATGACGTCACGCACCTGGGGGGGGGGAGGGGGCACACATTTGTGATGAGGGGGAGGGGGGGTGTCATAATTGTGACGTCACGTCAAAACACGCAACTTTAAATAAAAGTTCCACTTAAATATTTGATTGCTTACAATATAATTTAATGATGTTTTTACATGGCTTTACGCGCGTTAAGATATTAGAATGCAGACCTACACTAAATACATACTTAAATTACCAAAAAGTGATTTGATGCATGCTCATTTTCAAATAGAAAAAAAGGTTTTATGGGGAGGGGGTAAAGCTTTGTGACGTAATATTGGAAAGGGGTCTAATTTTTGTGACGACGTGAGACGAGGGGTGAGGGTGAAAATCGGCAAAAATCGCGTGACGTCATTTATGGACGGTCCCTATAATCAGACGGATATATTTTAGGTATTGATTTTAGTAATGTGTGAACGTTTGGTCTGAATAAAATTTTAATACTTCCAAGTAATTGGAAGTTCAGAATTTCGTTTGCATTAAATTTAAAAAAACAATTACTTCCTATCGTCTTGACTCAGTCGGTCTCGAAAATTTGTTGTGTGTACATAATACTGTATATTTATATAAATAGTCGGCATATTACTTACTGTCAGTCCTTTTTACAGTGGAGACTCATTTTTCTGACATACGTTAAAAAGCAGATGTGAAATGAGTTCCCAAACAATTTTTGGCTAGAAAAAAAGCACTGGTTATTTCTATTTATTTTCTATGGTTTTCTGGGGTTTTCTCCATGTTGTTACTTCTGTATTAAGTTTTAAAATACATTTTTTTGTGTGTGTTCAAATATCTCAATTATCTTTGTCTCTGACTATTTTTAAACTACAGAAGGAAAAAAACACCTATCAATTGTGTATCACAAAAACATCACCTATTCCCTTATCCATAAACGCAATCAATTCTTCACCAATGGAAGTGCGGGAATAGTAAAACTAAATTCAAAATCATTTATTTAACAATGAAATATAATAGACAAACTTTAGTGGTATACCACAACTAACTGCCATAACAAGAAACGATGTTAGCCCACTATGTGTAAGTGGCTGTGCATGCCTACTGTATAGAATCCACCCCCTTTCACATAGCTCAGATAAGTTCAGATTCGACCTACTAGTTACAGATCTATATTTAGTGTACCACATTTTGTCGTAATAGCCAGGGGGTCACACTAGAGAATGTGAGGCGATGTATAGTGTTATTCATTCAAGTGGAGCACAGGGGACAAGACGTGTCTGTTTTAACTTGTTTTGGTGGTGCGTTTACCTACTAGACAACGGTAGTATATAGTTATGGTGGTGCGTTTACCTACTAGACGATATAGTATATAGTTATGGTGGTGCGTTTACCTACTAGACGATATAGTATATAGTTATGGTGGTGCGTTTACCTACTAGACGATATAGTATATAGTTATGGTGGTGCGTTTACCTACTAGACGATATAGTATATAGTTATGGTGGTGCGTTTACCTACTAGTCACTAGACGATGGTAGTATATAGTTATGGTGGTGCGTTTACCTACTAGACGATGGTAGTATATAGTTATTGTGGTGCGTTTACCTACTAGACGATGGTAGTATATAGTTATGGTGGTGCGTTTACCTACTAGACGATGGTAGTATATAGTTATTGTGGTGCATTTACCTACTAGACGATGGTAGTATATAGTTATGGTGGTGCGTTTACCTACTAGTCACTAGACGATGGTAGTATATAGTTATGGTGGTGCGTTTACCTACTAGACGATGGTAGTATATAGTTATGGTGGTGCGTTTACCTACTAGACGATGGTAGTATATAGTTATGGTGGTGCGTTTACCTACTAGTCACTAGACGATGGTAGTATATAGTTATTGTGGTGCGTTTACCTACTAGACGATGGTAGTATATAGTTATTGTGGTGCGTTTACCTACTAGACGATGGTAGTATATAGTTATTGTGGTGCGTTTACCTACTAGACGATGGTAGTATATAGTTATTGTGGTGCGTTTACCTACTAGACCAGGGGTCTCCAAACTACGGCCCGCGGGCCAGATGCGGCCCGCGAGGACCTCTCATCCGGCCCCTGGAGACCTTTTAATCTCCAAAAAGATGCTATTTTTACCTATAGTTTGCCACAAAACTTTGTGTAGTCAGCCCCAAAACTGGTGTTTGACAGTTAATGCGGCCCTCCGGCAGAAAAGTTTGGAGACCCCTGCACTAGACGATGGTAGTATATAGTTATGGTGGTGCGTTTACCTACTAGACGACGATAGTCTATAGTTACGGTGGTGCATTTACCTACAAGACCAGTGCTTCTCAAACTTTTTCGTATGACGGACCGGCAGGAATTTGTTCCATTGCTGCACGGACTGTTGCACTATTTTCCCGTACTAAAGTTGATTTCCCTGTACTGACGTGATAGCAAAATGAACCCCTACATGAATTCTGTTTGTTTTATGCTACATGTCATCAAACAATTTTGAAAAAGATTAAACTGAAGTATTGCTGGCTTAATGCTCATTTACGATCATCTTCATTGTGTACAAAAATGTGTTGATAATGGCAACCAACGTTTTTGTTTCAACTTTTAAAAAAAATGATAGTACTTAAATAAATTTATATCCTGACTTTATTCTACGTTTTATTAAAGAGAACATAAAATTTAATATAAAAAGTCATGTTTTTTTTTAATTTTAAAAAAATAATATATAACTATAGTAAGTACATGTGTAAGTTTATGCTCAAAGTTAACTTAAACTAAAAGCTCAGGTGAGCCTATTTATTTGTTGCAAGTTTATCAAGTCTTGGCTCGGTTGAGCACAACACTAAACGCAATGGAGAACAATCATCCATAATACTCTTGTACTTTGTCTTAATATTGCTCATTGTTGAAAAAACCAGTCTCACATAGATAAGATGAAGGAAATGGAAGAAGAGCCTTGAGAGCGATTTCGGCAAGTTCAGGATATTCTGCACTCACGTGAATCCAAAAGGATGCTAGAGAGGTTATAGTTCCGAAATTTATTTTTAAACCTTCAGCTGCAGCTAATACCAGCAATTTATCTTCCAACGTTACAGACAAATCAACCTTCGAGGCAATAAAAGGATTGCGTATCCACCCAGTACCTTCCCGTGGGTCATCTTCTGTTGGAAAGTAGAACTCAAAACTGTCAAATAATTTTTTAGTACTCAATGATGACTTTCTGCAGAGATGGAACATGGAGCTCTTCATAGCACCATCGATAGGTATTGTTAATTTTTGAAACATATCAAAACAGCGGACCACCACTTTGAGAAGCACTGTACTAGACGACGGTAGTATATGGTTATGGTGGTGCATTTACCTACTAGACGACGGTAATATATAGTTAAGTACGTAAATCAACTTTGGAATATAAAAATGTTCCAATTGCATTATCACATCCAACCGAGTATGGCATTATCTTTTGATATTTCATGATAGAGTGTATTAGAAATTGTTATGGCGAGATGTAATTGTTATGATAGTGCTGTGGAATCGTGCACCAAAATGAGAGGATTTGAGTTTGTTTAGTTTGTTGTTGTATTTAACCATGAGTCCAGTGAATATCTAAATCGGCGTCGTTACATTTAGAGGTGGTAGATGTAAAGGGGGGGGAATGGTGGACGCCGTCTGGATGGTATTATTTGTGGATAACAGAAATGGTGGATGACACAAATATGGATGGGGCGGGCGCTTATGAGGTTTAACATATGCAGTTCATTCATTCTCTCACTTATAGATCTCTCTTTTGCCTTCTAAATTATATATGTTTAATTTTTATACCAAACACCCGCCCCCCGTTTTTAGTCATATTAAATGAAAGTACTTGAACTTATAAGTTTTAAATTATTTTCTTCTTTTTAGTCCACTTATAAAAATGTGGTTTTTTTAAAATCTTTTTTTTTACTTCTATTTATTTTATTCTTTTTAGTCTAAGTGTATGCTATATTGAGTTTTGAAGTATTGATTATGTTCAAATATAATACGCATTGCCCGACAAACATTTACAGACTGGAAATGACTGATCTCCCCTTGATGTTAAACATGGTTGATGTGGTCGGGGTTGGTGTGAACTCGGCACGTGAATGTAATGTAAACAAGAGCAGACGGATAATACATATGCTTATATATATAGATAAACTAAAAAGTTCCATAATTTAATAACGGTACATTGGGTCCCACGTTTTTATTTATTTAACCACGTTTTATTAACTCACTTTCGTTCCTGTTTGTTTGTCCAATATTTTTTCAAATCTGCCAACGTAAATTGAACAACTTCTGATGGTCTTAGAGATCTGAAAATTTTACCACAGATAGATCTTGGATGACAATGCATTGTATCAAAATTTCAGATCGTCGAATTTGCCGTTATTAAATTATTGAACTTTTTAGTTTATCTATAGTCTATATATAAGCATCTGTACCGTCTGCTTTTGTTGACATCCGAGAGTTCACCCCGTGACCACATCACAATGTTTTTAAAACGTTGGACGGGCGCTTGTGGGGTGTTTGGTAAAATAAATAGTGGTAAAAAAATATTTTTTTAAACCAGATTGTTATAAGTGGACTAAAAAGAATAAAATAAATAGAAGTAAAACAAGATTTTTAAAAGCCATGTTTTACAAGCTGACTAAAAAGAAGAAAATAATTTAAAACTTATAAGTTCAAGTACTTTGATTTAATATGACTAAAAGCGTGGGGCGGGTGTTGGGTATAAAAATTTAAGATTTCTAATTTAGAAGGCAAAAGAGAAATCTATAAGTGAGAGTATGAGTGAGCTGCATATGTTAAACCTCATAAGCGCCCGCCCCACGTTTTTAGTCATATTAAATGAAAGCTCTTTAACTTATAAGTTTTAAATTATTTTCTTCTTTTTAGTCCGCTTATAAAAACGTGGTTTTTCAAAATCTTTTTTTTTACTTCTATTTATTAACTTGCTTTCGTTCCTGTCTGTCCGATGTTTTTCAAATTTTTAACGTAATATTAAACCACTTCTGATAGTCCTAGAGATCTCAAAATTTTACCACAGATAGATCTCAGATGACAATGCATAATATCAAAATTTCAGATGGATCGAATGTACCGTAAAATTAAATTAATGCATTTTTTAAAGTTTATCTTTATATACTATATATATATATATATATATATATATATATATATATATATATATATATATATATATATATATATATATATATATATATAATATAATATAGCATCTGTATTATCCGTCTGCTATTGTTTACATCCACGTCTTTGCACGTGCCACCGAAGTGTTTATCCCAGCCCCGCCCCATCAACCGTGTCTTACAGCAAGGGGAGATCAGTCATTTTCAGCCTGTAAATGTTTGTCGCGCTATGTGTATTATATTGAACATAATCAGCACTTCAAAACTCACCAGAGCATACACTTAGACTAAAAATAATAAAATAAATAGAGGTAAAAAAAATATTTTTAAAAACCACGGTTTTGTATGTGTACTAAAAAGAAGAAACTAATTTAAAACAAATAAGTTCAAGTCCTTTAATTTAATATGACTAAAAACGTGGGGCGGGCGCTTATAACGTTTTACATATGCAGTTCACTCATTCTCTCACTTATAGATCTTTCTTTTGCCTTCTAAATTATAAATCTTTAATTTTTATACGAAACACGCGACCAAACTTTTTAGTCATACTAAAAGAAAGTACTTGAACTTATAAGTTTTTAAATTATTTTCTTCTTTTTAGTACACTTATAAAAACGTGTAAAATCTTTTTTTACCTCTATTTATTACAAACTCGGCTCCGGTTCCGGCAGGATTACACCTCATAAATCCCGCTGGCCGGATTTCAAAAATTTGAATCCGTAACAGTTACAGCCCTTATATGTACACTATTTGTACACACTCTGCAATTATTGTTTGACTGCAGTGAACAGATTGACATATCGTCTTATCTTACATCTCTATTATCTCCCCCTGACTGTTACGACAACAAGAGCTCCACAAAACACACTCCACCATTTGGCCTTGGCCATCAAACGTTGATTAAGCCATCCACCAAACACCACCCTTGGGGAGGGGAGAGAGGGTCGCCGGGGGTTGAAATTCCCTCCTTTCAACCGCAGCCCCACAATGTCCATGAAACACGGGTTATGCAAGAACTGCCCGGTGACTGTACGGACTATGATACTGTGTAGAGGGGAGGAAATGAATTCAAGTGTGTCAACTGAACATCAAGTTCTCGTGTTTCACGGCTTAACATGTTCTCATTGACTTTCACGTGCTCATGACGTCACGTACAATTTGTTAATCCCCCAGAATAAGTTACGACCATGGCCACGGAGGAGGATCTTCTCAGTAGTTGTCGGACTTTGCTCGCGACAGGAGCCGTGACCCTGGCCGGAGTGGCTGCCGTCACCTACATGATGACGTCACAGAAACGTTTACCTGTGTCCAAGCCTGACATCGACCTCAACAATCAATCAGTGGCCGTTGATGGAAAGGTTGGTAGTCGTCGTAATGCAGTCGTTTGATAAGTCAGTTCTGTCTGACACAGACATCACGGCATTCTGCCCAGTGGAGTACAAGTCAAATAGTTTCCCGTTACATCAAGTTATATGATCTAATGCAGAGGCGTCACTAGGGGGGTGCGGACCACACCGGGTGATACCATCACAAAGGCTGACACCAGGGTGTAAAATTCCGTATGTTCCCATTATTTGGCACGGAGCGGGACTGTGGGGTAAGTCACCATGGGCTATACCGTACTGGGTGACAACAACCCTAGTGACGCCTCTGATCAAGTGAAAGGTCTTTTCATTGTTCAGTTGCATTTAATGTTTTTTGGAATACTTATCGTTTAGATGTCAGTCTTTTAAAACTTAATAATTAAGTAATAAAGTCCACACAATTCCCACTTTCTGTCTGCTGAGAATCAACTGAGATGTAAGAATATTCTGTGTTGTGATATTTCAGGCCTATTCTGTGTTGTGATATTTCAGACCTATTCTGTGTTGTAATATTTCAGGCCTATTCTGTGTTGTGATATTTCAGACCTATTCTGTGTTGTAATATTTCAGGCCTATTCTGTGTTGTGATATTTCAGGCCTATTCTGTGTTGTAATATTTCAGGCCTATTCTGTGTTGTGATATTTCAGGCCTATTCTGTGTTGTAATATTTCAGGCCTATTCTGTGTTGTAATATTTCAGGCCTATTCTGTGTGATATTTCAGGCCTATTCTGTGTTGTAATATTTCAGGCCCATCACCGTGCATCTAGACTCTGTAAACCTCCCGATTATTGGGACCGCGAGAGACCAATCAAAGACTGCAAGACTGTGTACCAAGCACTAGAGAGAGGCAAGAGACAGTCTAGTAAGTCCCAGTGACATATGCGTGAAAGAGAGAGATTTGTGGAGCTACGTATTATAAGTAAATGAGAGTAATCGCAAAAGAAAAAGCTGTGACATTTTCATTAGGAAAGAAAAAGCAAATAATAACATCAATTGACTAAACATTGTTATAACATTATTACTTTCTTTAACCCAAGGATAACTCTAACCCAAACATAATTACAACCCATCGTCAAGTCTAACCCTCACTTAATCCTATCATATCCCTAGCCCAAACGTAACCCACAATAGTTAACTTTGTGCTCGTATCTGCAGACAATGGTCCATGCCTGGGTGCACGCACTGGTCCTAACAGAAGTTTTGAGTTTATGTCCTACCAACAGGTAAAATGTTGAAACAATCGAAAACATGTTCCATAACATTGGTCCATTTTCAAATGAGATATTATACCTGACCACCAGGTAACACGTCATACCACCAGGTAACACGTCATACCACCAGGTAACATGTCATACCACCAGGTAACACGTCACATCACCAGGTAACATGTCACATCACCAGGTAACAGGTCACACCACCAGGTAACACGTCATACCACCAGGTAACATGTCATACCACCAGGTAACACGTCATACCACCAGATAACACGTCACATCACCAGGTAACACGTCACACAACAAGGTGACAACGTCATACCACCAGGTAACACGTCACACCACCGGGTAACACGTCACACCACCAGGTAACACGTCCCACCACCAGGTAACACGTCACACCACTAGGTAACACGTCAAATCATCAGGTAACACGTCACACCACAGGTAACACGTCACACCACCAGGTAACACGTCACACCACCAGGTAACACGTCATACTACCAGGTACAGTTTCATAATATTAGGTAATATTTTAAAAATTATATATTGACTTGCAAATTTCTCATGACACAGTAATATGACACTATTCATAACATTATCCAATATTCAACAGGGATATTATATAAATATATATATTATGGTGATCTCAGTTCTGAAATTGTTACTAGACTCAGTGAAATACAAAATACACAAACAAATTGTGCAATGAAAACAATAATTTTGAGCTTTATTTTTAGACTGATACGACAGTAAACGTTTCGGCTAATGCCTTCATCAGTACAACATAAAATACATTCTTACAATACTTACATAAGTAATAATAATATTCTTAAAACATATTCATATTGTATTTTAAAATATTTATGTTAAATAAAAAGAAAGGAAAAACAAACATGGACACAGGATATAGCAAAAAGGGGGAAGTGACATATGCGAATATTCTAGACTCAGTGAATAGAACTGAATTTCATTGAAGCCTATCTATCCATGAATTGTGTCAGATGCATGATGTGTGTGTGTTAAACACTAGGAACTAGCGAGTGACTTTTGACCGAATGCCTGGTTGTCTTTGTTTCGCAGGTCATTGACAAAGTTGAACAGTTTGGTTCTGGCCTTGTGTACAAGGGGAGCAAACCTTGCAACACCACCTTCATAGGAATCTTCGCCACCAACCGACCTGAGGTAACAATAGCAGCAGGAAGTGAATTTTGAAATATTAGCAAATGCAGAAATAAAAAATTAATGTATTTCATGCAATAATGTTTTAATGAGAACAGGCTCAGCATCCAACGTGCCATAGAAGCAATCTCTCAGCGAGGTTATCTATCTTTTTGGCTGCTGTTCCACAAAATTCAATCAAACACTGAGTCGTAACAGGGAAAATCCGTAAATTAAAATTCTGAGGTTTGAGCGTATTTATTTCACTGATACCCCATGACTCGACTGATACCCTTGACCTGACTGATACCCTTGACCTGACTGATAACCCTAACTTGACTGCCCTCCTTTGACTAGAATGACGTCCCATAACAGGATTGTAACGCCCCTGGCTCCACTGACAGCCCCACCTTCACTGTGATGACGTGTAAATAACATAAAACACGTTGAGAAAAGTGATTAGAAATTGATGTCCGGGTTGATGATATGAATTTAGCCGACGAATTGTGAAACAAATACCTTGCTGAAAAAGTGTAATAAACTTACTAAAATAGATGTAAACGTTGCTGAAAAAAAAACACTGAAATAAATATAGTAAACCTTGCTGAAACAAATTGAAAAAAAATCGTTTTGTGAAATAAATTTATCAAACTGTTTAAACAAAAATTAACAAAGCTTTCTGAAAGTTTAGAATGCTAAAAACCTTGATAAAATAAGTGAAACAAACATTGCCGTTGTTAACTTTGAGATTCACAGTGGACCATTGCAGACTATGGCAGCCAGGGATTCTCAATGGTACCTGTTCCACTCTATGACACTCTTGGTCTGGATGCTTGCAAATTCATCATTAACCAATGTAGGTCAAAACTTGTTCATTCTTTAAACATTATTAAAACTGTATGAATATTTAGTGAGGGGCCGTCCATAAAGCACGTAACGCCATTTTGACCATTTTTAACTCCCCCCTCCCCCTGTCACAAACCTCGGACACCCCCCCCCCAAAGTACGTCACACTTTCGAACAAACACTTTGTTTTTTATTAACAAAATAATGAAAATATAATATAAAACACTGTGCCGTCACACATGGCCGGACCCCCCTCCCCTGTCATAAACTGTTACACTTTCTTACATCCCCCCCCCCTGACGGCCCCTGAACTGTTTTATGGATTTTAATGAGTTTTTTTTCTGAGTGCTCAAGTTATAGAATGTTTGCGGACTTTGTAACACAATTACACATCATTCATATAATATTTAGATTTTCTTTTCAATGATCACAAAGTACTTCATTATAGCTATCAGATTCTACAGGAGAATGATAGCTGAATTGTATACCGAAGAAATACTTTGAGGAGTATATTAAAATTGATCTAGTAGTAAAAAGTTTTTTGGTTAAAATATTTTTTTTTACTTATGATCTGAAAATGAATCGGCACAAAGTTTTAAAAACATGTTCCGTTTATTTTGAATTTAAACAGAGAGCTTAAGTTTACGTTTTCGAAATTAATTTTAATTTGATAAAGTTGGTGTCCTGCCTATCTTATGCCTAAATGGTGTTTTTTGTCCAGGTGACATGGAGGTGGTTGTTGTGGACACAGAGGCTCGCCTGAACATCCTGGTCACCCTGAAACCTGAGCTGTCTGAATTGAAGCGAATTATCATCACTGAACCCTGCACTGAACAGATGAAGTCTACTGTACAGGAGGCTGGGATGGAGTTGTTGACATTTGAAGAAATTTTGGTAGGTGGGGACATTAGGGTTAACAGGTACTTTTGGGTAGGTGGGGACATTAGGGTAAACAGTGACTTTTGGGTAGGTGGGGACATTAGGGTAAACAGGGACTTTTGGGTAGGTGGGGACATTAGGGTAAACAGTGACTTTTGGGTAGGTGGGGACATTAGGGTAAACAGGGACTTTTGGGTAGGTGGGGACATTAGGGTAAACAGGGACATTAGGGTAGGTGGGGACTTTTGGGTAGGTGGGGACATTAGGGTAAACAGGGGACATTTGGGTAGGTGGGGAGATTAGGGTAAACAGGGACTTTTTGGTAGGCTGGGACATTAGGGTAAATAGGGACTTTTGGTTATGTGGGGACACTTGTGTAAATAGGGACTTTTGGGTAGGTGGGGACATTAGGGTAAACAGGGACTTTTGGTAAGGCTGGAACATTAGGGTAAACAGGGACTATTGGGTAGGTGGGGACATTAGGGTAAATAGGGAATTTTGGGTAGGGGGAGATTAGGTAAACATGGACTTTTGGTTATGTGGGGACACTTGTGTAAATAGGGACTTTTTGGTAGGTGGGGACATTAGGGTAAACAGGGATTTTTGGTAAGGCTGGAACATTAGGGTAAACAGGGACTATTGGGTAGGTGGGGACATTAGGGTAAATAGGGAATTTTGGGTAGGGGGAGATTAGGTAAACATGGACTTTTGGTTATGTGGGGACACTTGTGTAAACAGCGACTTTTGGGTTGGCTGGGACATTAGGGTAAATAGGGACTTTTGGGTAGGCTGGGACATCATGGTAAATAGGGACTTTTGGTTATGTGGGGACACTTGTGTAAATAGGGACTTTTAGATATGTGGGGACACTTGTGTAAATAGGGACTTTTGTGTAGGCTGGGACATTAGGGTAAATAGTGACTTTTGGGTGGGGGGGGGGCATTTTAAAATGAAAACCTAGAAACCACTTCTGTGCTTTGCTGTGTCTGTAATAATCTCAAAGTTGAAATGTCAAATAATTACATAAATAAATGAACACTATTAATTATGTAAAATTAAATATTAATAATAGTTTAAGCATAAAATTGATTTTGTTGTTACAGACATTAGGGCAGAAATACCCACAGCCAGCAGTGGTGAGTAGTTAACAAATATTTTATTTTTTTAGTCATCTGTTTAGTTTTATTGCCATCATTTGATATTTGATACATTCAGTTTAAATACATATATTTTTTTTTATATTTAAACTGAAGGTATCAAATAAATTTTTGAGTAAGACGTTATGTACATTTTATGTATTTATATATGCATATATTTAATTTACATAACGTCTTACTCAAAAATTTAATAAATAATTAAGTGAATGTCACTTTCTGAATCCAATACATGGTAATCACTTACTTGTTTCAACAGCCACCTACACCAGAAGATGTTTATTCCATTATTTACACAAGTGGAACTACAGGTAAGACTTTCAAATCATGAGAAAGAAAACACAAACAGAAACAAATTACTGCTGATAATTTTTATAAACTACAAAGTGACAGACTGCTTCTCCTTAAATACACAAAACACAATGACATGTAATAAAATAGAGGATACTAAATTCTTCAAGAAAGTTTTCATGCCATTTATTAACATTTCTATTTGCTAGTGCTAGCATTTAAAAAACTTAACTGTCATAAATAAATACAAAAAATAAACATTTTATAACACAACATTTTTATTTCACATCATTTTATTACTTATGACTTTTCAAATCTTCTTTCCAGGTGATCCAAAAGGTGTGGTACTCACCCACTACAGTTTTATGTCTATGGTCAATAACATGCTTTTACAATCACAGGTACACATAATTAATTTACGTGCCATTATAGCTTACATTTCAATCATGCTACATATTTATTTTATATGGCATAATAATTTTAGTCGCAAGCTGACATTCATTTTGTTTTTGTTGTGAGAGGTAGACATTCCAATAATGGTGCTTGTTTGAATTTATTTGTATTTTTAAATTTGTGATTTTAAAAGGGCAATTATTTTATCCAGGAAAAGGAGATGTATTATTTGTTAAGATTATAGCCCTGTAGCGTTATGTACATATTCCATATAAACATTTCAGGCTAATTTTAAGGCTAATATTTTCTCATCCAGCCAGTGTTTGTAGGAAGCCCAGAGGATGTTTACCTGTCTTACCTTCCACTGGCCCATAACTTTGACAGAGGTTGCCATGTATGTCTTTTAATTAGGTTCCTTTTCTTTTGTCAAACCTAACAATTTTAATATTTAAATACATTTAAAACAATTAATTTTTTAAAATTAAAAATACGTAGCAACTTAGTGAATTTCAAATAAGAGTTGCTGGACCTAAAATAATTTTACTTATTTAATGTTAAAATATTTCTAACAGCTAATAATAGTTTTTTTTAAAAACTGTTGATAAATATTTTGTTGAAAAAAATTAATGCAAGTAAAATATTAACCTTAACTTATTTTCTGTAGGGAAATGTGGCATCCAAGGCCATATCCTTTTTGTTTAAAAACAGACACATATTTGAATGGGCAGTCAGTAGTATGTTCCCACTTAGGGTTGCCAGTTGTGCTTACATCTAACTGATGTGTTAGTAGTTGTCCCCATAGTCAGAAAAATGATTGTTTCTTACACACTACGTAATCTCTTGAACAATTTTAAAAACATTTCAAATAATCCTTGTTAGCTACCACCGACATCTCTTGTTAGCTACCACCGACATCTCTTGTTAGCTACCACCAACATGTCTTGTTAGCTACCACCAACATGTCTTGTTAGCTACCACCAACATGTCTTGTTAGCTACCACCAACATGTCTTGTTAGCTACCACCGACATGTCTTGTTAGCTACCACCGACATCTCTTGTTAGCTACCACCAACATGTCTTGTTAGCTACCACCAACATGTCTTGTTAGCTACCACCGACATCTCTTGTTAGCTACCACCAACATGTCTTGTTAGCTACCACCAACATGTCTTGTTAGCTACCACCGACATGTCTTGTTAGCTACCACCGACATCTCTTGTTAGCTACCACCGACATCTCTTGTTAGCTACCACCGACATCTCTTGTTAGCTACCACCAACATGTCTTGTTAGCTACCACCGACATCTCTTGTTAGCTACCACCAACATGTCTTGTTAGCTACCACCGACATCTCTTGTTAGCTACCACCAACATGTCTTGTTAGCTACCACCGACATGTCTTGTTAGCTACCACCTGCATCTCTTGTTAGCTACCACCTGCATCTCTTGTTAGCTACCACCAACATGTCTTGTTAGCTACCACCGACATCTCTTGTTAGCTACCACCAACATGTCTTGTTAGCTACCACCGACATCTCTTGTTAGCTACCACCAACATGTCTTGTTAGCTACCACCAACATGTCTTGTTAGCTACCACCGACATCTCTTGTTAGCTACCACCGACATCTCTTGTTAGCTACCACCGACATCTCTTGTTAGCTACCACCGACATCTCTTGTTAGCTACCACCGACATCTCTTGTTAGCTACCACCGACATCTCTTGTTAGCTACCACCAACATCTCTTGTTAGCTACCACCGACATCTCTTGTTAGCTACCACCTACATCTCTTGTTAGCTACCACCGACATGTCTTGTTAGCTACCACCGACATCTCTTGTTAGCTACCACCGACATCTCTTGTTAGCTACCACCGACATCTCTTGTTAGCTACCACCGACATCTCTTGTTAGCTACCACCGACATCTCTTGTTTGCTACCACCTGCATCTCTTGTTAGCTACCACCGACATCTCTTGTTAGCTACCACCGACATCTCTTGTTAGCTACCACCTACATCTCTTGTTAGCTACCACCTGCATCTCTTGTTAGCTACCACCTGCATCTCTTGTTAGCTACCACCGACATCTCAATCTCACGACTTGTGAACAACACGATGTATTGTTTTTAAAAAAAACTTTTTTCCCCCAGATTCTGATTTTTGTGAATGGAGCCCGCATTGGTTATTATAGCCGTGACATTAGACTTCTAACTGATGACATGATGGCTTTGAGACCTACTCTATTTGCTACAGTCCCACGTCTGCTGAACCGTTTGTATGATACGGTAGATTTTTGTTGTTTTATATGAATTTTAGAGTTTGTATGAGCGCAGAATTTTCTTGTTTTATAATTATTATTTTAGTGTTTGTATGATAAAGTAGACTTTTCTTGTTTTATACTTATTTTATAGTTTTTATTAGGGATGAGCCGGATATGGTTTTTTACTATTTGCCGAATCCGGATAGTTTGACCCTAATATTTGCCGGATCCGGATTCCTGATATCTCCACATTTAAGTGTAAGAGCTAATAGGGTGTACTTTACTACTTCAAATGAAGTATTTCATACTATTTATTAAAATATTTATTATCCTACAAATGAAGAAGAGTATCTGCTATCAACGTTGTTACATTGGCAAAGTCAACGATGAACATTTTACAATGAATTGAATGAACAAACTTGAAGAAGTTCAACGAACTGTGTAGTGTGTACCAAGCGAAAAGTGTTGTACTGAGTGTGTAGTGTGATGTACAAGAAGTCGTGAACTAGAACCATAATAAAACTGTTCTTTTATTCAGACCGTTTAAGTTCAATATGCTGTTAGTTAACTTAGTTTGTTATCTTATGTAGTAAAGTAATATCTATACTTGTAACTTTTTAACTTAATATATTTTTCTGGTATTGAAATTGATTCTTTTACTATATTTTGAGTAGATTTGAATGATTTGAATGGATCAACGCTTGTTAATTTGTTTATTTTGTTATATATCAATAATTTAATGTATAACTTAATTTGTTACTTAACTTACTTTGTATAATTAGTATATTCACAATAGACTAGAGTTTTAAAATTATAAGACTGAATAAGATATAACAGGTAAGACAAGCAACATTTTTATTTTTAAGTTTACAAATCAAATCATATTGCAACTGCCATTTAAAGCTCAACGGAAAAAAACAACAACAATGAATATAAAATTATTAAAATGATATAGCTTATATAATATAAGTAGAAATGTTTCTATTAGAATACTGAATTGAAAGTATTGAAAGATTGACTACTGTCAACGTACTAGTCAATGACAAAGAAATTTAAAAACGAAAGCCAACTCTCAGCCTGTCCAAGTTTCCAAGGCTCCTGTTTAACTATATAGTTTACAGTATAAACTAATAATTACAAATTAACTTAAAATTATTATTTTTTAACATAAAATTATCATTTTGTAACATAAAATGAATATATCAGATATAACAATGAAAATAATTCTAATGACATGAGTAAATAAAATAGTTACTAGTTAATAAATTCTGGTTAAACTATGTGTTGTTGAAGCAAATGCTTGTTAAATGTACTGATTTCAGGTTATTGTTTTTTTAAAACTTTTTATATATTTGTTTATAAACTAATTAATATTAATTTAATTAATTGTAAAGATTCTTTACTAAAATGATATCCGGATACCATTCGGATCTGCCATAGGCGCCCATAGGTATTTGCCGAATTCGGATAGTGGCGAAAATCCCAATATTTGGTCCAGATATCCGGCATTCCGGATATACAACTGTCCCCTAGTTTGTATGATACGGTAGACTTTTCTTGTTTTATAGTTATTTTAGAGTTTGTATGATGCGGTATAATTTTCTTGTTTTATTCTTGGTATTTTAGAGGCAATCTTCCAAATCAAGGCGCTTGTCATTCCTTCTCACACACACATACATAATATAGAAGGAATTATAGCCCCTTATCTTATCTTATCTGTTTACAGACGCTCCTTCTATACAGAAGATTATTGCGTCCTACGCTTATCTATGGTTTGTGTTTAGTCCTGCATTTTTATTAGAGATTTAAATGTTGATAAAGTGTTGGTTTTCCTGGATTCTTCAGGCAACCCATTCCACGCCCGAATTCCGGACGGGAAGAAGGAAAACTTGTATGTGTTTGTTCTTGCATACGGAATAAGAAAGGTGTTTTTATCCTTATGTCTATCTGAGGGTTGTATTAAGTTATCTTTGTGTTGTATTTCTAAATTAGAATTAATTGCTTTATGTATGATTACTACTTTGCTCTTGGTTCTTCTATCCTCTAGTGTTTCAAGGTTTAATGATTTAACTAATGGTGTTATTCTTGCCGGTTTCGAATATTCTCCAGTAATGAATCTGGCAGCTCTTTTTTGAATTTGTTCTAGTTTATCAATGTTTTCTTTGGTGGATGGGTCCCATATAGAAGATGCATATTCTAGTACAGGTCTCACCAAAGTGAGGTAGCATTTTAGTTTTATATCTCTATTAGCCCCTTTAGAATTCCACTGCACACATTATTTTTCCACTCCTGTATTCTATATTAATATTTTAATACAGTCAGGCTCAAAGGGAACCGACAAAAAAAATTAGACTTACTGAGTTTTTGAGTTAGTGAAAATGGCATAATAGGCGTAGATTAATCAAGGACAATGTTGATATTGAGAGGGGGAGGAACAGCCATACTGGTTGACAGGAAAGAGAGGAAGCCAACTTGCTTTGAAATATCGACACAAGCCCACAAAAGAAGACACCTTCCCTTCCCTCCCCCACTTTACTCCCTCCACAGTGGGATTTTTCTTTTTAAAAGAGTCGCCCCACAATAATAACCCAAACGCCTTGGAAAATTCGACTAAGTGAGGTAGGAAGCCAAAAATCTTTGAGTTTAGGAGATCTAAAATACATTTGTCTTATGGAATCGGGCCGAGACCTAACAAATAATTCGATATAGGGAGGTTTTCGACTTACGGAAGTTCGACTTAGCGAGGTACGACTGTATATATATTTAACACCTCTTTTTAGACCCATTTTTACAACACCAGTATTTAACCTTCCAAGCAGCCAGAACAGTTGAAAGAATATGAATTAACTCAGATTTGAAGAATTTTTTTTCCCCATAGTGTCAGTACTTTGACTTGCTAACATGTTCACAAAATATACAACTATTCTAAATATACAACTATTCTAAATATACAACTATTCTAAATATACAACTATTCTAAATATACAACTATTCTAAATATACAACTATTCTAAATATACAACTATTCTAAATATACAACTATTCTAAATATACAACTATTCTAAATATACAACTATTCTAAATATACAACTATTCTAAATATACAACTATTCTAAATATACAACTATTCTAAATATACAACTATTCTAAATATACAACTATTCTAAATATACAACTATTCTAAATATACAACTATTCTAAATATACAACTATTCTAAATATACAACTATTCTAAATATACAACTATTCTAAATATACAACTATTCTAAATATACAACTATTCTAAATATACAACTATTCTGTAGAGTGAGGATTTTTCACTCAGATGATGATATTCCAAAAATATTTGATTTTTTGTCTTCAAATCTTGAAACTAAATATATTTGATAGACTTTGGGTAAGAAAAAGTTTAATTTATTATTATTGTGGGGGAGGAGGGGGTTTGGTATAGATCAGGTCTGGGATGAAAGAGTTCATTTTCACACAAGTTTACTTTTTTGTGTGTTACCAACAGGTGTATTCTGAGGTAAAAAATTCCATGATAAAATCAACACTTTTGAGATGGGCTCTGGCTTCTAAACAAAAAGAAGTTGATAGGTAAGCTTGAAAGTGTATTCATTTAAGT
Source organism: Ampullaceana balthica (assembly GCA_944989445.1). Classification (NCBI taxonomy): domain Eukaryota; kingdom Metazoa; phylum Mollusca; class Gastropoda; family Lymnaeidae; genus Ampullaceana; species Ampullaceana balthica. The sequence continues at coordinate 1,488,798 of CALYLW010000009.1, read as the reverse complement.
GAAACCTTTTCACATCCATATCACACCAACAACCATACAACACCAACATCCATACAACACCAACATCCATACAACACCAACATCCATACAACACCAACATCCAAACAACACCAACATCCATACAACACCAACATCCATACAACACCAACATCCATACAACACCAACATCCATACAACAACACCAACATCCATACAACACCAACATCCATACAACAACACCAACATCCATAAAACACCAACATCCATCTAACACATGCATCCCACCATAACCACTTTGAAAAGATGGATGTGGATCTGTAATAGTGTTGATTTTATGCTTTACTCCTTCTTCCGTCTTCTTCCACACTCATCTACCTCCCCTCCCCTATCTCCTAACTCACCTCTAACCCAAAATCACTCGACACTTATTTTTCACATGGAATTAGTAAATATAGTTTAAAATTTTTGACATTGATACATCTTTCTAATGGAACTCTTATACCTTAGGTTTATAACTCTGTATGCTTGTTTATGTTTATATATCAGTATGTTTATTTTGGTTTATAACTCTGTATGCTTGTTTATGTTTATATATCAGTATGTTTATTTTGGTTTATAACTCTGTATGCTTGTTTCTGTTTATATATCAGTATGTTTATTTTGGTTTATATCTCTGTATGCTTGTTTATGTTTATATATCAGTATGTTTATTTTGGTTTATAACTCCATATGTTTGTTACTTAGATTCATTTACAGGCAAGACAGTATCTGGGACAAGCTGATCTTCCATAAAGTCCAAAGTAAACTTGGTGGGCGTGTACGCGTAGTGCTGACCGGGTCAGCTCCCATCTCAGCTGATGTCATGAGCTTCCTCAGATGTGCCCTGGGTTGTGTGGTAAGCTGTTTAATAACAAATGGGGTTTGTGTGGGTTAATTCACCTTCATGGTGTGGCAAGCCATTCTCACATTTTTCCAAATTGTTTTATCAGAATATGTTTTAATGTTATTCCATTTCCTATTTTTATTACTAATTGTCTAAATTATTAATGTCTAAGTTGCATAACTCTAAAACTTTCACTGTGTTTAGAAGACTTGGACTCTTAAACTTAAGATGAATAACATTTCATTTGATAGCTTGATGTTTTTACATGTACAAATGTTTTAATACACATCCTTGTAGAGCAGTGGTTCCCAAACTTTTTTGGCCTACCGCCCACTTTCCAGAAAAAATATGCCTCAGCGCCCCCAGAATTAAAAAAAAATTCAACAAAGGGATGGGCACACTACGGTCCGCGGGTTAAATGCGGCCAGTCGGAATATATTATGCGGCATGTACATGTGGTGATCTTATGTCATGTTAATTTTATTTGCTTAGATTTTTAAAATATATTTTTCAAATTTTATTCTCAGCACTTGATTCTAATCTAGAAATATATAATCGGTTTTATGGCTCCAGAATCATTAGTCATTAATTGATAACATACCTCTTCGAAACTACATATCAGTTCAACCAGAATTAGCTTTTGTTTATGATTTACATTTTGAACAGTTTTGAAAATTTGTAATTTAAAAGCTAATAGATGTTGATTTAACAATGAGTGCTACCAAAGAAAGTAAGATTGTGTACGAATCTCTTTTATTAAATGACGAATAACTGTTAAATATTGCTTCATGAGCGTTGGGAGAAAAGCAGCCTGCTTGCTGTGCGTGAGTGTGTGAGCGTCTTTAAGGAGTACGACATAAAAAGGTACCACCAATCAAAATATTTGTATTTCGGGCACAATTAAACGAACCAAGAGAGAAAAAGCAAATGCAAGAAGTTTGTTAATAATTTAAAGTAGCAGCAAATTGTTTTAAACAAATAGTCTTAAATACAAGATGCTGCAACCAAAGCCAGTTTGGAGATGTCCCATAAGAACCTAAAACAGAACAAGTCTTTTTCTAACAGTGAGTTCATCAAGAAATGCTTGATAGATGCAGCGAGCATTATGTGTCCAGAACAGAAGACAATTTGACACCATTTGTTTATCAAGGGAACTTAAATAAAGTCAGGCGTTTTGAAAAAATAAGGGACAATTTGATGCACCAACTTCGAGATGCAAGCAAAGACTTTTTGTGGTACTGTCTCATGGGATTAAAGTACCAATGTATAGAAACAGCACAATTGTTGGTATGTATACGGGGAATAAATCCTCGTTTTGAGCTTAACGTAGAATGCATTAGTGATGAATCACTCGAAGAAACAACTACAGGCCAGGATCTATTCAATGCTGTTGAGAACTGTGTTGAAATAACTGGGTTAGTGTGGAACAAAATGGCAAGTGTAACAACTGATGGAGCGCGTGCTTTAACAGGAAAAGGTAGTATGAACAATAAAACCACAGAATATCAGCCTGACCACACACTCTTACCTCTCCACTGTGGCAACCATCAGGAAAGTCTGTGTAAGGCTGTGTTGAATTTCAAGCCGTTGTTAGTAAAATAAACTTTGTACCAGTCAGGGCATTTAACCACAGGCGTTAAAAGCACTGTTTGAAGATTTGAATAGTATATTGTCTACCACGGCAGTGTCCGCTGGCTGAGCCTGGGCAAGTTATTGAGGCGAGTATGAGATCTCAAGGAAGAAATAGTTATATTGCTGGAGATGAAGGTTTTTGTTTGTGATTTTGTTACTACCAAAGTTAATGAATAGTTGAAGTCAGACTTCATTTTTGCCATTGACATTTTGGAAAATTTGAATGAACTGAATGTCAAACTTCAGGCCAACAGCTTGTTTGCACAATGTATGTGTATGTTAAATCATTTCAGGCAAAACTCTCCATGTTCTCCAGGCCAGCAGGTGCAAACAGGTTTTGCCATTTCTCTATGCTGAAACAGAAAACCGTTTCGGGTAAAATGGCTGACAAGTAAAAGGTTCAATTGGATGCCTTTGCTATGGAATTTGAAAGGAGGTTCCAAGACTTCCAGAACCTTGAACCACTCTTCAATATCCTCAGTTTGCAATTTAGTGCAGAAGCTGATTGAGCCCCAGAGGATATACTGTTAGCACTGCTTAACCTAAAAGCAGATTGTGACCAGAAGGAGAAGTTCAAGTTAGTTTTTCGGCTAGAGATTTTTGGGCTTTTGATAGGTGCGGCGTGTCCACACTTTGAAAAACTTTAATGCTACACTTCTGCCACTATTTGGGTTCACATACATCTTTAAGCAAGCTTTTTCTTGTATGAAAATAAATAAGTCTAAGAACAGATTGATGTTGACTGACTGCAATTTGCATGCATTCATGCGAATCATAACCAGTAACCTGGTTCCACAATTAAAGAATAGGTTGTTTTTTTAAAAATCAAAATCGTATAAATCAGAATATGAACCTGGTATGCTGCTACCATTTTAGTAATCCTCGCCTCTATTTTCGTCGGCAGTTATCTAAAGTATCCGCAATTGACTATTTGCATTTTTTTTTGTTTTGTTAATAAGTTACAGCACTGAATCTACTTTCCACTAAATTTGATGGAGGAAATGTAATTAAGAAATTTTAAATTACAGCCCATACTTCAGGATCTCCTTTTCCAACCAGAATTGTTGGTTTTGAATTTAAATTGAAATTCATTATTTGTAGTTACATTTTGAAATCAGTTTGAAAATATTTATCAAAAATAATTCTTGGCAAATTTGTTCTTCCTTTGTGAACCGCACGTATGAAAAAAGTAAAGCTTCATTTCCTGGCAAAGTTGACTCCTCAAATTGAATAGAAAACAGAGATGCTTTTAAATAGCCACACAATTAATCTTCAACACCTTGAGCCTTATATATATTCTTATTTGCACTGTATTATTGCTAAACGAATTTTTCTGGATAATATCAGGTGCTTGCTTATGTATCAAAGGCTGTATTAATTCACTTATAGCTGGTATAATTTGTTTATCCCCAATAGTATGAGGTTCACCCGATTTGGCAATCAATAACAAAATATTGTAAGAAGCTAGCAAGCCATTGCTATCTTATGTGGTTGCTGTTAAAAATAGTTTTGTCAAAGTCAGTTGTTTGATAAATTTGTATTTTAGTGTTTGAAAATTAGATAAATCATTATCTTTTTTATCCCTGTTAATTTTATTTCAAATGTTCTTGCAGTCTGGAAGTGCGCTATTGCACATATCCACAAAAAAAAATCCCACACTAAATGCGAGTGAGGAAGTATGCGGTCACGGTAACCAAACCAACGTCCAAAACGTTTTTAAAGAAAAATTAAACCTTATGAATACATAAATCATTTTATTCTAAATCTTCTCTTCCTTTTTTTAAGCTTTCACCGCCCCCTACAGTTAGTCAGCGCCCCCCAAATTGACCCGTGGCCTTCACCGCCCCCCTGGAATGCTTCAGCGCCCACAAGGGGACGCTAGGGCCCACTTTGGGAATCACGGATGTAGAGCATTGCAATCAGTTCTATTGTTTAAGACTAACTCAATATTTGACTGTGTTACAGGTAGTTGAGGGATATGGACAGACAGAAACTGGAGCTGGTTTAACCATGACGCTGCCTGGTGATCCAAGTATAGGTCAGTTAAAAGTATAGGTCAGTTAAAAGTATAGGTCAGTTAAAAGTATAGGTCGGTTAAAAATATTGGTCGGTTAAAAATATTGGTCAGTTAAAAGTATAGGTCAGTTAAAAGTATAGGTCGGTTAAAAGTATAGGTCGGTTAAAAATATTGGTCGGTTAAAAATATTGGTCGGTTAAAAGTATAGGTCAGTTAAAAGTATAGGTCAGTTAAAAGTATAGGTCGGTTAAAAATATTGGTCGGTTAAAAATATTGGTCGGTTAAAAATATTGGTCGGTTAAAAATATTGGTCGGTTTAAAATATTGGTCAGTTAAAAGTATAGGTCAGTTAAAAGTATAGGTCAGTTAAAAGTATAGGTCGGTTAAAAGTATTGGTCGGTTAAAAATATTGGTCGGTTAAAAATATTGGTCGGTTAAAAATATTGGTCAGTTAAAAGTAGTATAGTCAGTAAAAAGTATAGGTCATTTTGTAAATTTAATATAAAACATAACTACAATTAAAAAACAGGATACTCACTTCAGGGTCAAGAACAGAATTATAGCTTCAAGTTATTGTCAATAAAATGTGTAAAAAAAATTTTTTTTGGTTAAATGTGTTATGTTTGACAAGTGTTGATTATGTTTGACAGGTGTTAAAAAGGGTTAATTATGTTTGAATTAACCCTTGATTTTATTTTAAAAGTATTTTCCTGTTCTCCAGGAAGTGTTGGTCCACCATTACCAGGTGCACACATAAAACTGATTGACATACCAGAGATGGATTACTATGTTAAAGATAATGTAGGGGAGGTAAGGGAGTTTATCAGCTCAATCTCCAAGCTGTTGTTCTCTGTCTGTCAGTACATGTGGTCTATAAATACATAAGGTAATTCAAGTCTCAAATGAAAGGTCATTATCAAAGTTTTAAAATTCCTTTAGTAATGTAAGTAAAAACCTATAGTGACAAAATCACCTTACAATTAAATGAAGTATCTGTATGAATGTGTTTCACCAATTGCTTTCAACAGCTAAGATGTTAAGTTTTTTTTTATAATAAATATTTCTCATGGTTCATTTCTAGGTTTGTGCAAAGGCAGATTTCTTACTGAAAGAATATTACAAGGAACCAGAGAAAACAGCTGAGGCATTAGATTCTGATGGTTGGCTACACACAGGAGATGTTGGAACATGGTTGCCGGTAAGTGACAACCCACTCACTCGCAACACATTAAATTATGTTAGTGTTTTGTTGGAATATCAATGCAGATAGGATTAAATATAAATTTGTTTCTTTATAATATAATCTATTTAGAGCTTGAAAATGTCTACTAACATAAACTTAAAGAGGATTTTGTATTATCTGGAAAAAAATATGAGGGTTTTTTTTTACTGATGCCAATATCTATGCTGTGAGTTTGCATTGCACCAGTCCTATTTTCTTGATTTCTTTTTTATTACCATTAGTTTTAAAATCATATAAAAATTTTTTTAATTTCATTCAGAATGGATGCCTAAAAATAGTGGACAGAAAGAAAAATATTTTTAAACTTTCACAGGTAAGTGACAAGTTGATTTTATTTAGTGTATTACCTTTTATTTTTGTTATGAAACTAATAAATTGGTAGCAATCGCATCTTTTGTAATTTTATTTGTGCAGTCTTTGAAACTAAATACCTTTGAAATTTATCTTCACATATTTTTAGGGCGAATATATTGCTACAGAAAAAATTGAGAATGTCTATCAAGGAAGTCCTTTTGTAGCACAGGCATTTGTTGATGGTGACAGTTTAAAGGTGAGGTTCACATAAAACGATCCAACTAGTTCGTTTTGAAAGGGGAGTTTTAAGTAATGGAACCATAAACTAGACTTACTTATATGTGCCCTTTAAACCAGAGTATCATTAAAAAGCCTTGATTTTTTAACCTTTAAAAACAATATGGTCTATAAAAATATCGGTTAAATCACTAATATCCGACATTGAGGCTCTAAGCAAATTCTTGCTAAATTGTGTCAAGACACAGTTATTTATCATCTGCAAGGTGTAGATCCATCTGCGTAAAATAATCCAAATCAATATTTTCAGACCAATAAAATAACAAAAGGTATTCAGTAAAGTTATGGAAAAAGATGTGAAACTAGCCGTTATTTTACAAACATAACTCTTCAAACAAGATCAGAAAAGACAAGCATGCATAAAAAAATCCCACGTAAATCAAGTTTGTTCTTTCTTACTTAGAGACCAGTTAATAATTTAGAAATAGAAAGTGGGGGAAGAAATTTTTGAAAGAGTTTCATATGAATAGGTGAGTTCAATCCTCACTGTGCAAGTTGTGGAACATTAAACATGATTTGTAGAGAAATGTTATCCTCACCTGCCTATGATTCAGTTAGGAATTCATTTCTTTCAAAAGAAGAATAAGAACAGGCTAAGATAAAATTGAATTCAAAATTATGCATAAGAGGGTACATTAAATTTTGGCTTTTATAAGTTGCATCTACAAAAAGTCATCCTTATATTGTTATAATTAAATTTATTATTGTGCCTTGTTTTCTTTAAATGGCATTATTTAAATTCTATCAAATGGTCAAACCAACTTACATAGTTCATATAAATGAATGTAAGCCTAAAATCAGAAATATTTGGTAAGCACTTCTTTACACCCAAAAAATGCCCTTAACATACATATATGCTCCACAACAAGTTATTCTACATCACTTTGTGTTTTATAGTATCAGAACGCAACAAGATCTTATCGATTACAGATGCTCCTTCTATACAGATTTGACAAAGTTCACCACCTTAGTTTACTTAAAAAACTTAACTGCTTTGGAATCTCAGGTCCCTTACATCACTGGATCCAAGACTTCCTTTTGGGTTGGAAGCAAACTGTAATAATGAATGGATCTAAATCTGAGCCAATAAAGGTTAACTCAGGAGTTCCACAAGGAACTGTGCTAGATCCCTTACTCTTTTTAATTTATATAAATGATTTACCCAACAACATCTCAACAGGAACAAATTTAGGTTATTTGCTAATGATTTTATAATCTATAGAACAATAAAATCAGAATGAGATAGCAAAATTTTACAAAAGGACTTAGATGAATGTCTTTCTACAGATGAATGTCTTTCTACAGATGAATGTCTTTATACCCAGAAAATTGTCAACTGTTAAGAGTAACAAGAAAAAGAAACAAATAATTCAAAATATTTCATTCATGGAAAATAACTGACCCAAACTAAAGATGTAAAATACTTAGGAGTCATAAAAAATGAGAAACTATCATGGAATCCCAATGTAAATGAAGTTATTAAAAAATCTAACAAAACCTTAGGCTTTATAAAAGAAACTTTTACAAATGTTATAGAGATATAAAACTAAAATGCTACCTCACTTTGGTGAGACCTGTACTAGAATATGCATCTTCTGTATGGGACCCATCCACCAAAGAAAACATTGATAAACTAGAACAAATTCAAAAAAGAGCTGCCAGATTCATTCCTAGAGAATATTCATAACTGACAAGAATAACACCATTAGTTAAATAATTAAACCTTGAAACACTAGAGGATAGAAGAACCAAGAGTAAAGTAGTAATCATACATAAAGCAATTATTTCTAATTTAGAAATACAACACAAAGATAACTTAATACAACCCTCAGATAGACATAAGGATAAAAACACCTTTCTTATTCCATATGCAAGAACAAACAAATACAAATTTTTGTTCTTCCCATCCGGAATTCGGTGGATTGGGTTGCCTGAAGAAACCAGGAAAACCAACACTTTATCAACATTTAAAACTCTAATAAGAATGAGGACTAAACACAAACCATAGATAAGCATAGGAAGCAATAATCTTCTGTATAGGAGTGTCTGTAAAAGATAAGATAAGATAAGATAAGATACAGATGATTATTGCATGCAATGATTTATGTCTAATCTTGCATTTTTAATAAAGATGATGTTTTGGTTATCCTGTTTTGTTAAGGAGTTTTTATGGAATTGACAAATTTCTTATCTACATTTTTAGCCAGTATTAATGGCAATCATAGTCCCAGATCAACTGTACATAGAGAAATGGACACAAAACAACAAACAGCTACCTTCAGATCTTCAAGAGTTTTGTCAACATCCAGTAAGTACAGTTTGCATCAAATCTGATTTCTGACATAAAAGTCTAGTATGCCGAACAGACATAAGTATTAGTGTAATTTTTAGTGTAGTGTAAATACTGTGAATAATTTTACAACTATGACTAAAAAAAAAGAAATAAATTTTGGATAAAAACAAGACAGATTGAGTTGAGCTAGATGCAGGTAAAGTTTTGTGGGTCTCATGTTCATCATTCAGATAATGTAGATATGTGTGCTTGTCCCCTTCAAAAAGAAAATGTTTTATCACAAATGGTGACCAGTGGGCCCTTCATCAAAAGGTTTTCAAAATCTTCGTTTAAGATTTTATAATACATTTCTTTTAGCTGTATTGGGATTAATGGGAAAATATTTAAGCTCATTAAAGCCATAATACTTTGTGTCTCATCAACATATTAATAGATGTAACTATAGTTGAAATACATTGATAATGAATCAGAAAACAGGAGTGAATGTTTAGACTCAATTTCCGTTGTTATTGCTGCGCACTGTTACTTTGGGGCACAGCTATTTTTAGATGGACTTTGGTGTAAGTACATACATGTTAATGACATTGGTATGTTTGAAGTAAAATTGATTCAAGCATATGTTTATAGGAAATTTGTATGTATTTATGGATATTTATGTGTGTGTGCATATGGGAACAAAGTGTATGTGAGCAGGGTGGGTAGATGCATTTTTGTTAGAGATTATTCTGTTAGTTGATTGCAACAGCTGGCATTGATCAACTATAATATTTCAGTTATTTCATCATCTATAATTATTCTGTTATTAATCACCTATGATAAGTCAGTTATTATTTCATCACCTATGATAAGTCAGTTCTTATTTCATCATCTATAATAATTCTGTTATTAATCACCTATGATAAGTCAGTTATTATTTCATCACCTATGATAAGTCAGTTCTTATTCCATCACCTATGATAAGTCAGTTCTTATTCCATCACCTATGATAAGTCAGTTTTTTATTTCATCAACTATGATAAGTCAGTTCTTATTCCATCACCTATGATAAGTCAGTTCTTATTCCATCACCTATGATAAGTCAGTTCTTATTCCATCACCTATGATAAGTCAGTTCTTATTCCATCACCTATGATAAGTCAGTTTTTTATTTCATCAACTATGATAAGTCAGTTCTTATTCTATCACCTATGATAAGTCAGTTCTTATTCCATCACCTATGATAAGTCAGTTTTTTATTTCATCATCTATGATAAGTCAGTTCTTATTCCATCACCTATGATAAGTCAGTTCTTATTCCATCACCTATGATAAGTCAGTTCTTATTCCATCACCTATGATAAGTCAGTTCTTATTTCATCACCTATGATAAGTCACATCTAATTTCATCACCTATGATAAGTCAGTTCTTATTTCATCACCTATGATAAGTCAGTTCTTATTCCATCACCTATGACAAGTCAGTTTTTTATTTCATCAACTATGATAAGTCAGTTCTTATTCCATCACCTATGATAAGTCAGTTCTTATTCCATCACCTATGATAAGTCAGTTCTTATTCCATCCCCTATGATAAGTCAGTTCTTATTCCATCACCTATGATAAGTCAGTTTTTTATTTCATCAACTATGATAAGTCAGTTCTTATTCCATCACATATGATAAGTCAGTTCTTATTCCATCACCTATGATAAGTCAGTTTTTTATTTCATCAACTATGATAAGTCAGTTCTTATTCCATCACCTATGATAAGTCAGTTCTTATTCCATCACCTATGATAAGTCAGTTCTTATTCCATCACCTATGATAAGTCAGTTCTTATTTCATCACCTATGATAAGTCACATCTAATTTAATCACCTATGATAAGTCAGTTCTTATTTCATCAAATATGTTAAGTCTGTTATTATTTTATCCAGTTTAATTTCATCAACTATGATAAGTCTGTTATTATTTTATCCAGTTTAATTTCAGTTCAATATCTCAAAAATGATTTAAATCCACTAATTTTTTTAAAAGATAGACCAGGCCCCACCCCCATACACACATTCATCATCTTGACATGTGTTCAAAACCATCAATGCACTTTGTAATAATCACTGCCAGTCTTGCTTACAGATCCATAGCATTTAGCTGATTCTAGCTCCTATTATCCCAACTCAGCATGTATACAAATAAGCTCAACTCGTAATTACAAATAGATCTTTGTTTTATCCTCTAGGAAGCCAAGGCAATCATCTTGAAAGATATCCTAGAACAAGGCAAGAAATCTGGCCTGAAAGGTTTTGAACAGGTTAGAATTCATTGTTGTCCAGACATGTTAACTTTTGTCACATTTATCATCGTCCATGAAATATAGTCAGTGCATTGTCCAGGTCATAGGTTGATCTTCAGATTGTACAATTTAAGATCATTTGGGGGAGGGGGGTGCTGATATCAAGGCAGGCTGGTTTATTTATGGGATATCTGAGCCTTATTTATGGGATATCTGAGCCTTATTTATGGGATATCTGTCTTATTTATGGGATATCTGAGCCTTATTTGTGGGATATCTGAGCCTTATTTATGGGATATCTGTCTTATTTATGGGATATCTGAGTCTTATTTATGGGATATCTGTCTTATTTATGGGATATCTGAGCCTTATTTATGGGATATCTGAGCCTTATTTATGGGATATCTGAGCCTTATTTATGGGATATCTGTCTTATTTATGGGATATCTGTCTTATTTATGGGATATCTGAGCCTTATTTATGGGATATCTGAGCCTTATTTATGAGATATTTGAGTCGTGAAGGAGGATAAACTGAAATAGTATTCATATTGAATTAGGAAATGTGGTAGAGATCAATTTCATATCATTTGTGATAGAATCAGGGCATACATTCCCATTGTTCTTAGACTAAGCTACCCAGTTAATGAAATTACGCTACCCATTTTGTTAGACTATACTACCTACTTAGTAAAAATATGCTACCCATTTAATTACACTACTCTACCTTTATTTGATAAGCTACCCATTTAGTGAGACTATGCTGCTCATTTATTGATACTATGCTACCCATTTAGTGAGACTATGTTACCCACTTAGTGAGTCTATGCTATCAATTTAATGAAACTACCCTATTCATTTATTTATTGACTATGCTACTCATGGTGTTGCACTACATGCTCCATAAATATTTATGTTTTGAGACTGCTCTATTCCTTTATAAACGCTGTGGTATAAAAATAAACAAAAATGAAAACTATACATTTTCATATTGTTGATACATCAATAACTTTAAAGAGAAAAATATGTGTATTTTTATGTTAAAAAATTGCTATAGCTTTTAAAAATTTATTATGTACACACCTTTTTATTCATGTGACCTATCACTCTCTTGTCACATGATGCACTCTTAGAAATGGTCAAATTCAAAATTTCATTTTTTCCATAACAGGTCAAGGACATTTCCTTGGAGTGGAATTTGTTCTCGGTGGACAATGGTCTTTTAACTCCTACATTTAAAAACCGTAGACCAGCCCTTAGGAAGAAGTATAAGCAGGTTATATCTGATTTGTACACACAGAATGGCCTCTAAGTCTAAGACTCTAAGACTAAGACTCTAAGTCTAAGACTCTAAGCAGTATAAATAATATATATAGATATGTATTATATTATCTATTATTATCTGTTATTTTCAGTGTCTTAACTTGAATTATAATAATGGTATCCTAATGATACGTATTTAGGGCAGGTGAATATTAATGACCAGATGTTACTATTGTTAATTGTTGTGTTATTAATATTTATGTTGATACTAATGCAAATTTTTGAAATAGTTATCATCCACTCATGTTGTTATAACACTTTGTTTTAAGTGGGGGTATAACTCGGGTAAACCTCAAATCAAGAGTGAATTGACTGTAAAGAAACCTCTTTGTTTGTGTGTGTGTGTGTCTTCTTCTTCTCCATTTATTAAGTTAAAGGGCCCATGACCACACTATACACTGGTCATTGTGGCTCTTATGGATGTTGAGCTTTTGTACATAGGTCCATACTTTGTATGGCTGCTCATACAGGTATTAGTGACTTGAGGTTGGGGAATTGGAGGCAAAATGAAACCTATCATTTGTCTGTGTACAAAAAAAAACACTTATTTTTCTTGTCATATAGAATCCACAAATACAAATTATTTATTTGTAGCCTTTTAAAAAAAATAATTTCTGGTATCCATGGCTATTTTCTTAAGTTAATCACAATTGAAAACCATGGAACTATACATTTTTTATATTGCAATTATTACTTGATATGTTTTTTTTTAAATTTGAGTTTTGACACCAAACTTTGGATTAAAAAGATTTTTTTTAAATACTTAAATCTTGTGTTAATTACCTCTCTCACAGTAGAATGTAATACATCATATTTGTTTGGTTAATGCCAGCTTAAAAGTTCTTTGTTTTTGAAACTTTGTATGACTATTAATTGTGTCACTGTGTGGGATGGTGGATGCCTACCTCAAGATTCGCCCAATTCCACACTAATCATACCCACAAGTGTTTTATTACATTACCTGGGAATGATCAACAGACCCTCCGCTACAGAACAGTCGACTCTTTATAGACTTGATCATTATTTCTGGTTCCATTCATCCATCATAAAAATAAATATGTTTTAATTTACAAAAGGTAAAATTTAGGGCTGCGGAAATTAACGATTAATTTCTCGATTAATCGTTGAACATTTTTAATGATTAAATTTTTTAAAAAGATTAATCGACCCACCACTTATAAATGTACTGGAAGTTAAAAAGTAAAATATTTTGGCCGATAAATATAAACTAATTTCCGGACGATTACACGAACATTTTGGTTTTAAACTATTGACTGAAGTGAATGTTCAAAATGTTGATAAAGGTTATTGTCCATTGAGAGAAATCGTTTGCCTACCATGCAATGTTCCCTCAAAGTCTAAGCTTCGTTGGTCCGTGTGCAAAGTTTTAAAAAAAATCTCGTGTGCAAAGTTGCACAACATCCATTTTTTGTGTGCAATATTTTACAAAATTTGCTGCGCTGTGATTCTAAACTCCTGTGTGGTGTCTGTCAAATATCTGCACAGCCACGCTGCTTAAAGGGAACATTGCTACCATGGTTCTAACACTTCGCTTACATATCACCTGCAAACCAAACATCCACTACAGTATCAGAAACTTCAGCTGAGACAATCTAAAGCTATGTGAACGTTTGTTCAGCTCGGCTGGTTATATTGTCAATAAGACCCGCTCATCACTTGAACCAAATGTCAATACACTTGACTGTTTGCGTTGTTGGTTAAAAAGATGTCATATAAAGAAGACATTCCAGTGTTATTTCGATTTTTGACAAGTACGTTTAATAAATGTAACTTATGACACCACACATTTCAATTTTTGTCTTTAATCGAAATTAACGATTAATTAATAGTTAATTTTTCAAAAGTTAACGATTAAATTTAAATTAATCGTTAACAGCCCTAGGAAAATTGTTTCTCAAGTTCAAAGAATAAATCTGGCTATGGATGGCAAAAGTTATAAAAGTGATCGTGGTACTAAAACGTTTGAGGTCATATTGGTTAGGATCACTTAATTAAGCTTGGTTAGGATTACTTAATTAATAAGCTTTCAGCATTTTCAAACTTTTAAGTTTGATGTCATGATTACTTTTGATTGACATGTTCTATACATGAACTTGTCACTTTATGATCATGAACAGATCTTTATATTTTTATGCTCCCAAACAATGGAATCTCACCCATTACAAATTGGTAACATTCCTACAATTCAGGCCTTCAAAGACAAATATTTTATATCCGACCTTTCTTTGACTGATAAACGCAGCTTATGTGTGCTATGCATGGCTGGACTTGTCATGTTTTGGTAAGTTATACATGTTTTATTTTTCACTTATATTTTCACTATTTTTAAAAATATTTTTATAAGAATCTGGGTAAGCCCTTTCCCAAGCTGGAGTATAGGGCTGTATAAATTCATTTATTACTATTATTGTCCCCATTTGAAAAGCTGATTAATTCAAACAGAATAAAATGTAACTTAAGTGTTTTCAGCCTCTATTTCTAAGCTCATTGATTGGTCTAAATGTCTTCATGTACTAATAGCAGCTTGCCACATCACCCAGGCTGTGAGGGAGTGCACATCACCCAGGCTGAGAGTGAGTGCACATCACCCAGGCTGTGAGTGAGTGCACATCACCCAGGCTGTGAGTGAGTGCACATCACCCAGGCTGTGAGTGAGTGCACATCACCCAGGCTGTGAGTGAGTGCACATCACCCAGGCTGTGAGTGAGTGCACATCACCCAGGCTGTGAGTGAGTGCACATCACCCAGGCTGTGAGTGAGTGCACATCACCCAGGCTGTGAGTGAGTGCACATCACCCAGGCTGTGCGTGAGTCCGGGCATAATTGACAAAATCTTGAAAAAAACCTTATGGCAGGCTCTTGTTTTTAACCTTGGCTTTAAAGAAATGTGCTCTAATCACAGTCCCTCATCAGAGTTCCAAGTGTGGATGGGCACAAAAAAGAGCTATGGAGTGGGCTCCTTTGAGTCGATTGCAGCAAAGTAATGGAACTATGAGTATTTTTAAATCCCTTATATTAACTTCACCGTCATCTCTTGGTCGGGCAGGCAAAAAAACAAAAGTAAAAAATGACCCACTTCCCGTGATGCTATCAAGCTGAAATTTTGCACATAGACTCGTTTCACCTAACAAAGCACTGTATCAAAATTTCAGATTGATTGAATGTACTGTAATTAAATTAATGCATTTTTAGTTTATCTCTATGTAACTCTATGTAGCCGTCTGCTATTGTTTACAACCACGTGTCACTGGAGTTCACTCCAGCCATCTATGACCACATCCCCGTGTTTTACAGCAAGGAGAGTTCAGTCAGTTTCAGTCTGTAAATGTTTGTCATGCGGTGCATATTATACTGCACATAATTAATAATTTTAGTTATGTCTCATATGTAAGGGATTTATAGTCAAAAACTTTGTTTTTATGGGTTGTTTGAGTATTTGCCCCAGTTCTTGGGAGATCATTTAAGTAAAAGTAAAAGGTATCTGAAGACATGTTTTTTAAAAAGAATATTTTAAATCATTGCCTGGTGAGCAAGTAATAGTGTGGACACAGTGAATCAAATAAAAAATCAGCTTATGTTGCAGTATGTCTATCATAGTATTGTCTGAATGACTCTGAATCTCTTTGTTCCATCTTAACAAGACTTCACAAGTGTTTCCCTTTCCATTTTTCCATGAAGCTGTCTGTCAGATGGTGCAACAAAAACAACCAGGCTGACAAAGATGTTTTTACTTTAGATTTTGATTTATTAAATAAACAATAAGCTGTCTTTATAAACTATAACAAAAATCATTTTTATTCTAGCAATTCATTAACAAAGACATTTTCATGAAATATTGCAGTATAAATTCTTATCAATAAATAACTGAAGTCGGCCGACACAATTTTTTAAATTTTGATAAAAGGACAAGATCTGAGGAGTTATGTACAGATCTGAAAATTAATTAATACATAAACAGATCTGAACAGTAATTAATACATAAACAGATCTGAACAGTAATTAATACATGAACAAATCTGAACAGTAATTAATACATGAACAAATCTGAACAGTAACTTAATACATGAACAGATCTGAACAGTAATTAATACATGAACAAATCTGAACATTAATTAATAAATGAACAGATCTGCACAGCTACTGATGAGTGAACAGATCTAGGCAGTTGCTGATAAATGAACATATTAAACTTATAATAAAGAACTCTGAAAAGTTCCTGCAGTAGAGTCTCATGAGAAGAAGAAAAAATTGAACATTGGGTTGTATAAGTATAAGCTTGCAACCTAAGGACTGAATATTTTAAACAATTGAATGTTTGACTGTCTTGCCTTACAACCTAACAATTGAATGTTTGACTGCCTTGCCTTACAACCTAACAATTGAATGTTTGACTGCCTTGCCTTACAACCTAACAATTGAATGTTTGACTGTCTTGCCTTACAACCAAACAATTGGATGTTTGACTGTCTTGCCTTACAACTAAACAATTGAATGTTTGACTGTCTTGCCATACAACCTAACAATTGAATGTTTGACTGCCTTGCCTTACAACCTAACAATTGAATGTTTGACTGCCTTGCCTTACAACCTAACAATTGAATGTTTGACTGTCTTGCCTTACAACCTAACAATTGAATGTTTGACTGCCTTGCCTTACAACCTAACAATTGAATGTTTGACTGCCTTGCCTTACAACCTAACAATTGAATGTTTGACTGTCTTGCCTTACAACCAAACAATTGGATGTTTGACTGTCTTGCCTTACAACTAAACAATTGAATGTTTGACTGTCTTGCCATACAACCTAACAATTGAATGTTTGACTGTCTTGCCTTACAACCTAACAATTGAATGTTTGACTGTCTTGCCTTACAACCCAACAATTGAATGTTTGACTGTCTTGCCATACAACCTAACAATTGAATGTTTGACTGTCTTGCCTTACAACCTAACAATTGAATGTTTGACTGTCTTGCCTTACAACCCAACAATTGAATGTTTGACTGTCTTGCCATACAACCTAACAATTGAATGTTTGACTGTCTTGCCTTACAACCTAACAATTGAATGTTTGACTGTCTTGCCTTACAACCTAACAATTGAATGTTTGACTGTCTTGCCTTACAACCCAACAATTGAATGTTTGACTGCCTTGCCTTACAACCCAATTCTTGAAATAATGGGCCAGAAAGCTGACTCACCCTTGAAACCCTATCACTTCTGTAGCTATGCAATAAGGACATCATCAAGTCAGACTCAAATCAACTCAGCATTTAATATTGCACTGATCGGGATAAACATTTAGAAACTTTTAAATGAGAATAAATGCAGTCTGTGGTCAAAAGATAAACGCTTACTTAAATACATTTACAACACTTTAACTTGATGTAAATGTAATGTAACATGAACTCTCAACAGGTTGTTACAATGTAAAGATAGATGATCATTCAACACGTTACAATGTATAGATGAGTCTATCATTTCACATATCAAAAGTCACCCGTGGGTTTCTAAAAATAAATACACACATATCACAGAACTCAGAGCTGAACAGGCAAAATGTTCATGAGATTTACTTGTAATTGAACACCTATTAGCTACCAACAAAAAACTACAAAGAATTCAACATATGGATGTTTACAAGCACAAATGGCACACAGAGATATGACACTAATTTCAGATCTTGCCCATACTATGATGCTGTCAAGCCTTATTGTCACAACTGTGTTCATGGACGCATGTCATCAAAGATTATCCTTGCTTCTGTCACACCTGCCTTCATGGACACATGTCATCAAAGATTATCCTTGCTTCTGTCACACCTGCCTTCATGGACACATGTCATCAAAGATTATCCTTGCTTCTGTCACACCTGCCTTCATGGACACATGTCATCAAAGATTATCCTTGCTCCTGTCACACCTGCCTTCATTGAATCATGATATCAAAGATTATCCTTGCTCCTGTCACACCTGCCTTCATTGAATCATGATATCAAAGATTATCCTAGCTTCTGTCACACCTGCCTTCATTGAATCATGTTATCAAAGATTATCATTGCTCCTGTCACACCTGCCTTCATTGAATCATGATATCAAAGATTATCCTAGCTTCTGTCACACCTGCCTTCATTGAATCATGTTATCAAAGATTATCCTTGCTCCTGTCACACCTGCCTTCATTGAATCATGTTATCAAAGATTATCCTTGCTCCTGTCACACCTGCCTTCATTGAATCATGATATCAAAGATTATCCTAGCTTCTGTCACACCTGCCTTCATTGAATCATGTTATCAAAGATTATCCTTGCTCCTGTCACACCTGCCTTCATTGAATCATGTTATCAAAGATTATCCTTGCTCCTGTCACACCTGCCTTCATTGAATCATGTTATCAAAGATTATCCTTGCTCCTGTCACACCTGCCTTCATTGAATCATGTTATCAAAGATTATCCTTGCTCCTGTCACACCTGCCTTCATGGACACATCTCCTCAAATACGAAGCTCTCTGTTTCTGTCTCTCCCACTGAGAGCTCCAAAGGTCCAGCCAGTTCCCTTCCTCCGTGTATTTTCCTAAACTATTAAACTTCAAAGGCTTTGGACAACCATAATGACTGAGGTTGGCCCATTTTTTAAACTGTCCTTTCCCGGAGGAAACCACTTTTGACATCTGGTGAATTCGCTCACATACAAAACACTCGTATTCTTCAATAAAGTTCTTTTGTCCAGGAATCCAATGACCATTGTCGTCAGGTCCCCACATACGTTTCTCCATGATCTCTTTCAAGTGAGCGTTGGAGATGCCAGAGATTTTCCAGTCCCGCATACCCTCATAGAGTGAGTCTTTACCATTCAAATAGTTGATGTACGTGGCTAAATGTTCAGCCGAACGGAAGTTGATGACCTCAAGAGCTGAGTTGTTGCTGGGTAGAAAGTCCTGAAAGATTTAGTTGTAATGATAGTAATAGAGGACAGCATTAACACAGTCCTGTAATATTTAGTTGTAATACATGACAAGATTAGCACAGTACTGTAAGATTTAGTTGTAATAATAGTAATCGACGACAGCATTAAGGAGATGTTTTTTTTATTGCTACACACTAATACAATTAAATTTTAAACGACTTTGTTAATACTGTCCTGTATTACAAATAAATCTTACAGGACTGTTTTAAGACAAACTTACCTTAAAAAAAAATTAAAATTCCCCCAAAACTGAATGTTTTCAAATATGCTAAATTCTTATTATTTACTTCAAAACAACCAGCTCATTAATTAAATAACACAGTCTACTATACTACTATGTTTTAAGATGCAAGAAAACGACACTGCCCATTAAACAAATGTTTTCAAATCTTACTTTAACTCTAGAAGATCCAAACACAATTGGCACAGTTCCCACCATCAGGGGGCGCCAAAGTTTCTCTGTGATGTAATCTTCACATACTGCATTCTCCATAGAGAGTGCAAATTTATATTGTGAGATGAGTTCATAGAAGTCTCTGTGTGTCATACCACCCATTGGCTGGCTGATTCTGATGATTTAAAAAAAAGTTATAAAACAGTTGTTTTTCACCGGGGGTTTATAAAAATGACAAACATTTTTAGAATTTACTTATATACAATTAATATTTTAATGACATATTTTATAAATTGACTTAGTTGATATTCCAATTATAATTTTATTCGGTACATTGCTGGATCTTAAATTTGAAAATTTATTGATATGTAAAAAATTACTTATTTTATAAAAACAAAAATGGAAGAATTCATTATTTATTGTACAATTTTTTTCCATTAAATTCTTTCAGCTGAAAGTACAGAAATAAGTTGGTAATAAACAAAACTAACTCGAGTTTGCTAACATCCTATCACTATTCCGATTCCAGTTAACACACAAAGTCTAAAATAAAATTCCAAAAACTTTTCAGGAGAAAATTATAAAAATTTCAGGTCATTGTTAAAAAAAATTAAAGCTTATGAGTTATAAAACATTAAGATTAGCTATTACTCTGAGACTACTGAGAGGTAACAAAACAAATGACAGACCATAATTTTTTTTTACCAAACTAAAAAAAATATTACAGGGACAGATAAGGAACATTTTTTATAAACATAAGGAAATTTTGAAATTTATAAAAAGAAGACTATAAAATCCTTTACTTATTGACTTAATAGATTTCCAAAGTTTTTTTAATATTGATTGCATGCTCTACCACAAGACTTGTGAAACATCAAAGTCATGTAATTTACTCATAAAAGCGTTTATCCATTGAGAGTTTTAGTCAAGGGATGGATTTCAAACTATGTTGTGCTTTCACATTAATTGTGGACGGTAAATACAAAATAATTATGGGCTCTTTAACACAAAAACTTTTTTATAAAATTCAGCACATTAAATATAAAATGTATGTAGGACAAAAAGAATACAATTTAGCAAACAAAAGATAAAGCTTTTATACAAACTTACTTTTCTGGAAGTTTCTTATTATTGAGACAAATCCCATAAGAGTCCACAGAAATATAATTCATTAACAATTTAACAAATTCATCTCTGTCAGATGGTGGGTCACAACCTGACTGGACATATATCACTGAGGCAAGACCATCTTCTTCTTGGTACCTCATAGATAATAGTTATTGAATGTAATGATAAATATATGACCAAGTCTTCTTTTGTAATGTTGAAAACTAAATTTTTTCAATTTAATCCTAACTAAAAATAAATTTATGAATGTATATTTACGGGAATAATCACTAAAGGTTTTTGGGCAAAACAAAAATTAAGATAATGCAAATGATCTATAACTTTTATGCAAGAGCTCTTCGATTATAAAATACTAGATTTTGTAATTTAACTTTCAAAGAATCTAATTTCTATACATCCAAATTCTTAACATTTAATAGTTTAAAATCAAAACAACTCGACTACAATGATGTGAATTTTAAAATCTGATAGTCTATATACACATACTTTTATTAACCCATATATACACATACTTGTATTAACTCATATATACACATACTTGTATTAACCCATATATACAAATACTTGTATTAACCCATATATACACATACTTGTATTAACCCATATATCACATAATTTTAACCCATATATCACATACTTGTATTAACCCATATATCACATAATTTTAACCCATATATCACATCCTTGTATTAACCCATATATCACATACTTGTATTAACCCATATATTACATACTTGTATTAACCCATATATACACATACTTTTATTAACCCATATATCACATACTTTTATTAACCCATATATCACACTTGTATTAACCCATATATACACATACTTTTATTAACCCATATATCACATACTTGTATTAACCCATATATCACATACTTGTATTAACCCATATATACACATACTTTTATTAACCCATATATCACATACTTTTATTAACCCATAAATTACTTGTTTTGCTTTTATTAAATAGGGAAATAATTATTTTCTAAAAAAAAATTAAAAGCAACTATGATCCATAAATGCTTTTAAATTTACCTGTTTTTCTGATCAACATTTTTGTAAAAAGTCTTCTGTAATAGCCAGTCTAAAGAAACCAGATGCTGTGTGGTGATTGGGAAATCTGATTCACGTCTGCAAACATAAAGTTAAAAAATTACCTTTTAATATTTCTCATGGTTTATTCACTTTTAAAGTAGCAATTTACTAAAATTTAAATTTAATGGAGAAAATCACACGTTATTTGAAAAATTGCCCTGTAAAAGGAATAAGTTTTATGTACAGAAGACATGATACCAGTAGTAAAAAGTGTGACAAGATGTATTGACCTCAGAGCTAAAACAAATTTTAAAATGTTTGAAACTTTAAATTACAAACCAATAGTTTAAACATAAGTTAATTATTTTTTTTAAAAATACAGTCGAACCTACTTAACTCAAGCTCGGTTAACTCGCCCACCCCATTATGTCGACGTTTTTTATTGGAACCGCCAAATTCTCTCTTTGTCTTAGCATTTTCTCGTCATTTAATTCAATTTTTTTAAGTCGCCGAAACCTCATAACACGAGCACAAAAAAGGGTCAAATTTGCCACATAATGGTTATCTCAATCCCCATGACCAATCGCAAGCTTTTGAAAATGTTAGCTATGATTTTTTTATAACCAAGGGAAGGGACCAATTTTCTGCCTCACCAGGGTCTGCTGGTGACGTCACAGCCCGCTTGCTCAGCGCTGTTACTTCTGGTACTATGCTTCGGTAACAAAGCTAATACATTTTTTTTTAAAAATCGGTCACTAGCGAACTCCACAAACAGTGATGACGTGTATTTTTATATTTATAGACCAAAATATTATTATTAAAAGAAAACGCTTTGATTTTGATGTCACGTTCGCTCGCGTGTTGGCTCTGGTATTCTGCCGTAACACAACAAAAAATTAACTCCGGGTAATAAGCTAATATACCGACTAAGTCCTGATAAAACGGAGTAAACAGTCATAATAAGATGGAATTTATTTAAATACCATATTATGTTTCACTCGTCAACTTTCCAGAATTATTGAATTTCGCCGCGCACACGATGATCCCCCCCCCCACCCAATAGGGTGGGGTTTAGGTGGGGTTGAGCTACACTGGCCATTTACCAAGGCATGCACTGACTCAATTTAAAAAGAAAAATGTTCCTTCCCCCAACCCACTGTAGATGTATAACAGTGGGGGAGGGGAGGGAAGGTGTCTCTTCTCGCGGTCTTGTATTGGTATGTCAAAGCAAGAGGCTTCCTTTTATATAAACATCAAAGACCTGTCAAGCCTTCTAGCCTTCCCCCCCCCACCTCCCTCATTATCCCTAACTAGAAAACTCAGTAACTTGTCCCCCCCCCCGGTCCCTTTGAGTTCACTTAGAGCGGACCGACTGTAGTAATAGCCGTGACCTTTGACCGTGGTTCACATGAAACTCTCGTACAGTGCCTCGACAACTAAGCAAATTAAAATTTAAAAAAAAAGCATTCCTTAGCCGTAGGCGAAGTAGACTAATAGTGATGACGTGTATATTATTTAGATACCGGAATAGGGAGAAAGCGATTTGAAGTCACCGTCGCTCAACACAACAAAAACGAACGAGCAAATGAACTAGAACTAGATAGAGTCTAGAGCCTCAGTCAGAGCCGAGTCACTAATTCATTTACATAAATCATACTAGCAAGGACGTTCCATTTCGCATAATATAATATATCACATAATTTAACATTATATTGATATTTCGTATATTCCGATACGATTCTGATTAATCGTCCCATCACTAATTAACGCACAACACGTATATAAAGAAATTTCAAGCGCATGCTAATATTTTGCCGCCATATTGGTTTTCGTTTTAACTCGATCATCGGTTATCTCGATGCCATTTTTCATACCCCAACACCGTCGACTTAACCGGTTTCGACTGTAACATTTTTGTGTGAGTGTGCAAGAAGGTATTTTTATTTATTTACAGTTTACTAATTATTCTAACTATTAGCTAATGAATGCAATATACTGTTAAATAAATCATGTCATCTAAATTAATTGTACAATGACACCTGAGTGTGCTGTGAATGAAATTTCACCTGAATAAACTGGCATATAAATGTCATCTCAATAACTTGGTCAATGATTATCACCTGAATAAACTGTCATATAAATGTCATCTCAATAACTTGGTCACTGATTGTCACCTGAATTAACTGGCATATAAATGTCATCTCAAAATTTTGGTCAATGATTATCACCTGAATAAACTGGCATATAAATGTCATCTCAATATTTTGGTCAATGATTATCACCTGAAAGTGCTGGTGTAGTTGAATAATGTGAGAACATCTTCATGACATAAAAGGAAATTATTTTTTGGAGACTCCTCGTGGAATAGTGCCCACATATGATCAGGTGATCTTGGTAAAGGCAAATCTTCATCATTAAAGTCTGTGCCATAAAACATAAACACCTTCAAAAAGAAACACACCAAAAATGTGTTAATCAACATTTCTTAATTATTATCTATCAATATTTTCATATTCAAATTGGCATCCTATTAATGTTCACATCTGAAATGTACTCAAACCATAAAACAAATCTTGTACCTTCATATGTTTATGTGATCTGTATTTGCGATTATTGGTAAAAAAGCATTGGTGATCACCACATCGTCGTGTTTTGCCAGGTTCACCAGTAAACTCTGTCCACCACAAAACAATCGGGTCTTTGGGATCATCAACAACTTGGTGATGATTGTTCTTTTTCCGTTTTATTCTTTCAAGTTCTTCCGAAATCTCTTGATCCAAAGGTATATGTACATCTGCGGTGAAGATGGCCAAGTAAAAAATAAAATATGGTCTTTAAAACAAATACCCTCAGTTGCATCTCATGTCATGATATATGAAATAAAACTTTTTAATGAATGAGAGATATTTCTATTAAACAAATGTGTATTTTTTATAACTTTGTAATCATTTAAGAAATAAATTATATTAAGTATAGCATGAAAGTGCCTTCTGACATATGAAGACCAAGATTTCAAAGATAGTGAAAATAGTAAGAAAACATTTTATTACAAACTATTGTTTTTAATTAATTAGGCTACAATGGTACATTGTATTTAATTTTTGCAGTAATAAGTTACAGTATCATTTACTTTTCCTTAATAATTAATATATTTATAGATCATTTTAGTTCACTTTCCTTTTACATTGGGTAAAAAAATTAATTTCAGCAATGTCAGTTTACTTACGGTCTTCTTTTGTTTCATCTATAAATATGTCATATGCAACATCTTCAGGAAAATCTTCATCCTTAAAAGAAAACTACACAAAGAATTCAAAAATAATATTTTTTATATCAATTGTTACTGATTTTGTATGCTTATTTGCATTGTATGAAAAATAATACACAAATAAATGTAAAAAATAATCTAATAACTATAAGAACATATTGAATATCCATAATACAAAAGCAGTTTATTTGGTGAATAATTTCTTTAACATTAGATACACTTCTACTCCCACCCCATCCCTTATAAATCATTTATTTTTTAATAAACTTTTAATAAAATTGTCAAGCTGAGAACATCTTATTGCCGCTTTAAATGAAAGAAATAAAAGTTTTGAATAAAAATAAGAATCACTTACAAGATAGCTTACAAATGTCCAAAACATGAAAGCAAAAAAGATACAGCAAATAAATTTAAAGAACCGTTGTCCTCGCAATCGTCTTAACCGCATCTTTGTTAATATTTTTTAAATCTGTTGGTTAGCTAGTCTTGCACTGCTGTTAGTGTAGATCTGTGGTATGACATAATTACTCGATCTACAGTCCCTGTAAAAGTGTAGACTAAAATATATTACTAGGAAATGGGGATTTAATGCAGTGACACTTATAATGTAGTCTTATATAAAAGGTCTATAATTTAATTAGAATATTATTAATTGGTATTGAAAAGGGAAATTCTAATTGTAAGTAAATTAGATTCTAATTTTAAATAAGTCTAAGTAAAAAGTTGGATAGCAAAGTCAATAGTGCGCTCGCCTCACAAGGTGAGGTGCGTGGGATCTAGCCCACGTTAAGCCATAATAAAAACATATTGATGAATGACCACTGCTAAAAAAGTCCTCCGTTGGCTTGGAGAGGAGATGGGCACGGCCAAGTCTACCAAGCCCTGAGAAAGTTTGAATGGAAACATTAGAACTCCCTACAACCACAAGGTTATGGGACCAAAAAAAAACAAGTAAAAGTTGGCCAAAAAAATTGTTAGCATATATTCCTGCATATGAGATGCACCTAAATATAAGAAGCACCTGTATATAAGATGAGGGTTTTGACCTTTAGTCTATTTTTAAGAATTTTAAAAGGTAGGACTGCAACGGTTATTGTTTATTGTTATCTGCTGTCTGGGCTCATAGCAGATAAGTTCAGCATCTGGTATCTAGATTCTTTAAAATTTAAAAACCAGATTTAAGGAGGCTTTATTGATCTGCTGGTCCAAGTCTTCAAAGTGGGGTTGGTACCATGCATAGAGCAATTGATGTTAGGGGTCTACCAATATATCGGATATTAGGGTATCAGAAGCATGTATAAGTCACTATATTGAGGTCACCCATATTTCATAATAAGTGAGATTTTAACAAAAAATTTCAGAAAATAAAATTATCATTTAGCCTACATTTATAAATATCTCAACAAATTAATTAATCGATACCAATACCGGAATTGAAAGAACCAAAAGTCCTAGTATTAATATGTACAACCACGATACAGCGTGCCAAGTGCTATGAAATTTGGAGATTTTGATACCCAATATAGAATTTAGTATTAGGGTCAGGATTAGAATGCTTTTGGATGGAATTCTGCAAAATCATCAAATATGACCAAGTACACAGGTTTTTGTCCTAAAGCCTAAGGATATAAATGACGTCAGACGATTTTGGCCGATTTTTAACCCCCCTCGTCACACTTCATCACAAAAACTTAGACCCCCCTTCCAATATGATGTCACAAACCTTTGACCCCACCTCCTCTAAATGTCGTATTTTCTCATTGAAAATTAGCATGTTTCAAATTAATTTTTTGTCATATATGTATTTAATGTAAGTCTGCACTATAATATCTTAAAACCCGTAAAGCCATTTATTATGTCATTAAATAAATTGTAAGTAATCAAATATTTTATTTGAACTTTTATTTAAAGTTGTTGAACGTTTTGATGCGACGTCACATTTCTGAAACACTCCCTCCCCGTCGTCACACTTCGTGACGTCATTTATGGAAGGCCCTTAACAAATACTCATATCGGCAAAAAAATGTAACATTAATATGGGTAATGGCAATATCGGAAAATATGCATATAGGTAGGCCCCTATGATTAATGTCTGATGTATACCATTGATTGCCATTAGAGGGGTTTTGAAAATGATAAAAGATTATTATTATTAGTTATTAGTATTAGTATTAGTGAATTTAGTGTAGTGTAGTGATTTGTGATGCATTGGTAATTGGTACCTACTTTCTTTGTATAAAAAAAGTATCCCAAGCCATTTGACCATCCAAATCTATTTTGGAAATTTCCATCAGCACCATGTTGCGATTCTGACTCATGACGTTACTATTTGTTGTTTTTTTAAAAAAACTATTCAATATGATAATAATTAATATTATTAACTTAACTGTCTTAACTGTAATTAAATTAACATTCACTTTCAATCTTCAGAACCAACCATCTGACTGATCTGTTAATTTATAACATAAATAATTCTGATCAATTCATAATTATTTATATTATAGTAATTATACTATGCACTGTTACTTATACTTAAATTAAAATTTATAATGACTATATTATAGTATTCAATATTCCATAATTAATATAACAATACTTCACACTTCCCTATTAATTATTAATGAATAACTATTGAATTATTGATTCCCTGCTAACTACTACTACTACTATTACTACTAATTATTAGTAAACGTAATTTATATGCGAATCATGGACACGAAATTTGTTCTTTTAATTTTAACCGAAGACTATGCAATGTCCTTACAAAGAGTTGGATTGCGATACATCTTTAACTTTAAAATTGATAAAAAGAAACACCAACAATATGTTCAGGTCCGATAAATAACCCTTAAATATTAAGCTTAAATAATTATACCCGCTAAGCATTTACCGAGATCTAAGAAATTTTATTAAAAATTCCAGATGTTATTTTTCTTGACTTGAACTTGAATAAATCTTATCTTATCTTATCTGTTTACAGACGCTCCTTCTATACAGAAGATTATTGCGTCCTACGCTTATCTATGGTTTGTGTTTAGTCCTGCATTTTTATCAGAGATTTAAATGTTGATAAAGTGTTGATTTTCCTGGATTCTTCAGGCAACCCATTCCACGCCCGAATTCCGGACGGGAAGAAGGAAAACTTGTATGTGTTTGTTCTTGCATACGGAATAAGAAAGGTGTTTTTATCCTTATGTCTATCTGAGGGTTGTATTAAGTTATCTTTGTGTTGTATTTCTAAATTAGAATTAATTGCTTTATGTATGATTACTACTTTGCTCTTGGTTCTTCTATCCTCTAGTGTTTCAAGGTTTAATGATTTAACTAATGGTGTTACTCTTGTCAGTTTCGAATATTCTCCAGTAATGAATCTGGCAGCTCTTTTTTGAATTTGTTCTAGTTTATCAATGTTTTCTTTGGTGGATGGGTCCCATACAGAAGATGCATATTCTAGTGCAGGTCTCACCAAAGTGAGGTAGCATTTTAGTTTTATATCTCTATTACATTTGTTAAAGTTCCTTTTTATAAAGCCTAAGGTTTTGTTTGATTTTTTAATAACTTCATTGACATGGGGATTCCATGATAGTTTCTCATTTATTAAGACTCCTAAGTATTTTGCATCTTTAGTTTGGGTCAGTTCTTTTCCATGAATGTAATATTTTGAATTTAAAAATTTAAAATATTGGGTACAGTACAGTTCAGGTGCGTATAATACTATTTCTTTGTGAATTTTTAAGCGCTTGGAAAATCTAGGGCATGTTCTTTTTAAAATTCAATATGTGAAGTTATATTAAGATATTACTACAGTAGTATTACAGCGTTTAATCTTCTGGCTTCAAAAAAAAATTAAGGCATATTTAATATTCTAAGAACTCTCAATTACAATTAATTGCATTTCGAGCATGATACATCCATTTTTGTTGAATTGAATGTTTTAAGACATTGGTAATGCAACTTTGTAAATGTAGGTCTCATTTTGACTCCCTGTGGTATTCGGGGATAAATGTATCCCCCAAAGGGGAGGGGTGCAACAGGGCCGGTGTCATGAAATAAAGTCCCCCCCAAAACAAAGTAGCCCCCGGAGACATTGTTTTAAAATGAAGTCTGCGGGGTTAAAATAAATCCTCCTCTTAATTATTGGAAATTGTAAATAATTTTTTTAATTAAACTCTATAAACGTACAATATAATTTGTATTTAGTCTACATGCATTTGTGTATGATTATTGGAAATTCAACAATCATAAGCTTAGTCAGGGGCGTAGCGATTTGCGGGCTAAGTGGGTGTATGCCCGTATAGACACATATTTAGAGGTGGTTAATTGCCCAGAGTTATTTAAAAGAACAACAGACAAATGAACTAAACTACAAAGATGATTCAGTAATGCGAGAACGTAACACCGGTTACTTTTTTTTTACGTTTGTGAGTAGCACCTGTGGTTAGGATTTAAACGAAATTTGTGATTTTTATGTGTGCATTATAATTATTTAAAAATATTATGAGCATCTTTTAGAGGCCGCTCATAAGGTACGTCACGCTTAAGAGGGGGGAGGGGTTGTAAGAAAGTTTGACAGTTTGTTACAGGGGGGTATGTTCGACCATGTGTGACGTCACGGTGTTTTATAATAAATTTTAATTATGTTTTTAATAAAATAGCATGACATACTTTATGGACGGCCCATTACCGGTAGCGTTTACTAAATTTACAGCAGAGATTTAGCAAATCCAAGTAGCCAAGGTTTGTAAATTTATAAAATTTTAAAGATTACTCTTAAAATATAGTTTAAAAAATGTTTTTAAAAGGGATTACTTTATGTGTAACCGTCTCAAGAAACACAGCACATGCCAAAACTTAGACATACAAAAATTAGGTCACGCCTGTAAACAATTTGTGTCGTAGCTAGGGTTGGAGTCACCCGATACGTTAAATTTATTGTGTAGCCCAGATCACAGTACTGTGGAGATCTGGGTTGAGGTGAGGCGCACGCTCAGTGAGCCCTCAGTTAGTTTGAGATCCGCGTGCCGCTGAATTAGTTAGGCATAAAGTCAATTACCTTACGGAATGCTAGAGCCCAAGAGACTGAAGGTGTAGCTGAGAGGTGGGGTTTTTCATTGATGAGATGCGTCGTTGTGTGTCTGCAATGATTGTCATTTCGTTTCCCAAAGATAAAACAGCCTAACGTAGACGAAAAGAACGTGGAACGTTGATAACGTTCTAAAGCATTCCATATTCATTCTATAAGCTTATCACTTACTTCACCTTTTTTAACGTATATCTTCTATAGGCTATTTTATTTAATTTTTTTAAACAATGTATGTTTAGTGCCTGATAATGTTGTAATGTACTGCAACGAAGTATTTGAAGTTATAAATTTAATTTAAAAGTTTTTAGGTTCACTGTAATAAAATAGTATTTTAATATAAGGAAAACACAAGTTCCAGTGGTATTTTCCCGCACACAAAAACACACACAAAGATATATATATTAAAACTAGGGGTGATATGGCCGGATTTGACCGGATTTATAAGTGTAATTAGGCCGTTGACCAAGGGCAAACTACCGCCCGCGGGCCGCATGCGGCCCGCCAGAGTATATTATGTGGCCCGTAGGCATATACATGTTGCGATCTTATGTCAATGTTAATTTTCTTTGTTTAGAATTTTCGCGATATTTTTGAAATTTTATTCCGAGTATTTGATTCGAATCTAGGGATATTTAATCGATTTTATGGCTCCAGAATTGAATAGTGAACATTAGTCATTGATTGTTAACATCTTTATTCAAAACTGCATTTCAGCTCAAACTTAAGTGGATTTTGTTTACGGTTTACATTTGGGCGGTATTGTAAAAATTGTAATTTAAAAAGTAAATTTTTTAATCAAATAGAACTGTAGTCAGCGTGTTGATAAAAATAGCGACAATTTGTGCACCATGCAAAGACCTTTTGGTGGTACTCTCTTGCGTTGGACGAAAGTACCGATGTACAGCACACAGCACAATTGTTGGTACCTATACGGGGAATAAACAGTGGTATTGAGCTTACCGAAGAATTACTTGGTGTTGAGCAACTCAAAGACATAACTATAGGCCAGGTTTTCTTCAATGTTGTTGAGAACTGTGTAACCAATGGAGCGCGTTCTTTGATTGGAAAAACTTAGGTATTGTGAAGTTGATAAAAAAATAAAATTGAAGAACATCCTGACCATACACTCTTACCTCTCTACTATGACAAACATCAGGAAAGTCTGTGTAAAGCTGCGTTGAATATCAATCATGTTATTTACCAAGTTGTCAGTGTGATAAACCTCATCAGAGCCAATGTATTTAACCACAGACAGTACAAGGCACTGCTTGAAGATTCGGAAACTGAATAGTATGATATTATCTACCACAGCCTGAGCCTGGGCAAGATATTGAGGCGAGTGTGGGATCTCAAGGAAGAAATAGTTATGTTCCTGGAGATGAAGGCTTTTGCTAACATTGTTAAGGAAGTGTGGAAGTCAGGCTTCATGTTTGCTATTGGTATTATGGAAAGGTTGAATGAGCTGAATGTCAAACTTCAGGGCAACAGCTTGTTTGCACTGGAAATGTATGTTTATGCTAAATCTTTTCAGGCAAAGCTCTCCCTGTTCTCCAGGCATGTAGGTGAAAACAGATTTTGTCTTTTCCCTTTGCTGAAACAGAAAACCGTTTCTGGTGAAATGGCTGACAGGTACAAGGCTCAGTTGGATGCCTTGGCTGTGGAATTTGAAAGAATTCAAGAGCCTGGAACCACTCTTCAATATCATCAGTTCGCCATTTATGCAGAAGCTGATTCAGCCCCAGAGGATATACAGTTACAACTGCTTGACCTACAAACAGATAATGAATGACATAAAGGAGAAGTTCAAGTCCGTTCTTCTGCTGGAGTTTTATGGATGTTTGCCAACAGCCGCATTTCCACACTTAAAAAACTTTACTGCTAAACTTTAGTCAATATTTGGGTCCACATACATCTTTGAATAGGGAACTAGGGCCCGAAGCCCATATTAAATAGACATTAGGAGTTCAGTGCCCTATAGTAATTTAATCTAGGCTCTTAAGTTTTTATATACCAAGTTTGGTCAAAATCCAGTTATATTCTCATTATCTAATACTTAAACTAATTTTTATATAACTGATATAATGAAAAATACATTAAGGGGCCCTTGGGCCCATTATGTACAAGATGTACATTTTTGAAAACCTGTTCATTTAAATTCAATTTCATCATGGATATATTTCTCAAGATCGTTAAAAACTGAGTGGGAAATATCTTAAATATAAAATATAAATATATCCACTATAAAATTTATTGAAATAAACAAGTGTTTTGAACTTGACATCTCACAGTATATGGGGCCTAGGGCCCTTAATGTCGTTTTTTGCTTATATGAGCTATATAAAAATAAGTTTATGCGTTAGCTACTGATTAATTGAATGGATCTTAACCAAACTTTCATAAACTTGGTAGCCCATATTAAAATTAAAAAAGTGCACTGCACTTCTAATGTCCAATTGTTCAGGGCCGGGGGCCCAAAATGACTTTTTGTCGTATATGTTTGAGATAGTATTTTCCATTCTATTTTTAACGATCTTGAGAAATATGATGAAACTGAATTAAATTTTTTTTTAAATTTACATCTTACAGCGAATGGTATTGCTGTTTTAATACCCCATTTCAGTAAGATTTCCACCATTTGCAAGTATGTCCCATGCTGTCAACTGCAGTTCCTAGACAGACTAAAATATTTTGTAACCATTTGCTGATGTAATTAAACTGTCGTAACAAAAAGCATTTGAAACAATGAAATTGAAGTTCTTAAGTTGTTTGCAAAATGACTCTGCTTCACTTCAAGATTTTGGATCACTACTTTGCTCTGCAACTTCGAAAAGTACATAATAGATTTTGCCTATTTTCACAGAAATATTTTGAATATACTTGGAAAATAAAGCCCATCGCTTTGTTGAAGCATAAAATAAAATATAGATTTGTTGAATTATACCCAAAAAAACACAAAAAACGTAATTGCATCAGGACAAGTCTTTGCCATATCACATAGCAGCAAGTTTTAACTGTATCAGGTACTAGGGGTAAAATGCCTTAGGATTTAATTATAAAAGACGAGCTATTACGCCTGGCTTGTGCCCCTTCATGTTCGCACCTTTGTCGTATCCTTTAACGCGGATATCAGAAACATCTAAGCCCAATTTTGTCACTTCCAACAGTAAGACATCAAGCAGTTGTTGCCCAGTACATTCATCTATTTCTAGAAAACGTGTGAAGTGCTCATGAGTTACTTCAGAATATCCACTTCCTGGGCTTGCATAGCGGATTGTCAGTGACATCTGCTCTTGGTGACTTTGGTCAGGTGTGCAATCAAGAATCACTTATAAGTATTTAGCTGATTTTACTCTTCCTACAACAATTTTCCTACCTTATTCCCCATCAACGAAATGAGTTCGTTTTGAATTCGCTTTGCCAAAGTAATGACCATGTATTTCCTCAGTTTTTATTCCTTATATATTTCCCTGCAAAACCGGATCAAATTTCGCCAGCAAATCAAGGGGACCCAAAAAGTTTTCATTATTATTTTTTTGTGTGTGTGTCCCATAACTTCGTGGTCGTAGGGAGTTCTAATGTTTCCATTAGAAATTTCTCGGGGCTTGGTAGACCTGGCGGCGCCCATCTCCCCTCCTGGTCAGCGGACGACTTTCTAGCAATAGTCATTCATCAACATTTTTATTGTGGCTTTAACGTGGGCTAGATTCCACGCCCCTCATCTTGTGGGGCAAGCGCACGATTGACTTCGCTATCCAGCCGCCATTATTTACCATTTATTTATTATTCCATTATTTACCTGATGTAGATTATCGACTGAACTACGAAATTGCTCAGCGAGAAATTGGACAATGGCAATGAGACGCTGAAATGAACTATGCCAACGAGCCTTTTCACTGTTTATTTTTATTTATTTGGGGTTTTTTTGCTTGTCAATTGTGCATTGTTTTTAAGCCTGTTTTCCAGCTCAAACCATTCCCAAGTACATGTCATATGTCCCTTTGATTGCTCATGATCAGACAGTCTCAATGGCATTTTTTTCACTTACCATAGCAAGTGAAAACCTAAAAATGGCGTTTTCTTATTAAAAATTTTCTCCTTAATCCATAAAAGCTTACTGAAATACTCTAGAAAAGATACTTTTTGCATTAGGATTTAGGATGATTATAATATTTTATTATATTAGTATGGTATTTTCTAATTGTTTACCCTGGGGGGG
Source organism: Ampullaceana balthica (assembly GCA_944989445.1). Classification (NCBI taxonomy): domain Eukaryota; kingdom Metazoa; phylum Mollusca; class Gastropoda; family Lymnaeidae; genus Ampullaceana; species Ampullaceana balthica. The sequence goes on along the minus strand of CALYLW010000009.1, from coordinate 1,454,446 downwards.
GGCGCAAATCTCTTACTGTATTCAGTCTTATTAAATTGTGTGCTAACATTTAAGAATGAAGAAATTTTAGTGATAAAAAAGATAAAAGCTGGGTATTTCCTACGTTTTCAACCTCAAAAGAAGAGACGACGTAATTATTGGCACATGGAATGTAAGAACCCTACATGCTACAGGAAAAGTGAAAGAATTGACGCATGAAATGGAGCGATACCAATGGAATGTCATCGGACTATGTGAGACACGATGGAAAAGCTTTGGTGAACTCTCAACAGAGGAAGGACACGAGATCTACTTCAGCGGCAGGGAGGACAGACATGAACATGGAGTTGGATTCCTAAACCATAAAAATATAACAAACTCGGTCATTGGATGTCGCCCTGTCTCCAGCCGCATTATCACCGTTCGGCTGAAAGCCACACCCTTCAATATCACAATTATACAGATATATGCTCCTACAACCAGCCACGAGGACAGTGAAGTAGAGGCCTTCTATGACCAAGTACAGGACATCGTGGATCAAACACCAAGGAAAGACATTATCGTTGTCCAAGGAGACTGGAAGGCGAAGATTGGAGTAGATGTATGGACCAACTGGGCAGATACTTGCGGACGCTCTTGCAATGATCTGACCAATGATAGAGGAATTCGTCTCCTGGAATTTGCAAGATATAACAATCTCCTGCTAGCTAACACAATTGGCCAACATAAAAAATCCAGAAGATGGACTTGGCACAGCCCCGACGGAGAAACATAGTAACCAGATAGATTACATACTGGTCAGGAAAACGATTCAAATCGTGTATTAAAACAGCTAGAACTAGAAGTTTCCCTGGAGCAGATATCGACAGTGACCATAATCTGGTGCTGATGACCTTCCATCTCCACCTGAAAAAGATAGCAAAACAAGGCAATCCACGATTACGCTTTGACCTGGACAAACTGAAAGACCCAGAAATCGCAGAAGTCTTCAGGGCAACCATTGGAGGAAAATTTGCTCCATTCACCAGACTATATGAGTCAGAAACGGACATGGGCATAGACCTAGTCACTGACACCTTCAATACCACAATAATTGAAGCAGCAAAAGAAGTACTTGGTAAGAAGCGAGCAATTAAAAGACCATGGGTCTCCTCTAATATTCTGGAACTATGCGATGAAAGAAGAAAACGTAAGAGCGTAAAGAATACTGCAGAAGGAGCACCCAGATACAGAGAAATCAATAAAAAGATCAGGAAAGATATGGTAAAAGCAAAAAATGAATGGATAGAACAACAATGCTCAGACATCGATGAAAATCTACTAAGGAACAATTCAAGGAAGGCTTACAAAATTGTTAAAGACTTGACATCCACCAAACAAGGTCGTATCTCAACCATACAAGATAAATCCGCAAAATGTATCACAGAAGAACAAGAAATTCTCAGAAGATGGTCCGAATACTGTTCTGAGCTGTACAATGAAGACTCCAAAGGCGATGCGTCAGTGCTCAACTGCCCAAAGTCAACTAACACAGACATGCATTCTATTCTCCGCGACGAGGTGGAGCTGGCTGTACAAAAACTGGAGAAGGGTAAATCAGCTGGAGCGGACAACATTCCGGGCGAACTGATTCAAGCAGGAGGTTACCCCGTAATAAACATCCTAACTAACATGTGCAACAAGATCTGGTAGACAGGAAAATGGCCAACCCCCTAGACGCAATCGCTGGTTATCACGCTCCCAAAAAAAGGGTAATCTACAGATGTGTCAGAACTACCGTACAATCAGCCTGATTAGTCACCCCAGCAAAGTCATGCTTATGATCATATTGAACAGACTGAAACCACAAGCAGAGCAAATCATTTCAGAAGAGCATGCGGGCTTCAGAACAGGAAGAAGCACAACGGAGCAAATCTTTAACCTGCGAATTCTCTGTGAAAAACATGTCCAATACCAGAGTGACCTCTATCATGTCTTTATAGACTTTAAAAAAGCGTTCGACAGAGTGTGGCATGCGGCACTGTGGGCAACGATGCACAAACTCAACATAAATGCAAACATCACTGAAGTGTTCAAGAACCTATACAACAGAGCAACCAGCGCAGTACTCTTCAACAGCAAGCTGGGAGATTGGTTCAAGACCACTGTTGGTGTCAGACAAGGATGTTTACTTTCCCCCATCCTCTTCAACCTCTTCCTTGAAAGGATCATGACAGATGTGCTAGAAGATCATGTCGGAACAGTCAGCATCGGCGGGAGAAGTATAACCAACCTACGCTTCGCCGATGACGTAGACGGCATAGCTGGTAGCGAGGACGAACTAAAAGAATTCCTCGCAAAGCTAGAGAAAACAGCAAAGGCGTACGGCATGGAAATCAATGCAGAAAAGACTAAGGTCATGGCAAATAGTAAATTCACAAGCGAGATTCGGATAAACGGGCAAAAACTCGAAGAAGTCTCCACCTTCAAGTATCTAGGGGCCATAATATCCGACGAAAGCTCAAAGCCAGAAATTCTTGCCAGAATAGCCCAAACAATGGCAGCATTGAGCAAATTAAAGCACATCTGGCAAAGTAAGAAGTTCTCCCTGAGATCAAAGATCCGGCTAATGCACTCTCTAGCGATGTCGGTCTTTTTGTATGGTTGTGAGACTTGGACGCTCACTGCAGACCTCCAAAGAAGAATCAATGCGCTAGAGATGAGATGTTTCAGAAAGATATTGAACATCTCCTACACAGCGCACATCACAAACGAAGCGGTCCGCAACACAATAAGTACTGTCATTGGCCCCTACGAGGACCTACTCACATCAATTAAGAAGAGGAAATTACGATGGTACGGACACGTGACAAGAACTGGAGGTCTCGCAAAAACCATATTACAAGGCACAGTCCAGGGAGGAAGGAAAAGAGGCAGACAAAAGAAGAGATGGGAGGACGATATCAAAGAGTGGACCGGCCTGTCATTCAGCGACTCACAAAGGGCAGCACAGGACAGTGACAAATGGCGTGAGAAGTTCACGATGGTGCCCCAACGACCCAACAACGGGTTAAGGGATAGTTCAAGTTCATTTCCGACGTCACCTAAAATTTGCAATTAGTGTAACTATAATTTATTTGAACTTTTTTTTCAGATAGATAAAACATTTAAATTAAATGTAAATATGTTTATTTAAAAATATTTATAATACTTATTTTTTATAACGAGCACATTGGCATTTAAATTTAAAAAAAAACAACTTGAACTACACATTCGTTACGGAACGTACTCTTAGTTTTGCTATGTCAGAGCAAGTAGCCGTGAAATGCTTCAGCCTCGTGTATTCTCGAATTCTGCGGGAACTATTCTGATAGTAATAATAAAATAACTGAACTTTGGAAGGCAACCTAAAACGTCTGGTGGATTGAAGAATAAAACAAACCCGTAAAAACAAAGTTTTTGAATATAAATCCCTTATATATGAGACATAACTAAAAGTATTGATTATGTTCAAATGTAACAAATATTTACAGACTGAATCTGTCTTAACTCCCTTTGCTTTTAACCCAGGGCGGGGGGAGAGGGGAAAGGTCTTGTCACCGATCGCTGGACCGAGCTCAGCGTGACACGCAAAATGTAAACAAAAGCACGCCGGTACACCTGGTTAAAACACGAGATGTGTTCACCTATGGCTGGGGTGAAGTCAAGTGACGCGTAAAATGTAAGCGATAGCGACCGCTACATATAGTTTATATAGATAAACTAAAAATGCATTAATTTAATAAGTGTACGTTCGATCGATCTGAATTTTTGATACGATGCATTGTTATGTGACACGGGTCCGGGTGCCGAATTTCAGCTCGATGGCTTCACGGGAAGTGGGTCATTTTTGACTTTTGTTCCCCCCCCCCGCCCAAGACAGAGAGGCAGAGAGAGATGACGACAGACAGAGACGGCGGTGAAGTTAATATAAGGGATTTAAAAACAAAGCTACACGTTAAATTGAAAATATTTTGAGCTGTTATTGTTGTATTGTATTTTTGCATGTCTAGGTCATATTATTCTATCATTTGAATAAAAAAACTTATTGACGACACTCAACAAGTTACAAACTATTACAGTAAGTAACGGAAAATTTTAAAACTATTTTAAAATTAATGAACGTGAATTTTATTTTGACAAAAGTTTTGTTTTTTTTAATTAAAAATTCAGAATGCCTTTATGATTTTACTAAACAATATTTTCGCACATTGTGAGTTGCTAGATATATTATTAAAAAATCTTAGTCGAAAAATACATGTTGACAATTATATGAGATTGCTCATTTTCATTTTAAAAAACCAAATAAAGATTTTTAAAATAAATGAAGTATAAAATGTCTTGAGCTGACGCATCGTCTTTCCATTTCTGTAAATGAAAACCACATTGTGGTAAGTTTAAATATAATACAATTATGAGAATTTAGAAATTATTTTTTGCTCCTTTAAACTCCTCTCTGAATATGCAGCTTTCTTTGCACAGAACCGCTGTTACACTAGTTACAGAGAAATGTCTCCGACACAGGGGCGGTAACTCGATTTCAAGGGATGTGACTTCAAAGGGTAGTGGTGGATGCCAGTAGACATAGTGTTTTAATTTTGGGGTAGGGGGATTGACATCTGTGACAATATTTGTCACATACCAAGGGACAAGTGTGTTGAGGTGGCTATAATTTTGAAAGGAGGGTCAGATGTTGAAATAATCATTAAATTATAGCATGCAGCGTTGAATTAATGATGGTATCAGTAACACTTTAAATCAACTATACTTTACTTGTACACAATTTTGCATTGCACCACGTCAGCCAACAACAGTAGTTGCAGGATAACAGTGGCCAAACCGATTGAATCAGTTACATATTTCGGCAAAATAATTCTAGAAAATATATCGTTTAAAAAATGAACAATAGAGCCTCGTTTGAAAAAAAATAATTATTTTAACAATAAATTTTCTTTGTCAAATTGCTAAATTTATAACAAAGACGGAATATTTTGGGGGGTAAATCTGAAATAGTAATGGTGTACACTTACGATTGAGTATATTGGTTTGGCTGAAAGCTTGACTTCAAAGTATTAGTATAATTATTGCATAAAGGAGAGGACACACACTTGCGATTGTGTTCATGTGTGTAGAGAAATGATCTTATCTTATCCGTTACAGACGCTCCTTCTATACTGAAGATTGTTGCGTCCTACGCTTATTTGTGGTTTGTGTTTAGTCCTGCATTCTTATTAAATTATTTGTAACCATCATAATCTGTGTTTTAAAAAAAAGTTTATACCAGATTTTGTGTGCTTAATCAATGTGCGAGCGTATTCAGTGTGTGTATAAAGTCAGTGTCTGTGTGTAGACAATGTGTGTGTATTCAATGGGTGTGTGTGTGTGTTTGTGGATTCAATGAATGCGTAGTTAATATGTGTTTGCGTAGTCAATGTGTGTGCGTGCGTTGACAATATGTGCGAAATCAATGTGTGTGTGTGTGTGCGCGTAGTTATGGTATGTGTGTATACATTTTGGCGGCGTATGTTTATACATGTAAGTGATAGCGAAATCCGGGTAGTTTCCAATAAGATGTCACCCCCGTGTGACTGTCTAATCGGCTAACAATGATATGTGATTCTCCAAACTAAAAAAAAACCTGTGGCTTTGATATAAAGTTTTATTTTGGTAGTGATATCACCGGACCCGGAAGGTCATGATAATAAACACATCACGAGTTTTGTATTTTAGTTTTAGATTGTGTTGAGCAAAGTAACTAGTACCTTCGGTTGTAACTAATTACTCCAAATTTTACGAGAAACTTAATTATTTAAAAGAATATAGAAATAAGGTAAGATTGCTTTTTTTCCCTTTGAAACAGTACACTGATTTTTTTTTAATGTCTGTAGCGTGTAATACAATTTGGTTTCGTCGGGTAATATCTTCATATGCCTGAAAGTAAATAATGTTAAAGTTGATTGTCCTCTTAAATTGACTATTTAATTTTAAAAATCTTGTTAAACTTGGACCAGTAGGTGATGCTTATTTTAAAAACCGTGTCACCAAAGGTGACCCTCAAAGGCGTGATCTTAAAGTGAAGAGCTGACACTTGATATTGACCAACGTTTACAACTGTCCAGTTTGTGTGCAGGTTGTTATAGTCTGAAAGACCACTGAGGAACTAAATAAATACTGTATTGACATCCCCCATTATTTAGCCCAGAGGATGATTCCACCCACCCCCTCACAATCTAGAGCAGTGGTTCCCAAAGTGGTCCCTACGGACCCCCAGGGGTCCGCGGAACTGTTCAGGGGGTCTTCGGAAGCTTTAGATTTAGCATAAAAATAATGAAATTATGTGTGTTTTTTTAATTATTACGGAAATAAAAATGAAGTACATGTACAATGAATACTGTAGTAGCGACTTTTAGGTCCTGGGTAAAATAAAGTTTGTTTGACCTAGAAAAAGAAAAAAAACTACGATATTTCCACAGCTGTAATCAATCAAAATGATTGGTTAATAGAAAGGTATGTGAAGTTTGATGCGTGAGAAAGGCGGAGACCCTATATGTAGGTCACAAAAATACAATCTTTAACGGAAATTGTCATGATAGGAGGGTTGGGTAAATTTGGACTTGTCGGTAAGTCATATTTATCTACATATGACTTACCGACAGCTTTCCATTGATATCACATTTGATATGATTGGACGATTAAAAATACATGAATCGAGTCAGCAAAAAGACTTTTTAAATTCAAAATTCGACCACACACCTTTTTAGAGAGTTAGCAAAATAATATTTTACAATATTTTCTAATATATTATGATATTTAAAAAAAATGTAATTAACATTAAAAAATTGCTTGAGAAACCTAAAATATTGAAGCATAGAAATCTCCACCTCACCCCCCCCCCTTTTTTTTCCCTTCAAAGTTTAAGATGGCGCAGTGTGAGACAAACTACCGAAAATAATTTTATACTTAATTATACTGCAACGCAACTATGCTGCTACATATGAAGTCTAAAAGAGCCGTACATCTAATCGACATTTTAACTTTATGTAATGCTGATACGAAGTGCATAAACAAATTTCCCAATCTTAGGCTAAAAGAAATTTATTATTGTTAGGTGGAAGTTTTTATATAGTTGAATTTTGTGTTGTTATCAGATAGTTTACTTTTGAACGTGAGTAGATTTAATATTTGAATACATTTTATAACTTTTGAAAAAAATATGTATCAAAATGATTCACATTTTCAAAATAGCAATACCTTAAGGTTAATTTAAAAAATAAAATAAAACTCACAAAGGTATCGTACGTTTTAAAAAAAAATTAATAGAATTGTATCCTTCCATCTCACGTCAAATAATTCTAAAGGGTAATTACAGGCCTGTATCACTTACTAGTATCACCTGTAAATTACTAGAACACATAATATATAGTAGAATAGTTAACCACCTTGACAAATATAATGCCCTATGCCCACATCAACACGGCTTTAGAAAAAACAGATCATGTGAAACACAATTAATAGGTTTAATAGATGAACTATCAAAAGGCTTGGACAAAAATGATCAAATAGATACAATATTACTAGACTTCTCAAAAGCATTTGACAAAGTTCACCACCTCAGTTTACTTAAAAAACTTAACTACTTTGGAATCTCAGGTTCCTTACATCACTGGATCCAAGACTTCCTTTTGGGCAGGGAGCAAACTGTAATAATTAATGGATCTAAATCTGCACCAATAAAGGTTAACTCAGTAGTTCCACAAGGAACTGTGCTAGGTCCCTTACTCATTTTTAATTTATATAAATGATTTACCCAACAAAATCTCAACAGGTACAAAAGTTAGGTTATTTGCTGATGATTGTATAATCTATAGAACAATTAAATCAGAACAAGATAGCAAAATTTTACAAAAAGACTTAGATGAATTGATAAAATGGGAAACTAACTGGAGTATGTCTTTCCACCCATAAAAGTGTCAACTGTTAAGAGTAACAAAGAAAAAGAAACAAATAATTTCAAAATATTACATTCATGGAAAAGAACTGACCCAAACTAAAGATGCAAAATACTTAGGAGTCTTAATAAATGAGAAACTATCATGGAATCCCCATGTCAATGAAGTTATTAAAAAATAAACAAAACCTTAGGCTTTATAAAAAGGAACTTTAACAAATGTAATAGAGATATAAAACTAAAATTGCTACCTCACTTTGGTGAGACCTGTACTAGAATATGCATCTTCTGTATGGGACCCATCCACCAAAGAAAACATTGATAAACTAGAACAAATTCAAAAAAGAGCTGCCAGATTCATTACTGGAGAATATTCGAAACTGACAAGAATAACACCATTAGTTAAATCATTAAACCTTGAAACACTAGAGGATAGAAGAACCAAGAGCAAAGTAGTAATCATACATAAAGCAATTAATTCTAATTTAGAAATACAACACAAAGATAACTTAATACAACCCTCAGATAGACATAAGGATAAAAACACCTTTCTTATTCCGTATGCAAGAACAAACACATACAAGTTTTCCTTCTTCCCGTCCGGAATTCGGGCGTGGAATGGGTTGCCTGAAGAATCCAGGAAAACCAACACTTTATCAACATTTAAATCTCTAATAAAAATGCAAGACTAAATACAAACCATAGATAAGCGTAGGACGCAATAATCTTCTGTATAGAAGGAGCGTCTGTAAACAGATAAGATAAGATAAGATAAGATAAAGGGGTTTACTGCAGCATTCCTTTGAAAAAATTAATAGTTAAGTAACCGTTTCAAATAAAACATTTATACAATACATTACAATTTTTGTGTCCTTTTTAACAGATCAGTGTTCCAAAGAAAAAATGTAGACAGTACAGTGTTAAATATTTGAAGTATGGTTTTATTTCATTACCAGGAAATAGCATTTTACCAATATGTCTTCTGTGAAAAAAACAAACTTTGTCGAATGATTCTATGAAACCTCCCAAGCTTAAGGAACATTTAATGTAAATCCATAGTGATAAAAAGATAAAGATTTAAAGATTTTTTGAAGAAGTCCAAGAAACATATTTGAAAACGCCATCACTTCAACAACTTATAGGGACAGCATCTAAGTGAGATGACGATGGACTACGTGCGTCTTATAATATTTATTGATTGCAAAGTCTGGAAAGCCCCACACGAATAGTGAAGAATTTATTTTATCAGCTGTAAGTGAGGTGATAAGCACTGTGTTGCACAAACCAGCTTTCGACATCTCAAAAAGAAATCAACTGAGCAATAATTCAGTCCAAAGAAGGATTAACGAAAGAGCTCAGTGTGTTGAAAATTCTTTATGTGATTACTTATAGCTGAATTTTCCATACAGCTGGACGAGTCCACTTTACCAGGAAGCGAGGCTTTACTTTTAGCTTATGTAAAATATGTAAAAGAATAACAATTTTGCCAAGAACTGTTGTTTGCTAAATGTTTGGAGACAGATACAAAAGGTGAAACGTTATTTACTGAATTAAAACTATTTTTCGATGAAAAAGCTATACTCTTGACTAATATCATTTCTGTTGCTACTGACGGTGCTCCGGCAATGGTAGGAAGGTACCGAGGCTTTCTGACATACCTAAAACAAGCTGTACCACATGTATGTTCATTGCATTGTGTCATTCATCGACATCATTTAGTTGCAAAAATCTTAGTGAACGTTTGCATAAATCACTAGATTATGTCATTAGAGTATTTAATAAAATCAAAAGGAATGCCTTTAGTGAGATATTTTTTGCTAAACTTTGTTTGGAAAATGATGAAGACTATAATTGTTCACTACTTCTCACAGAAGTACGAAGGTTATCTAAAAGTGCTTGTTTAAATCGATTTTATACACTCTATTATTTAGTGCTGGAATTCCTGGAAGGTAAAGACAATGATTTGAGACAAATTTAATTAACTCCAAAAAAAAATGACATAGCATACATGACAGATTTGTTTGCAAAATTTTACGAAACTTATTTGAAACTACAAGGTGACCAATTAAATGTAATCAAAACTAAAAGCGTAATATCTGTTTTTGTTGCAAAACTTTTTCTGTATAAACAAAACATGGGGAGAGGAGAATGTTCTCAGATTCAAAATCTTTCGAAATTGCAAAATAGAGATGAAGACTTGTTTATCTACTGTCAACACTAAGCGGCTCTTCATGCAGACCTGAACCAAAGATTTGAAGACATTCTTTACTTGGATATTCCCGACTAGGTGTTGAACCCTTTTGCTCGGGGACAAACTCAGATCCCGGACTTAGATGAATCCATACTAATACAGGAGCAAGTTATTGAATTATCCACAAATGAGGAACTTAAACCAATGTTTGAACAAGAATACCACAAATTCTGGTTACAAAAAGAGATCCCAATTTTATGCTCTGCATTATGGTTTATTGTACAAAAGTTGTTGACTGCTTTCCCGTCTTCCTATTTGGTAGAACAAGGATTCAGTGCCGTTATGAACCTCATCACAAACAAAAGAAACCGGCTATACATTTGTGCTCGTGGGGATTTGCATTTACTGCTCACAAACATTGAGCCGGACATTAATATACTCATAAAATTATTAAAATCTCATTAAGTTCATCCAAGTATTTAATTATTTTTTTAATGTAACAAAAGTTTAATTTAAATAAATAATTCTTCAACAAAATGTTGCTGTTAATTTAGTTAGTAAATTTGGATACTATACATTTATGTAGCGTTTTCACTTTGGGGTCCGTGGACAAGTTTTGACTATAAAAGAGGTCCACGGGTAAAATAAAGTTTGGGAACCACTGATCTAGAGGAATAATCCGAGTCTCAGTTTTACTTTAACAATTTTTCTATATTTGGTTTTTAGTTTGTATTGATATCTTCAACGGATAACCCGTTCAATTGCCAGATTTTTACAGTGTTTTGGTGAGTTTCTAAGTTAGTCTGGTTCATTTGTCTATAAGGTAACATTTGTGTCACTCTTATGACTTATGGTAGGTTGTAAGTTAATTGTTAATTAAATATGCTCTGATTTAGGATAAAGAAATAAAAACGTCGCGGTGGGCTAGGAAAAAAGGTATTTTTGTTTGACAATTTCAGGAAAAGGATTTCGCCTAAATCAGCTACCACTAAGTGGCCCACGAGGCAAAACAATTGCCCACCCTTGGCGTAAACAAATAAACTGGTTGGAGTCTTGTTGAGGGGAGGACGGGTATTTATTAGAAATAAAGAAAATCTCCCTGATTCATTATGTATAAAGATTAACTTTAACAGACAATAATCCTAGGGTCCTATTTATGCACTTGATATTTTTGTTTTCAGGAAAACAAATTTAGCTATTTTTAAAATCAAACTTCTTTTTTTTTCCTCCGTTGAAATCGCCTTTTTAAACCTGTGCATGGAAAATTATAATGCTAATCTGTAATTACAACGCCAATTTCATTATCACGATTCGCCCACTGCAGAAAAAAGATTGACCGATATATTGTGCTTGACACCATGCTAATTTTGTTTTTATATAAGATAAATCAAACTGACCGATGATGAATGCTGATTCTTTACATTTGTGTGCTGATTGAGAAATAAATACAGTTTTTAATTACCCAGATTTTGTTTGAATATTTTATTTGTAAAGATTTTCCTGGTGTGTTAAATCTTCTGTCAGAAATAAAAATTGTTTGATATATTTAATTCCAGATGCACCGTATTTATGCGATTTTTTCAGCTGTTACAAATTTTTAAAATGACTAAGTTTTTTGGGTGACCATGTCAGATGATGAATGGAGATTGGTTATCTAAGAGTTAATGTAAAATAGGCTAAAGGTCGAAATTAACTTGAACTCACTATCAAATGTGTTATGTTTGTAATTCATCAGTGATCAGTGAGGTGGTAAAAAGTGTTAAAGAGATATCCTAGTTCTAGTAGTTATCGAGCTAAGGGGCCGTCCATAAATGACGTGACGCGCTTTAAAAAAAAAGGGGGGGGGGCGGGGTGTCGAGCATTTGTGACGAGGGGGAGGGGTTTAAGACATGTGACGTCACATCAAACCATGCTAACTTAAATAAAAGTTCCATTTAAATATTTGATTGCTTTCAATTTATTTAATAACGTTTTCAAAGCTTCACACGTGTGTCGATATTAGATTGCAGTCTTACACTAAATACATTGTTAAATAACAAAAAAATTAATTTACAACATACTAATTTTCAATTAGAAAATACGGCTTTTAGGGGTGGGGGGTGGTCAAAGCTTTATGATGTAATATTGGAGGGGGTCTAAGTTTTTGTAACGCAGTGGGTCAAGGGGGCAAAAAAGAGGGCGGGGGGGGGGTAAAATCGGCCATAATCACGTGACGTCATTTATGGATGGTCCCTAATTATCCAAGATATCTCCAAGTTTTAGTTCTTTCAGTTTAAATCAAACTCATTCTAAATATTTAATTATGCACCAAACATTTTACAATTATTTTAAAACTGAATTTTTTTTATTCAGGTTTTTACAAAGATGAGCACGGGAGCCCCTAACGCCTATCAATCGACAGGAACTTACGTCACGTCACAACAAACAGTTTACACACCTGTGCCTAGTTACCAAAGTGAAATACACTATCAGCAGCCAAACACTAAAGTGTAAGGAACTATGCAAGTTTATACTTCATTTTAGATAAATTCACTTTGTTAACTTTTCCCCTCCGCGTCATCTTAGACAATTTTACGTTGTTAAATTTATTTTCTCCCTATAATAAAAAAAATTGCTATTTGATGAAGTGACCATTGTTTAGTTTCAGCATTTTAAGAAAAAATTAGGTTTTATCTAACTTATTTATCAAACCTGATCGCAGTGGTCGGAATTTTGAAACTGTTTGGTCATTTCTTTGGCTCAAAGAGTATCATTACGTCAGAGGAAAGAAGAGGTTGGAAGACATGCTTTTTTTTTGTTTGATAGAGTTTGAACAGTACGTGACATGAAGTTGACATTTCTTAGAGTCAGTGCTTTTTTTCTCTCGCGTAACGCACCGGAACTGCGTTCTGGCCAGCAGCTTTTCCCCCCACATAGTTATTTTTATTACTGCCTTGAGAGCTTTTTTAGGTTAAGTTCCTGTACCTTTTTTTTTCTTTTTCAAAAGCACTGCTTAGAGTTGATACAAGATCAGGTTTTATAGTAGACTAGTTCAGCAAAGTAAGTCTTGTGATCTTCATTGGGTTGAGGAATCATCTTACAAGCTTTAGTCTTGAAGAACAGCTGCTTGCACAAATAAGGGCTGAGAAATAAGACAACCACTCATTTCAAGCTGAGTAACAATACATTCACACATTTACAATTGAGTTTAAAATGCGATGACACAGTTGGCAAGGGATGGCGTTATCTTGAACTACACTTGTGAATAGTTCTGAATGGGTGGCATTCCAAATTTTTAAAATTAAAAAAAAATAATTGTTTACACATCACATTGTACACATCTGTGATGATCAACTTGCCTAGTTAGTGTTTTGAGCTATCGGTTTTTTTAAATATTATAAGAACATATGATATAAACTACAAGAAAACTTAGCTGGACCACAGTGGCTGGACCACAGTGGCTGGACCACAGTGGCTGGACCACAGTGGCTGGACCACAGTGGCTGGACCACAGTGGCTGGACCACAGTGGCTGGACCACAGTGGCTGGACCACAGTGGCTGGACCACAGTGGCTGGACCACAGTGGCTGGACCACAGTGGCTGGACCACAGTGGCTGGACCACAGTGGCTGGACCACAGTGGCTGGACCACAGTGGCTGGACCACAGTGGCTGGACCACAGTGGCTGGACCACAGTGGCTGGACCACAGTGGCTGGACCACAGTGGCTGGACCACAGTGGCTGGACCACAGTGGCTGGACCACAGTGGCTGGACCACAGTGGCTGGACCACAGTGGCTGGACCACAGTGGCTGGACCACAGTGCGAGTTAAATTATGGTATTGCAGGTGAACAAAACTCGGACATTTCAATGAGGTCCAATGCTATAATTATTAGCGTGCGTCGACCACGCGATATTACTTCCTCAAAATAACAACTGGATCACGAGGATAATGGCAACGTTCGAGGAATTTGGACTGGGAAGCGGATTAAAAATAACATAAATAGTCGGGAATTATGGGGATTGGTAAACACACGCATAAGAAAGACTGTCCCTTTAACATGACAGTAAAGAAGGAGGTACAGATATACTTTCACCTACAAACCATGGGAACATGGGATTCACTATAGTTGTATTTGTTAACAAAATCACACGTTATCAATACGCGGGACAAATAATATTCGAAAGGAGTACGCTAGTAAATACCAGAATTATTCTACGTAGAGAATATTTTTATAATTTCTCCACATATTTTAAAAACAATATAACCAAATGTATTATAATAAAGATTTATTTTTAATAACACTAAATGAAACATAAAATAGTCAACTTTAATGCAGACTAAAGGAGGGATAAATCTACAGGATATGTACTAAAATAGAAACTGTGAGGATTACATTTTAAGTACAGGCCATTAAGGACCGCACAGATTAACACATAGGGGTCAGCTGACACCTATATACAATAATACGCCACACTACCTGGGGACGAGACCCCCCAACCCCCACTTTTTTATAAAAAAAACCAAGCATGCTTACGCGACATAAAAAAATATTGAGAATTTAGTCAATAAAACGAACATAGAAAAATTATATATATATATATATATATATATATACAGTGCTTTTTTGTGACGGTACGCACCGGTACGGAGTACCGGCACCTTTTTCAATGTAGGGAAAAAATTATAACTTTTCTTGTATTTTAACGTTTATATTATTGGTTAATTATAAAATAAAATTGTTTTAGACATTTAGTATCTTTGTATCTTTGTATCTTTGCAGTTGTGATTTAGCTTGCATCGAGGTGCGAACTGGTTGTTAAAAGTTAGGCAATCCATCACTGAGTACCGGCACCTATTTTTTTTACAAAAAAAGCACTGTATATATATATATATAATTTTTCTATGTTCGTTTTATATATATATATATATATATAATTGCCTTATAATAATAATGATGACAACATTTTGTTTGTA
The DNA here is from genome assembly GCA_944989445.1 of Ampullaceana balthica. Taxonomy (NCBI): domain Eukaryota; kingdom Metazoa; phylum Mollusca; class Gastropoda; family Lymnaeidae; genus Ampullaceana; species Ampullaceana balthica. The sequence continues at coordinate 1,439,353 of CALYLW010000009.1, read as the reverse complement.
AACTTTTTCTATTCCAGTATCTATGTCACGGAGAGAAGAAGGGACGTAACCGATGGAGGAGAGGAATGTTGTCTATTGGGCTGCTGTATGGCCATGTTGTGTTGTGCTGTGATGAACAATTAAGATTTCTCAAGTTCTTCTTTAACAAATATGAAAGAGATGCGTTTTATGCCGTGTGTGACAGAAACTGACAACACTTCACAGACCAGTGTGACAGAAACTGACAACACTTCACAGACCAGTGTGACAGAAACTGACAACACTTCACAGACCAGTGTGACAGAAACTGACAACACTTCACAGACCAGTGTGACAGAAACTGACAACCCTTCACAGACTTGTGTGACAGAAACTGACAACCCTTCACAGACCAGTGTGACAGAAACTGACAACACTTCACAGACCAGTGATCTGATGCTTGCTAACACTCAAAACTATTGGCAACGGAAACCATTTATTGTAGAAATAGTTCAGCTTTTAGGGAAAATGTTATATCAATTACGAAGTTTTGTTTGAGTACTTTATTGTGTCTGATATTATCGCAGCTGAATCAATCATTTTTTGGCTCCGCACTTTCAGGTGCTATACTGTGACAATAGACTTTGGTTGAGAGTAACCAGAATAACTAAATAAATAAATGTAAGTCGGGTCTCAGCCTAGCGATCCTGTGTTCAACAATTCTCAGTGAACTAAAGACTTTCATGGAATGTTCTTTTTCATTGAAAACCATTTGTAAACGCTAAGCTTAGTTCTTGTTTTTTATTTTTAAAATCATTATTTACTTTTAAGGGATATGCTCTAACCAAGATATTTTGGGAAAAGTGGTTTGAAATCTATTAAATTCTGGCTAAATTAAATTAAAAACATCTTCCAGGATATTTTCACCTAGCTACGTGTTTGATGTCATGAATTTAACTGTGTCTCCAGCCTCCATCAAATGAACACAATATTGTTTGGGGTAGAAAACTTAAAATGACGACATCTGTTAATACACAAGTGTAAAATTCAAGGCCTGCGGACCACATCCGCAACTACATGTGGCCTGAGCGGTCTTACCGGTATAATAAAACAAACCCGTAAAAACAAAGTTTTTGACTATAAATCCCTTATATATGAGAGATAACTAACAGTATTGATTATTTTCAAACACGACAAACATACAGACTGAATCTGTCTTAACTCAACTTTGCTTCATAACCCTGGAGAGAGAGGGGAAAAGTCTGGTCACCGATTTGCTTGACCGAGCTCAGCGCGACACGTAAAATGTAAACAAAAGCACCCCGGTTCTTCGATGGGTCGCCTCAAAGCGTCAACTCAAACTTTCACGTGGGAAAAAAACAATAACAAACTGTGAATTTGAATTACATACGTTATATAAGGAAAAACTAAAAATGCATTAATTTAATTACAGTACAATCGATCGATCTGAAATTTTAATACGATGCATTGTTAGGTGAGACGGGTCCGTGTGCCAAATTTCAGCTCGATCGGATCAATGGAAGTGGGTCATTTTCGAATTTTGTTTTTCCGCGCGCCCGCCCATGAGATGATGAGACGGCCGCGAAGTTAATATAAGGGATTTAAAAATTTAACCAGACCGAGAGACAATTTTAGGTGAACATATTTAAATGGCCCTGCGTTAAAAAAATTTCTCATCAAATTCCCAAATTAAACAGCTTTCACTGAAGCTCCCCGAGAGCGTTCTCACTTTGATCAGATTCAGTGAAAATTTGTTAAAGTCATGTTGTGAGTTGATGTTTATCTTTACAGTAGTCCAGAATCGTTCAATTGAAATTGTGTATAGTCTGTATTTTACATTAATATTACATGGTGCTGTGAACTTTATATCAATCAAATTCCGTTGCTAAATGCACAATTATTTTTTTACATTAAAGCTAGCCTTTCAAACCACAATATTTTAAAACAGAGCCGCTAGAAGACGGAATGTTTTAATGATATTGGTGATAAGCCTGTGTGTCTACTTTGTGTCGATAATGTGGATGGGATCAAGGAGTACAATATGAGACAGCGCTACGAAACTAAACATCAAGACGAGTTTGAAAGTCAGAATGTAGAATTGAAGAAGCAGTTAACATAACAACAGACATTTTTCAAAAAAATGAAAATAACAATCTGAAACTGTCTAGAAATGAAGTCGTATTGTGACTTAGTTTCTGAAGCGTTGCATTATGAGAGTATGCCATTGACACCCATTATTTTGGCCGCCATAAATTCCCCCACTTCCGCAATGGGTTGGCCTGCAATGGGCTGGTGAACGATGCTCCCTATAAGGTTCGTTGGTCCGTGTGCAAAGTTTAAAAAAACAGGTTTGCAAAGTTGCACAGCTTCCATTTTTGTGCAATATATTACAAACATTTCTGCGCGGGAATTCTAAACTGTTGTGCGGCGTCGGTCAGATATCAGCGCGGCAGTGCCGCTTAAAAGGAAGATTGCTGGTGACTTGTGCTCTATTACAGTGATTCCTCCCCCCCCCCTTGGGGATACACTTCGGTAAGCATGGGGTATGCAATTGCCAATTATATTGATATCGGCGAAGAAATATAAATTATTTTTTATAAATTTTATAAAAGATAAGTAAAATTTCAATACTTAGCTTCTATTTAACAACAGAAGTTATCCATAAAGTTATTTTCCAATTTAAAAAATGATGATAATAATAACACATCGTTTTCTAAGTCACCAATATATGATGGTGAAATATAATAACAAGATATAGATTGTTGGCTAAGTAAACTTTCATTACAGTATTACAGCGACTGGTTGTATCAGCAGGGGCTATATAATCCAGATTACCAAATGACAACAGAAATAAAGAAAACATATTCATTTGACTTATTTATTTTTTTATTACATAAGGAAAATGTAAGGATTTTCAAGAATATATCATATTATATGCCGAAACACATCTTCAGATTCTTTCATTGCTACACAATAGTCCAGAATAACATGCAGACATTCAGTAATACATAGTCCAAAATACCAAGCATGATTATATAATAGTAAAGAACAGCATGCAGAGTCCTGTGAGTATAGGACATAGCATATTTCCATTGCTTTTATAAAGGTGGCGATGGGTTAATTTAATGACGATCCTTGAATTTCTAAAGGTGGCGATGGGTTAATTTAATGACGATCCTTGAATTTCTAAAGGTGGCGATGGGTTAATTTAATGACGATCCTTGAATTTCTAAAGGTGGCGATGGGTTAATTTAATGACGATCCTTGAATTTCTCCGGACTGACCTCTCACTTCTCACGAAGTGAAATGACAAACAAATAAAATATTAACTTATCATAAAAACTTGATTACGATTGACATAAATGATCCTAATAACGATGACGTTTCCAACAAGAGTTAAGTCACAAAGCTCCTCTTTATTAACCAAGATATTCCAAGAAAGAATCACAATGGCGCTATATTGACGATACCACTTATAAACCACGATCCCGTTAACATACAGCACATGCTTTTATGTAAGGACAAAAACATTATTGTTAGGAAAAGTTTGTTAAAAAAAACTTCATGGGAAATCTGAATTGCAATGAACATGAATGAGTCTCATAACTTTCACAAATGCCTTTTTTTCCCAAATCTGTTTCAAAGCGTCAGTTGTGGCAACTAGAGATGACCAAATCGAACTACAGCAAGGCTGACCCCAAAACCGAATCCTCATAACTATCGAATCGGAATTAACAACTAATTTAGTGTTCAAATGTCTAATCGATACCAGGTTAGCGGTTAAGAACCACCAATATATATAATTCCCGTTGTCTGTATGTATGGATGTAACTAGGCGGAGCTGCGAAATTTGTAATGCTGTTAGGTGGCGCTGCGATCAACATAATAAAATTACTGCACCAAAAATCTTTTCGAACGTTCCACATTAAATTGTTCAATATGATAATAAATGAATCAAATAAAAAATAAATAAAAGTTCTGTATTACATTATTTATTATTCTGGTGTGTATTTTTTTCAAAATTAACAGATTTCAGCTGAAATTTTCCGTCATTTTTGACGGGTTACACTAGTAGTAAAATATTTTTGCATTTCGCTCAATTTTGATAAGTAAAAGAATTTTCTTGGTAAATTTTTTCTTCTTCACGATATCTAATTATTGCTGTAATCGAATAGAAAGTTTCTAAATAGAATTTTTTAAATAACGAAATTTGATTGACAAAAACAAGCATTAATTAGATTTTAAGTGACTTACTTAGTTCAAAACCATTACTGACTTGGCTGTGTATTGGTGTGTGTACCGTGTTAGAGTCGTTGAGAATGTTCTTGTCACATTCGTATGATTTTGCTTTGTGTTTCTATTCGTTTACTGCTTGAATCTGCATTGTGTTACAGTTACTGTTGTGTTTGACTTTGTGTTGTGTTACTGTGGTGTTTGGCTTTGTGTTGTGTTTAAGTTTTTTAAATTTATTTTGAGTTGTTGATTTCAAAGATTGGCATCTCTTCATCTGACCTGGCGTCATCACATCTCTTTTACTATCAGCCGTCCATTAATGTCAAGGTTACTATTCAACTAACAGCCACACAGTGACGTCATTGCAATATTCTACTATCTTCCGGCCTACGACGTGGCATCTATTCATTGGTCCTTCACCAGTCAATAATAAGTATTAATAACACAGTTTATGTCGTTTGAGACACACAATAAAAACCCAGGTAAAGAATTTTAGTCGAGCTTTTACAATGCAAGAAAGTTATGGGATGTACTTCAAAATCAATGTCTGGCAATTTGTTATGTTATCTAAAATAAATTGCTAACACTTTACAATGTCTACAACTATTGAAAATTATTAATAACGCAATTTACCTAATTATTAAACACACGGTTGAAGCCAATAAAGTGTACATTTTTATGGTTGTACATTCATGCTGGATAATACAGAAGATATTATTTTACCCATTAAGTATTAAGAGACTGGATTATAAATAAATGTGATGCACCCAGGGGTTAACAATCCCTACGCCCAGGGGTAGGGACCCCCCCCTAAACCCAGTGGTCTGTGAACCCCATGCCATACACCCAAGGGTGGCAAAAATAAACATGTCTAATTTGCCCGCTTTGAGAATTTTGTTAAAAATAGGATAGATATTTGGGTCAAGACTATTTAAAAGCAACACAAAATTATTTAAAAAGTTGATTTCTTGTTATGGACGAAATGGGCCAACACTGCATCTGGCCAGTGGGTTAGTGAAATTCTCTTTAATGTGCAGTAGTTAGTACCTGATTGGCTGTCGTCGTAATCGAACTTGTTCTTGATTAACATCAGTATGTCTGAGTTGACTGCTGTGTTACCTTGGAATAAAAATGTCAACATTTCAACGTGTTATCATATCGAACATAGCCTTGAGTACACTCTTGTCATTCAAATAGGATCATCTAATTATTTTTTTAAATCTTCAAATTGAATTGATTCTGTGATTTGCTGCATGTCCGCGATTGAAATTTTGTTTCGTCTTTTCAATTACAGTGGCTACACCAATGCGCATGCGCAGGCAGTGTAAATGTGCAATTTTTCGGTTTGTCAGTTTCATTTTAGTTTCGTCTTTGCAACAGTAAAATTTACAAAATATCCAAATTAAATGGGGCCGTGATCCACCCGGAAAAGCGTATAATTGGTATCTCGTGTGTTTATAAAGATTTGAAAAAAAATATTCTCAAACGGTGCAGCCCTTCGCCTAAATCCGCTACCACTAAGTGGCCCTCGAGGCAAAACAATTGCCCACCCTTGGCGTAAACAAATAAACAGGTTGGAGTCTTGTTGAGGGGAGGACGGGTATTTATTAGAAATAAAGAAAATCTCCCCGATTCATTATGTATAAAGATTAACTTTAACAGACAATAATCCTAGGGTCCTTATTTATGGACTTGGTATTTTTGCTTTTGGGGAAAACAAGCTAAACTTCTATTTCTTTTCTCTCCGTTGAAATCTGCTTGTCGAATGAACTAGAGTCTGCTGAAATGAGGGCACTGCCAATTGTGGGCCGCGTGAACGGTTTGCGCTCCAACGCAGCTTGAACGTGCCGCACAACAACAAACACGGGAACTACACGCAGGGGATAATCGTCATTTCTGAGGATCTCGTGACCAAACGTCAGGTAGAAGTGATCCCTTGGGATCGGATTCTTGGGGTCGGCCTTGTGTAGAGTCAACTCGGACGTGAATTTGTTGGTGTAGTCGAATACTTTCGAAGGGACAGCGGGGCGATTCTTTTTCGTCCGAGGAACAACTTCGCTCTCAGAGACTCCATCGGAGCAGAAGACACGCGTCAGACACCGGCGCTCGGCGTACACGTCACCGTCTTCAGAGTAGGTCAGGATGACCTCCCCGCCTTCCTTCTCAAAGAGAGCTTCGTTGATCTTCGTCTTCTGTTTATTGTTGAAGTGGGGAAGATCGTTGAAGTCTGGCATCTGTATCTCATCCCGCAGAGAATCTGACGTTTCCAGGCCGCACATCCTGTTGGGAGACCCGAAGAACAGACGGCAGCGCTTCGTCTTTACCCTAGAACTGTTGACGACCTGGGCAGGCGGTCCATATAACACCTGGACGTGTAGGTAACAATCCGGTTGCGTTTGGGGAAAATCTGCAGTCGGTCGATACAAATCTAGGGAATCAATGGACTTGAGGTCAGAGGGCATGCTAGTGTCATCGCCAATACTGGAGTGATAAGTCTGGTCATCGTTGCCTTGTGGGTATGGAAGCTCCCCGGCTGGCTGAACTGCAACACTCATGTTTTGTAACTGGCTCTGAGCTACGCACAGTAAGTTGTTGGTCTGCAGTAAGCTGCTGATCTGGTTGCTGTCTGAAGTGTCCATTTCTTCTGTGCTTGCTTGTCTGTTTAAGACGCCAGAAGTTGACTGGGGATGGCAGATGACAATCAATGGTGACGTGACCTTGGCATCCGACACAATGTTTGGGATGTTCGGTGCTGTCACCATGGTGATGCTACTCCCTGACAAAAATCTTTGAGACAATATCGTTTCCCCATGTGAAATCGGGTACTGCCCGCCCAGTATTTGGGCACTGATGGCTTTCATCTGTTGGACATTCGGTTGATCGCTCACTCCTGGCGGAAACTGTTCATAGAATCGGCTGGCCGATGGTGTTGGGGAAAGGCTATTGGAAATCTCTGGGTCAGACGGTGAGTCTCTCCTGGTTCTTGATGGAGACGTCGGCAGAAACATGTAAACCTTGTAGGGGTTCGAACCTTCAAGTTTGTGCAGAGGCGGCACTTCTTTTATTTCTCTGTTTTTGTTTATCGCTGTTCTGATTCTAGTCTTCCACGTCGGGAAGTCTAGCGGGTCACCCTGCTTGTACTTGCCAGTGTGTCTGGCCCACTCGATCAGGATCTGGCAGTCTGCCTCCTTCCATTCGCGGCTCTTCTGGTGCGGCCATGGCAGACGGAACAGTTTCTGCGCTTCGTTCTCCCAAGTTAACCCCTGGCACCTCCCTTCCTTGACCATCATCTCCAACCAACGCCTGAGGTCTGGGCGCCGTGAGTCACCCATAATCACCTGAAAAAATAAACAACCCTATTCTTTATCTTCACATCAAATCAAATGAATGGATAATAAATTTCATGAATTATAAAAATATTGGGTTTGTAAATGGGTAAAAAGAGATCAATCAAAACGACCTTTGCCCTGCATGAAAGGGAATGTCTGAACAAGAGTTGACTTTTACCAACTGATCCTAACAACCGCTTTAAACTAATTTGTAGCCCTCTGAAATCTAAAATGATCTTCCTAACAAAAATATGATATCATTTATATAGTCACACTGTCCTCCGCTTGAAAAAATGTAATAAAATAATAAGAATTATTCATAACTATGGATGTTAAAGGGTTAATCGTTTAAGCGCTTCTAGAAAAGCAAATAAAGAAATGCTTCTAGTAGCATTTTGATCACTTTCTCCAAAGAAAATTAGATCAAGTAAAAAATAAAGTTACGTGATAGCTATTTTTGTTTTGTTTAGAGTCACGCTGAGAATGGATTAGCTTCGGGAAGCTGATTCACTGTTTCCCTGACAGCAAATGTATCCAATGATAAACTCTTTGCTGTGACTCTCCTCTGACAGTGTCTCGCCATATAATTTTTTTGACTCAGCATTACTCAGCAATCAAATTTATTCCAATGGTTTTATTTGGTTTCTGTCGTGCATACTACATAAACAGTTATAATTTCGGGGACATTTTAAAATAATTAGTTAATCAAACATATATAAAGCACAGTGATAAAGTTGTATGATAAAATGCATCTAATTGTGGTTGGGAACCACAACAAATACTCGGTGCCTTAATTACTTCATTTCTTGCGATGAGAATAATATTACATAAAATTATATTATGAGATAGCCCTCTCATTGCATTTACAAATTTAAATAATGTGTCAATCAGTTTAAACGATCTACAATTGATTAGTGCCTACAATGTTTACAACACTAAATTTATCTGCTAAAGGTACCATGCTATAGCCACTCCCTACCATGCTATAGCCACTCCCTACCATGCTATAGCCACTCCCTGTCAACAATATTTGTGAAGATATTTTCCATTCTTGGCGTATACGGATTCCTTAAAAAATCGCTCATACAAATTTTATTTAAGAAAAAAAAACTGGCAACAAAGAAATTTACGTGTATTTGATTTAACCCTTAAGCGACGATGCAAAGGCAGAGCAAAGGACAAAGGAGTCTTACTTCAAGAAGTGAATCCCTCTCTTTGTTCTTGATCTAAATTTTCTAAATCGTGCTTTGAAAAAATTAAGTCTAGTTAAAAACTTATACTGCATTTATGAAAATGTTAGGCTAAGGTGTTCAGCGATATTGATATATATAATATTAACTTTTTTTTTAGATCTCGCAACAAGATCAAGAATGCAATAAGCTAGTTAAACTTACCTTTTTGTTTAGCGTAGGTAGTAAAAACTACAACAGGTACTGATCAAGCGATGAAGACCAAGAAGTCTACAGAAAAGTTTCGCCAGTTTGAAATGCCTTATAGTTATAATTATCGATACCGTAACTGCGCTCCCATTCCTTCGACATCGAAACTGAAACGAAGGGACAACGAAACTCCCCACGTTCTTCAGCCTACTTGCGTGTCGGGCAATCTCTTTAAACCTGGGAAATGACGTGTTCCTAATTATGAAGCTGCAACAAATTATCGGGAATTTTCAAATAGATCCCCAACGGGTAGACCCGTAACTCAATGTCTAGAATTTATTACAACATGAGAACCCTTCTACTTTCGCTATTATTTTCTTTCAAATGTCAATAATTTATGACATGGTGGTTGCTTGTTATTCAATATCTCTTCACCAACACCTGCCATCGCTCGTTTAGTGTTTCCTTTAATGAGCTCACAATTGATTAAAATTTAATTAATTTTCATTACTCTGATTTCGTCATTCTGAAGTGATGTCTCATTGTACCGTGTGCCTAGCACACGTAAGTAGACACTTCTCAGTAGCACGTGACACTAGATAAGCTGTTACACATGTGGTATCTTCGTGTCAATTCTGAGTTTCCCGTTGATATAAAAAAGACTGGCTCCTTTCCAGTCAATGAATCAGTTCTTCTTTTATATATCAGATGGGAGTGGGGGTATACTGGCGTTGTGGGGTCTTATAAAATGTTATACTTTAAACTTTACAAGTGACACGGGCATAAATCATGATTCAACTTGTTATGTCTACATCAATTAAATGGTTCAACATCTAGGCAGAAATCATGTTTAAACTTCTATATTGACACCATTATTCAACGTAGGGTTGCCAGATGTCCGTTTTTTTACCGGACTGTCCGGTATTATCGTTATTTGTGCAGTGGAAAAATGGAAGCAATACCAGACATTTTACATTTAAATAGTGTGCCATAGACTTGATCATTTCTAAGACCGGAAAACGTCATAAACTATTCGGGTCATTGGGATATTTTTAGATTCAAGTCAAAAGTTTTCAGAAATGTCCATTACAACAGTGTATTTTGATACATTGATCTTACTAAAAACAATATTCTAGGTGCATTTTTTTGTGCAAAAAATATTTCTTTACACTTATTGTTGCAGCCGAAAAAAATTATTAAAATGTCGAAGGCTTAAAACTTTAATAAATAAGCCGTAACATAGTTTAAATTATTTAAAGATGAGTGTAAGCGTTCGTTCGATAGTCGTAACTACGGCTACGGTAAACACTAGTCCTAGCGTAGTCAATTATTAAAATATATGTATTTTAATATTGTTTCATTGGTCCTTGCCTTATAAAAATATATGCCTTGGTATTTATTAGTAATAAACTTACACTAAGTTTATGACTTTAATTATAATTACATCATTAGTTTTAGAAGTAAATAGTATGAATGAATAAAATTCTCGGACGAATGAGCGAAGGAACTAAAAATAAAAAAGTATAGAGTATATTCTAGTCTGTATATTTACATATTAATATTAAATTCACTCTCGCAAGGAAGCTCTATTTCGCATTATATAATATATCAAATAATATGACCTTATATTTTTCTTTAAAATTCTATAAAATCAAGGTTTTGAACAAGTTTTAGATAATTTCAATGAGCGCACTCCCTCTAATACTAATAGTTATGAATAAATATTAACTACTTGACCTGACGGCACCTCAGGCGGTGACCTAGTTATAGAGACAGCCACCTGGCAACCCTAAGTCTATATGTCGACATGTTATGTCTAAATTTATATGATAACATTCAGTGGCGTCACTAGGGGGGGGCGGGGGTGGGCCGCCCCGGGTGACACCCATCAGGGGGTGACACCCGAGCCTAAAATTTTATTATGCACGATTTTTTGTCAGAAAACAAAAGATGACAATTTTTTTAATCTAGAAAGAAATTAAGAAATACAATGAAATACGTTAAACGCGAAAATTCTTATTAAAAAAAATATCAGTTAACTTGCAATAATAAAACAGTCACAACACACGAACAACATTAAAACAAATTAGGAAAAAAAAGAAAAGAAATAGTCGCAGCAGAGAGATCTTTAAAACAGGCTGGAATGAAAGAGGCAGTGTCTTCTGTTTTAAAAGATATAAAGCCATTTGGGCTTGGACACACCGACAGCATGAACGAATCCCACCTCACGACTCCCTCCACCACAGTGGGGTGGGGGGATACAATTTTTATCACCCCTCCCCCCCCCCAAAAGAAAAAAAATCAAAAGATGGGTTTTCTTTGTTGATGTTTTTCTTGAGGAAAATAATGATTTCAATGTCTTTGAGTTAATATTTTTTATATATATATTTATTAACGGCGTGAAAGCATAGATATGCATGTTTATATACAGGTAGTCCTCCGGTTACGACGGTCCCATCCCGACTTACGCTGTTTAGTGCTTACGAACGCGCCCCCGTAAAGAATAGTATTACGCGTTATTCCGTATTTTTAAAAATAAATTCATGAGGTAACGAATTCTTTTCTCTATTTGTAATAACAAAAATTATTGATAAATATGAATGATTATTATTTCAACCTACAACTTTCGTTTGCGAATTTTTCAAATGGCGAAGTTTTCAATCAAGTCAATAAAGCTGAGTAAGCTTACAAGTTCCTTTTCAATGCTCATTAGAGAGAGCATATTCAGCCTTTTTCGTCCCATACAAATTCTAGCTCATTATATATTCTTTTCAACTTTGAAAAGGATCGCTCTCAGCTGCAGTTTGATGTCATCATTGAAAGATAGATGCGAAGTGCGATGTGTACATTTGTAAAGGACTGTGTGAAATATAGCTCATTCAAAAGCAGCAAAATTTTTAGCTCTGTGCAAGTTTTTTTTAAATTTCGCTTTGTGCTAATTACTTTTCCTTACCCCGAGCCTGAGGCTGGACAATAGTTTTTTTAAGAGTTCTGAAAATTGGACTAATTCTGAAGGTAAACAGTCTTCAAAATCACTCATGAACCTACATGTGGAAGAAAATCAGAAGGCCCGAGCCTAGTGCTCTTTATGTGTCTTCCCGGAAGACCCCTTTAGCAATCTGGCCCCCAAAGGGACGTAACAGCTGAGAACCCCCCCCCCAAAGCGATCGCTTCTGAAGCGGCCACCTGGGCATCCAGGACATACAGTCGAAGATGCCTCCCACTAAGTTGCCCTCACAAGGAGGTGGTGGAATTTCCTACTACGACCCTATACCACTTTGGCGCCATCCCGGCAAAGCACACGGGTCTCCATGGTTAGGACCGCCGCAGACCGGGGGATCATCAAAGACCTACCTAGGGTGCAACCCCCACTGGAAGGTTTCCTCAGAGCTGGCGTCCAATGCGTTCTTCGCGGCACTTTTTGCTAATCCGGACTTGCGCTCCTGGCCCTAAACCGGCACCGCTAATGGCGTTGCTAGTAAATTGAGGGGGACGAAACGGTTGCTTTGGATTTACCCGACCCCTTCTTCGAAATCACTTGAATGTTCTTCCATTAACTTGGCTGCTGTCCATCGGGTGGCGAAAGTGCTGAGCTCAGTTAGGTTTGTAAGAAAGCCAAATTTCTCATGGATGTATTTATATGCACCTAACCAATGTTGTAGGGCTTAAGAAAGTTTGTCAATGATTACCAGAAATACCTCAATCTTGAATTAATTTCTCCAGGAGAATACTGTTTTGTTGATGTCCCTTTATCAAACTGACGCTTTCTATTTTGTTTGATAGTATTGAAGATTTTTTACACTGTTTTTCCTATCCTTTGTCTTCATAGGAATAAAATTAAGAATGCTATTTTTTAGCAAACTCAATGAGAGACTTCCTTTCTAAAATTGTTTCCCAAATTTCAAGTAAAATAGCGACTTCCAGTTGTTCAATTTCCTTTAGAAATCCTTCTTCTTCAAGTCGGCAGTCACGTGGCTGATTTTCATTCGTTGCTAATTCTTCCAGTGCTGCGATATTCTCATGGTATGAGCTATTAACAGACCTTACAGCATAATGTCAGGCTGACCATCTTGTGTCAGACAAGGCTTTGTTAGCATGTATCAATTTCATATGTTTTTGAAGTACCTGTCAACGATGAGTAGATGCAACAAGTCGGGTATAAAGATTTTGCAGAATACAAAAAAATCTGACCGCAGTAGGACAACCTGCTGCTCTTTTCCCAACCAAATTTAAGGAATGAGCTGTGCACGCATAATGAGCTACAATGCACTTCTTGCGAAGAATAGCCTGGTTTCCGTTATACTTCCTACTCATTTGCAGCATTTTCAGAGATTCGTTCAAACATAATGGCCTGCATCTTTATTATACACTATAATTCATAAAAAGTTTGGAGGCCCTTAAATAATTGGGGGCTTTAGCCCGTTCAGCACCCCCCCCCTTTTAATCCGCCATGGGGGGGGGGAATCCACGCATCTGTGACGATGTGGTACGAGGAGGGGGTGTTTAAGAAATGTGACGTCACATCAAAAACGTGAAACTTTAAATAAAAGTTCCACTTAAATATTTGATTGTTTACCATATATTTAATTACGTTTTCAATGACTTAACGTGTGTTACGATATTACAGTGCAGACTTACCCTAAATCAGTGTTGTTCAACCGGTGTGCCGCGGCACACTAGTGTGCCGCGATAAAATTTTAGTGTGCCGCGAAAGATTTCAAAAATAGTATAAATTGCTAGGCTTTTCGAGCATTCAAGCTTTGAAAAAAAATATCCTTAACCGAAAAAGAATTGAATGAAAACGTTTCATGTTTGTATTGTTCTTGTTGTATGAATCTCTTGAAAGCTACAAAGATACAGGAGCCGACATTTTTGAGATTGTTAACAAAAATGTTTCTTCGCGAGGATTACGGTGGAAGAACTGTGTGAGCGTATGTACTGACGGAGCACCATCAATGCAAGGTCTAAGGAATGGATTCGTGGCTCACGTGTGCAGTCTTAATGAACATGTCAAAATTGTGCACTGCATGATTCATCGCGAGGTTTTGGTATCAAAATCATGACCAGAATCGCTTGGCGTTACTATGAACCAGGTCATCAGAAATGTGAATTATATCAAGTCTAGCCCTCTTCGTTCAAGATTATTTTCATCATTGTGCGAGGCGATGGAATCGGATAATAAGTGCTTGTTGTACCACACCGATGTCAGATGGCTTTCTAAGGGCAAAGTTCTTGCTCGCGTCGTACTTTTGCGAACAGAAATTTTGTCATTCCTTGAGGTTGAAAGCGAAGAATTCAAATTTATTGAAGATAACATCTGGTGGCTTAAAGTTACTTTCCTGAACGATGTATTTGAAAAATTGAACAACCTCAATTTGAGTCTACGAGGAGCGAAAGAGAACATCATTACAATTAGCTGCAAGCTACAAGCTTTTAAAGAAAAATTAGATGTCTGGGTTAAAAATGCTGAGAACAAAAAATTTGACTTCCTGCCAGGCGTCAATGCGTCATCGATCAAGGATTAACTATCAGCTGAGATCCAAAAAACATTTCAAAATCTTCAAGCATCTTTTTGAATTACGTCCAATAGCTCGAAACGCAGCAATATGAGTGGGTTTTGAACACATTCGTCGTTCAATATATTTATGTTCTGTCGATGATTGAACAAGAAAATTTGATCGACATCAGAAACGATATGATCCATAAAAATGAGTTTGCAGAAAAAGAGCTCACAGCTTTCTCTCCGACATGAATTCCCTCAACTGGCTAAACGTGCAATCGAATTATTACTACCTTTTGGATCTTCATATCTCTGCGAACTTGGTTTTTCTGCCCTGACAGAAATCAATCCAAAAAACGCGAAAGACTGCATACAGTTGATAGACAGAGAAATGAGAGTTTGCTTATCCAGCAATGAGCCGCGTTTTGAGCTCATCTGCTCCTAAGAAAACGCTCAAGTATCTCATTAATTATGAAACATCTTTTGAATAAACACTGATTTCTGTGAGGTGTGCCGCGCAAATTTTTTACCAGTTTAGTGTGCCGTGAACGATTTTCGGTTGGACAACACTGCCCTAAATACGTATTTAAATGACAAAAAATAATTTGCAACATGCTAATTTTTATTGAGAAAATACGGCTTGGGGGAGGGGTGTCAAAGCTCTGTGACGTCATATCGTAAAAAGGGGTGGGGTCTAAGTTTTTGTGACAAATTATGACACTGCGGCCGCATAGGTTGCAGTGGCCTAAGAACGGCACTGCGGCCACATAGGTTGCACTGGCCTAAGACCGGCATTGGTTGACATCATGTTTTTACTTCTATGTTGACAAACATTTAAATTTATATGAATTCTTATTTGATCAATTACTGACGTTCCTTCTATAACGAAAGATTATTGCATCTTTCGCTTATTTCGCTTACCCATGGTTTAAAATGTCTAGGCTTGGATTTTTATTAAGGCTGGTACTGATTTTTTTTTAAATTCGATTAATCGGAAAAAAATTTAATAGATTAATTTCGATTAATTACATTTTAATAACGCGTATATAGATCCCGTTAGGTCGCGATTCATTATTTCACGAAATAGGTTAATTCGCGGTAATTCCATGGCTCCCTACTTTTGTGACGTAACACAGCAAATTCGTTCTGCTATGCAAGAAACAATGAAGAAAAACCTTTTTGTTTACGTATGCACGTCTAAATAAATAATAACAATACGAGGGGAAGGTATTTAAGTAACAAAAATATATCCCGTGCATTATAAAGAAATTGGGGGAAAATTAGAAATATTTTCTTAAATTTTAATAGAATTTTAATCGATCAAATTAATTTTAATCGACTAAAATTTTAAAGATTTATCTATTAATTAATCGTTAATTTCCGCAGTCCTAATTTTTACTAGAGTTTAGAATGTTGATAGTGTGTTGGTTTTTCTGGTTTTATTAGGCAACCCATTCCACGCCAAAAGCACAGACGGGAAGAACAATATTTTGTATGCCTTTGTTCTTGCATACGGAACAAGATTCGTTCGAACAATAAACTATTTCAATCCAATAAAATCAAATATTTATTCTTTTGAATCGAACCATTTATCATATATATTAAAATATATCTTGTCACCAAAAATATGTAGGTGGGCAAAATTTGAAGCCGACTGATCAACATGAATTGGGTGAAATTTCAATGCCCAGATATGACCCAGATAGCCTAACAAGGACAGGCAAACGAAAAGAGAAGTTAAATGAAATCGATTTTAATTATTTTTTTAAAAAACACACTAAAAACCTATTTTTTCTCTATAAATCCTTTATATATGAGACATAACTAAAAGTATGTTCAATATAATACGCACCGTGCGACAGGCTAGCATACAAAATTTACAGATCGGGAAAATATTATAAAAGTATATTCATATATAATACGACAGATTAGCATAAACATTTACATGCTACATAGATATAGATAAAGATAATCTAAATATTAATTAATTTAATTATAGTACATTCGATCGATGTGAAATTTTGAGCGATCATTTTTATCATCGCCACAAGTCTGCCTGCAAAATTTCAGCTCGATAGAATACCGGAAAGTGGTATAAAAATCGATCTAAAGTTTTTTGCGACAGACAGACACTGCAAGTTAATATAAAGTATAAAGGATTTAAAAATTGACGCATAATTTCGAAGCAGTAAACTGTTGTAAACTTCGCTGCATTATTTAGAGCAGTGCTTCTCAAACATTTTATATGGCGGATCTGCAGGAATTTGTCCATTGCTCCAGGGACCTGTGAACTATTTTACCTGTAGTTACTTGGTAGCAAAATGTAATTTATTTTATTTTATGTGTTTTATGTGCTGTTTCCGAAAAAAATGACATTTTCTATATAGTTAGTATTAATGGTTGAAAATGAAGGATTATAATTAGATTTTTCTGTCCTTTCTTGATAACTTATGCGGACCTGCGGAGGATGACCTACGAACCGGCACCGGTCCACCACTTTGAGAAGCACTGATTTAGATTTATGTACATGTAGCTCTTTAGTTTGTGCAGCCAGAGATACTGTGTAGCTCCATTCCATTTCCAACCACTCCTAAAAAATAGAAAAAAGATATGCAGTGGGTGAAGATGTACCCACCCGGGTGTTGTTGATGTTGGTGTGTGTGTTTTGAGTGTGTGTGTGTAAGTGTGTGTTGTGTGTGTGTGTGTGTGTGTTTCATGTGTGTGTTTTGTGAGCGTTACCATGTTATTGGCATTTGTACTTAATGATCATGTCACGAATGTGGCGCTCCGTGATAGGCTACAGTAATTAGTAGAAATCACATGTCTGAATTGTTCTAGATATTAATGACCCTTTTTATTCAATAACAATTAAGAGTATAAGAGACTTTGCTTAAAATTGCGTGTTAATCTTGGTTTCGGTTGCAGCGTATTCGTGAAACCGAAACAGATACGGAAAGTGGATTTGACTTTGGCTGGCTTTCAAATTACCGGTTTAATAAACAACAAAAGAAAATAGCCAGACTGAAATATTCGTCTTATTTTGCCATGTTTACAGGGGCGTAGTTGTAGCGAGTCGAAGTAGGGCAAATCCACCCCTCCTTTGTGAGGTCAACTTAGAGGGAGGCATTTCCGACTCTGTTCTTGGATGCTCTGGTGGCCTCAGAGGCGACAGTTCCGGGGGTGTCCCCTAGCTATTACTATTAGTTCCCTTTGGGGGGGGGGACATAGTTACTGGGTGAGTTTCCCGGGGGGACCTCTTAAAAGTTTCCCGGGGAGACATATTAAAAGTTTCCCGGGAAGACATATTAATATTAAGCTCAATGCTGCTGCCTTTCTTCCACATGTAGGATTACGTTGTCGATAAAACGAAGAACCCACAAATAAGGATTTATGTTATCTGTGATTCGCAACTTTGAGTTAATTGTAGGGCTGTTACCGATTAATTTAAATTTAATCGTTAACTTTTGAAAAACTAACGATTAATTAATCGTTAACTTCGATTAAAGCCAAAAATTGAAATTGATGGTGTCATAAGTAACATTCATTTAAATACTTGTCGAAAATCGAAATAACACTGGAATGTCTCCTTTATATGACATCTTTTAAAGGGAACATTGCTACCATGGTTCTAACACTTCGCTCACATATCACCTGCAAACCAAACATCTACTACATTATCAGAAACTTCAGCTGAGACAATCTAAAGCTATGTGAACGATTGTTCAGCTCGGCTGGTTATATTGTCAATAATATCCGCTCATATTTGAACACAATAATGTCAATACACTTGTCTGTTTGTGTTGTTGGTTAAGCAGCGCGGCTGCGCAGATATTTGACCGACGCCACGCAGGAGTTTAGAATCACCGCGCAGCAAATTTTGTAGATATTGCACAAAAAAATGGACATTGTGCAACTTTGCACACGAGTTGTTTTTTTTTAAAACTTTGCACACGGACCAACGAAGCTTAGACTTAGAGGGAACATTGCATGTTAGGCACACGATTTCTCTCATGGACACAATAACCTTTATCAACATTTTGAACATTCACGTCAGTCATTAGTTTAAAACCAAAATGTTCGTGTAATCATCCAGAAATAAGTTTATTTTTATCGTCCGAAATATATTACTTTCTGACTTCCAGTACATTTTTAAGTGGTGGGTCGATTAATCGTTAAACAAAATTTTAATCGTTAAAATATTTAACGATTAATCGAGAAATTAATCGTTAATTTCCGCAGCCCTAGTTAATTGCATTGCTTTTCAGTATAGCAGTGCTTCTCAAACTTGTTCGTATGACGGACTGGCAGGAATTTTTCCCCTTGCACCACGGATCGGTGCACTATTTTCCCTGTACTGACGTGATAGCAAAATGAGCCCCTAAATGGCATTAAGCCCTACACGATCAAGCATAAATTCCACGTGTTTTATGCTACATATCATAGAACAATTTTGAAGAAAAAACCTAAGCCTTGATTGCTTAATTCTCATTTACGATCGTCTTCATTTTGTATAAAAATGTGTTGATAATGGCAGCCATCATTTTTGTTTCAACTGTTTCTAAGTTAATAGTACTTATTTAATAAATTTATATCCTGACTTAAGTTTAAGTTTTTTTATTAAAGAGAACATAAAATTTAATATAAAAAGTCATGTATATTTATTTTAAAAAATAATATAGTAACTATATTAAGTACCTGTGTAAGTTTGTGCTCAAAGTTTAACTTAAACTAATGGCTCAGTTGAGCCTGCTTATTTGTTGCAAGTTTATCAAGTCGTGGATCAATTGAGAACAATGCTACTCGCAATGGAGAACAACAATTCATACATTTCCTGTACTTTGTCATAATGCTTATTGTTGAAAAAACAGTCCCACATAGGTAGGATGAAAGAAATGGAAGAAGAGCCTCGAGTGCAATTTCGACAAGTGAATCCAAAAGGATGCAAGAGAGGTCAAAGTTCCAAAATTCATTTGTAAACCTTCATCCGCAGCTAACTCCAGCAAGTTATCTTCCAGTTACAGACAGGTCAACCTTCGAAGCAATAAATGGATTGCTTATCAATCCATTACCTTTCCGTGGGTCATCTTCTGTTGGAAAGCAGAACTCAAAATTGTCAAATACATATTATGTCAAGTCCTCAATGATGACTTTTTGTAAAGATTGAACATCTAGCTCGTCATCTGCACAATCGATAGTTGTTGCGAAATTGTGAAACATATCGAAACAATTTGCTGACACTCTACTTTTTCATGTTGTTAGCTTTTGTTTCTGTCCATAAATCTAGTCTGCCATTGTAAATAATGAAGCCATCCTTTAAAAGGGACAAACATATCAGCCAAGTAAGCGGACTTGGCTGTCCAATTTACATTTCGAAATAGTCAGATCAATCTGGCTTTTTCTCCTGTAGAAACTGGTCAAGCTCTCTTCGCAATTCAAAAACTCTTGACAGTACTTTGTCTCGAGACAACCAACGCACATCAGCATACAGTAAGTTTGTGTTCCGAATCCATTACGTCACATAATGCAGCAAATAATCTGGAAATATAAAGCATTTGTCTTGACATAGTTCACATTTTTTTACAACTTCGCTGACCACGTTGTTTAGTTCTGTTGACATTTGCTTGGTGGCTAAACTTTCACGGTGTATAAAACAATGGGTTAACTTGCAGTCTGGTGCTAATTCCTTAATCTTGTTGACAACCCCGGAACGCCGCCTAGTCATGGCCGCAGCGCCATTCGTAAACACACCAACACAATATTTAAATTCTATCTGACATTTGCTAACAATTTAATCGTGAAAAGCCGTGAATATTTCAGAACTAGTTGTATTACTATTATTTGGTAATGAAGTAGAAAAGAAATACTCTTAGGGGCCGTTCACATATTATATAACGCAAAAATGTCAATTTTGTACCCTCCCTCCCCCTCATATAACATTATGTAACACTAATGTGAAGCCAAATATAACAAAAATAACAAATTTGCATCCACCCCCTCACCCTTCGGCGTTATATAATATGTGAACGGCCCCTTACTTCAAGTCATCCTTATAATATAATTATAATATATTGATATCAAACGGCGGGTTGGCAATGTTATACATTCTCTTATTGGTTCTCAAACTTAAAGAAAACTTTAGGATTATAATTTTATTTCTTTTGCATTTCTTGATAAATTCCGCGGACCGGCAGCTGATGGTCCACGGACCGGCACCGGTCCGCAGACCACCACTTTGAGAAACACTGCGCTAAAGTGTTGCGTGAATACTTAATAGTACTTAATACTAGGGCTGTTAACGATTAATTTAAATTTAATCGAAGTGATGAGCGGGTCTAATTAACAATATAACCAGCTGAGCTGAACAATAATTCACACGGAACTGAGATAATTGGTATGCACAAAATGGTCTTGGCAAGGAAGGACATTATCGGATATCGGTGTTCATTAATTTTCCACCATTGTAGAGGGTTAATGGATTAAGGAACTTTCATCTCCATTTTGTAACGCAGTAATTCATTATATGAGCTGTCGTCATTTTCTTACTCTGAGTCAGACTCCATTACTGCCATTAGCTTAATACGCTTTTCATTTGGTTTTATAAGGACGTGTTAGAACCACGGTAGGAAAACTTTATCAACATTTTGAACATTCCCGTCAGTCAATAGTTTAAAACCAAAATGTTCGTGTAATCGTCAGGAAATTTGTTATTATTTATTGGCCACTATTTTTTAAAAAAAATACTTTTTGACTTCGCATCATTTGTAATTGATGGGTCGATTAATCGTTAAAAATTATTTAATCTTTAAAAATTGATTACGATTGATCGAGAAAGTAATCGTTAATTTCCGCAGCCCTACTTAATATACATATACATTAGTTTTTTAGTTTTTAAAAATATTAAGGACGTTTGATAGGGACCTTGTGGTTTAATCTTACAAATTTTATGCCCTCGGTAAATGTATCAGTAAGTGCATTATATACACTAATTCACCTCAGATTTAAACGTAGCTTTATTTCTAGTCATAATCGCTAATTCATTCTGGTGATAAAAGTATCTTCAAGTTTCTTGTATTAATCCGCGCAACTGCACCCCTTCCCCCTGTTTAAAAAATTAATGAAATTGTCACCCTCACCAGCGGCGTTACGTGGATTTGTGCCGCCCGGGGCAGAACCCAAATTTGCCGCCGCCCGGGAAAATATTTTAATGCTATAAGGTCCGTCCATAAATGACGTCACGCAACTATATTTGTGACGATGTGGGACGAGGGGGGGGGGTTTAAGAATTATGACGTCACGTGAAAACACGCAACTTTTAATCAAAGTTCCACTTAAATATTCGATTTCTTACTATTTTTATGACGTTTTACATGGATTCACGCGTGTTACAATAGTACAGTGCAGTCTTACACTAAATACATACTAAAATAACAATAAATTGATTTGAAACATGCTCATTTTCAAATAGAAAATACTGCTTTTAGGGGGAGCGGTCACAGCCTTGTGATGTCATATTTGAGGGGAAGTCTAAGTTTTTTGTGACGAAGTGTGACGATGGGGTGAGGGGGGGGGGTTAAAATCCACCAAAATCGCGTGACGTCATTTATGGACGGCCCCTAAATTAAAGATACAATGTAGTCTTTAATAGAAAATAACAATAAGAACACAATACGTTTTTGTGTTATAAATCAAGAGAAAACCTTCATTTCTTGAATAAAATTGAAGTTTTATGTTTTTCCTCATTGCACAATCTTTCATGTATCAATGTTTTCAGCCATACCATCATGGGCGTCGCTAGGAATTTTTCCAGGGGGGGGGGCAAAAAAAACCCACTTTTTTTATTTTAACTGACAATGTCATACAGGTACAATTTTCAATTAAATTCAAGTTCAGTATAAAATAAGGGTCGAAAAAAGCCTTAGAAATTAATAAGACTTACAAATTAGTGCTGTAATTGCTAAAATACAACATTTATTAATGCATTTAATAAATTAAAAACTTAAGTTCTCACGAGAAAATTGAATTTTGCTGTGAAATAATATACGTTTTCAAACTGCAGGATTACCAAGGATGGATATCAGAAATTTTTTTACAGGCTAAAAAAAAAGTCGAAAAGTAGACCTATCGCGGGATTCCGAAATGCCGTTATTAGAAGATTTTGGGGCGTCTGCAGCATCTGACTTATCATTGGCATTGAGGACAACAGTACACGTTCAACAGCCAGACACAACTGAAACAACTGTTCCTAATTTGATTGTCGCTGACACTTATTCATTTCCTAAATTGGATATTGGAAGGTATGTCTGGACATACGACCTTTCAAATAAGTTGAAATTGCAGCTGATTCGTGATTGTTGGACCCTTGATAAAAATTATGATTTTAGAGCTGACAGTTAGGGAAAAAGAGTTTTTAGTTTTTAGATATGCATGGTTATCAGACTATTCACCGTGGCTTGTATACTCGCAAATGTTAATAGGTGCCTTTTGCAAATATTGCGTGTTGTTTCTGCAAAAAGTAATTCTATGAGTTCAGTGGGTATTTGTCATCAAACCATGTACAAAATATAAAGATTTCAACGAAAATGCACGTAACAACCTGCAAAGCACACTATGGCACGAAGGCTCTCATGAAGATGCAAGCAATTTTATTTGCTTTATTGGAAGCCAAAGCAGTTTCTATAGATGAGCAGTTGGACTTATCAGTTAGAAGACAAATTCAAGAAAATCGCAACCAACTGGGTCACATCATTTCTACAATCCTATTTTTCTGCATGCATGTTTTAGCACTTCGTGAAACAGAATCAAATTCTAGTAATTTGTATGAACTGTTAGAGTTTCGTGTTGAATCTGGAGATGAAGTTCTTGGTAATCTTTTGTTAATTGGTTCTTGTAGTGCTGATTATGGTTCATCGACAAAACGCCCCGGACAAAACGGCCCCGACAATTGGGCTCCGACATAACGGCCCCGACAAAACGGCCCTGGACTAATAGATGGACAAATAGTAAAATTTACAATCAAATATATGTGTACTTTTACTCACCAATTCAGTGTCAGGCTTAGCTAACAATAAACAATAATAATAACACCACAAAAGGGAATTTAATAGCCTTTACGCGAAATGGTACCAATAACGGTTGTTTGTTGGCAAGAAACAATATAATAACGTCACAATAAATAATTTTACAATTTTACACCTTTTTTAAGGGTGAAAAAATTGACGAAAGCTTAAAATGCAAACAAAATTAATTTTTTTGTTAAAAAATGTTAACAATTTGTCTGGGGCCGTTCTGACCGGGGCCGTTATGTCGGGGCCATTTTATCTGGGGTCGTTTGACGGGTAACCGCTGAGTGTATCTCGGCAACTACGCAAAACACTAAAATCGAAATTTGTGGGTCTCTCTTGCATGAAGACATTGTTCGTGAAGCAAATAATTCAGTTGCATTTTCTATGCTTGCCGACGAGACAAATGACATTTCGGGAGGCATTGAGCAGATGTCACTTGGTGTTAGATTTGTAAAATGAAGAACAAAATGGGAAAATGATGGTCACAGAAGAATTCCTGGGATCAGAGGCGTCACTAAGGTTGGTGTCACCCGGGGCGGTAGCTCATGGTGTCACCCCTTCACGACTGAAGGGGCCGTCCATAAATGACGTCAGGCTAGGTTGCCAATTTTTACCCCACCCTCCCCCAGCGTCATACTTTGTCACAAAAACTTAGACCCCACCCTTTTTTTACGATATGACGTCACAAAGCTTTGACACCCCTCCCCCAAGCCGTATTTTCTCAATAAAAATTAGCATGTTGCAAATTTTTTTTTGTCATTTAAGTATGTATTTAGGGTAGTTCTGCACTGTAATATCGTAACACGCGTGAAGTCATTGAAAACGTAATTAAATAAAAAGTAAACAATCAAATATTTAAGTGGAACTTTTATTTAAAGTTTCGCGTTTTTTATGTGATGTCACATTTCTTAAACACCTCCCTCCTCGTACCACATCGTCACAGATTAAAAGGGGGGTGCTGAACGGGCTAAAGCCCCCAATAATTTAAGGGCCCCCAAACTTTTTATGAATTATAGTGTATAATAAAGATGCAGGCCATTATGTTTGTACGAATCCCTGAAAATGCCTTGGACAGTCACACGGCAATGCTGCAAATGAGTAGGAAGTATAACGGAAACCAGGCTATTCTTCGTGAGGAGTGCATTGTAGCTCATTATGTGCCGTGCATAGCTCATTCCTTTAATTTGGTTGGGAAAAGAGCAGCAGGTTGTCCTACTGCGGTCAGATTTTTTTGTCTTCTGCAAAATCTTTATACCCGACTTGTTGCATCTACTCATCGTTGACAGGTACTTCAAAAACATATGACATTGATACATGCTAACAAAGCCTTGGCTGACACAAGATGGTCAGCCTGACATTATGCTGTAAGGTCTGTTAATAGCTCATACCATGAGAATATCGCAGCACTGGAAGAATTAGCAACGAATGAAAATCAGCCACATGACTGCCGACTTGAAGTAGAAGGATTTCTAAAGGAAATTGAACAACTGGAAGTCGCTATTTTACTTGAAATTTGGGAAACAATTTTAGAAAGGAAGTCTCTCATTGATTTTGTTAAAAATAGCATTCTTAATTGTATTCCTATGAATACAAAGGAAAGGAAAAGTCCGTGGTAAAAACAGTGTAAACACTCTTCAATACTATCAAACAAAAAAGAAAGCGTCAGTTTGATAAAGGGACATCAACAAAACAGTATTCTCCTGGAGAAAAAAATTCAAGATTGAGGTATTTCTGGTAATCATTGAAAAACTTTCTTAAAAGCGCTACAACATTGGTTAGGTGCATATAAAAACATCCATGAGAAATTTGGCTTTCTTACAAACCTAACTGAGCTCAGCACTTTCGCCACCCGATGGGCAGCAGCCAAGTTAATGGAAGAACGTTCAAATGATTTCGAAGAAGGGGTCGGGTAAATCCGAAGCAACCGTTTCGTCCCCCTCAATTTACCAGCAACGCCATCGAGCGGTGCCGGTTTAGGGCCAGGAGCGCCAGTACGGATTAGCAAAAAGTGCCGCGAAGAACGCATTGGACGCCAGCTCCTTCCAGTGGGGGTTGCACCCTAGGTAGGTCTTTGATGATCCCCCGGTCTGCGGCGGTCCTAACATGGAGACCCGTGTGCTTTGCCGGGATGGCGCCAAAGAGGTAGCGGGTCGTAGTAGGAAATTCCACCACCTTCTTGAGAGGGCAACTTAGTTGGGAGGCATCTTCGACTGTATGTCCTGGATGCCCAGGTAGCCGCTTCAGAAGCAACCGCTTTTTTTTTGGGGGGGGGGTTCCTCAGCTGTTACGTCCCTTTGGTGTCCAGATGGCTAAGGGGGTCTTCCGGGAAGACCCATAAAGAGCACTAGGCTCAGGGCTTCTGATTTTCTTCCACATGTAGGTTCATGAGTGATTTCGAAGACTGCTTACCTTCAGAATTAGTCCAATTTTCAGAACTCTTAAAAAAGTTATTGTCCAGCCCCAGGCTCGGGGTAAGGAAAAGGAATTAGCACAAAGCAAAACTCAAAAAACTTGCACGGAGCTAAAACATTTGCTGCTTTTGAATGAGCTATATTTCACACAGTCCTTTACAAATGAACACATCGCACTTCGCATCTATCTTTCAATGATGACATCAAACTGCAGCTGAGAGCGATCCTTTTCAAAGTTGAAAATAATACATAATGAGTTAGAATTTGCATGGACGAAAAAGACTGAATATTCAGTCTTTTTCGTCCCATGCAAATTCTAACTCATTATGTATTATTTTCAACTTTGAAAAGGATCGCTCTCAGCTCTACTGAGCTAACGAGGAACGAGGAACTAATGAGGAACTTGTAAGCGTATTCAGCTTTATTGACTTGATTGAAAACTTCGCTATTTGAAAAATTCGCAAACGAAAGTTGTAGGTTGAAATAATAATCATACATATTTTTCAATAATTTTTGTTATTTCAAATAGAGAAAAGCATTCGTTACCTCATGAATTTTTTTTTAAAATACGGAATAACACGTAATACTATTCTTTACGGGGGCGCGTTCGTAAGCACTAAACGGCGTAAGTTGGGATGGGGTCGTCGTAACCGGAGGACTACCTGTATATAAACATGCATATCTATGCTTTCACGCCTTTAATATATATATATATATATATATATATATATATATATATATATATATATATATATATATATATATATATATATATAAAATATTAACTCAAAGACATTGAAATCATAATTTTCCTCAAGAAAAACATCAACAAAGAAAACCCGTCTTTTGATTTTTTTTCTTTGGAGGGGGGGGTGGTGATAAAAATCGTATTCCCCCCCCCCACCCCACTGTGGTGGAGGGAGTCGTGAGGTGGGATTCGTTCATGCTGTCGGTGTGTCCAAGCCCAAATGGCTTTATATCTTTTAAAACAGAAGACACTTCCTCTTTCATTCCAGTCTTTTTTAAATATCTCTCTGCTGCGACTATTTCTTTTCTTTTTTCCCTAATTTGTTTTAATGTTGTTCGTGTGTTGGGACTGTTTTATTATAGCAAGTTAACTGATATTTTTTTTAATAAGAATTTTCGCGTTTAACGTATTTCATTGTATTTCTTAATTTATTTCTAGATTAAAAAATGTGTCATCTTTTGTTTTCTGACATAAAATCGTACACAGTAAAATTTTAGGCTCGGGTGTCACCCCCTGATGGGTGTCACCCGGGGCGGCCCGCCCCCCCCCTAGTGACGCCACTGCCTGGGATATATTACAATTGTCAATAGAACAGCTGAAGGTTTAGCCAACACCATCATTACTAATTCATTCGAATTTTGATTAAATATGACAATGCTTGTTGGTCAAGGATACTACGAATGTTCTACAATGGCAGGTAAAGAAGGAGGAGTCCAAGCAATAATTCGAAAAAAATACCCAAAGCAGCATTTTTATATTGCAGTTCACATAAACGAAATCTTGTTGTGAACGATTTAAATAATGTGAATGTTGTACGAAACACAATAGAAACAATTAAGTCAATTATAGTGTTTTTCCGAGAAAGTAATCAGCAAAGAAAACTTATTCTAAATGTTCCTTTGCTATGTGAAACTAGATGGACACATAAATATAAAAGCTTGCGGATTTTTGCTGAAAATGTTACAGAAATTGTTAAACAACTGGAATATTTAGAACAATCAGTAATGTAATCAGTTATACTTGCAGATATAATTCTTTTTTATGTTTGATAAATGTAAACTGTCTTCCATGTAATAAACTTTCAGGAAATTTAGTTCAGTTTTATTGTAACAACTTTATGACATTTTTATGAATTTTTTTTCTCAAATGTAGGGGGGGGGGCAAATGCCCCCCTTGCCCCCCCTTCCCTACGCCCAGGCATACCATGCTCAATAGCCAAAAAAAAACTATTGATTAGAGAATCTTTGTGTATTCATTAATGATCTCAATTAATTTTTATTAACTTAATTTTAGAGAATCTATTTTAACACATTGCATTATTTAAGGCATTGTTCAAATTAATGATATTATTTTAGGCAGGGTAAATTCTAGCCTAAATATCTAAAAAAAACTTCGATAAATTAACTGGTCTTGAATTCATTTATTCTTTTTTTTTACCCGTGGGGTTCCTTGTTTGACAAGGACACGTGAGATATTTTGTAGAATCTAATTTGAAGGCAAAATTTCAAAGTCCAGTATATTAGCTGGTGTACGAAAATCTTATCTGTTTTCTAAACTCAATATAACTTCCAAAAACTCACATGAATTTCTACGGTAATCTCATTTTATTATTATGAAGAATAAAACTTTCCACATAAAATGTTATTAAATGTCAAAGCATCCTTAAGTATTCCATTAGTTTCTCTGTGAGAAGCCTCTGTTAAGCATTTTTGAACACTATTCTTTTGTAAATAATTTCGGGTATCTTTTATATCTATATAGATTTATATAATTCTCTTCATGGGAACATGCGAGACACCACGACGCAAGCAAGCATGTACAAACAAGCATGATGAATGACCCTCGCTGGGGTTAACGAAACACAGTTAACTGTTGACAAGCGAAGGTAGTGGAAGGGTGACCAACAATGGTCCTTGCGTTTCATTTGCATTGTGCCATCACAGAAAACGTGAGATTCGTATTGTACAGGTTATCATGTCCGCCTCATGCGAGGAAGGTCCTGGGTTCAAGCCCCAGCGAATACATGGTTTTGTTTTTATTTTTAAAAATGTCTGTTTGTGCCCGTTCTTTTACCCTTTTATTGCATAGCATACGCCGCAGACTTGCTCATCATAGACAGTGCAAAGAACGGTTTGGGGGGGGTGAGAGTACATATACAAAAAGCAGCACTAAGTAAATAAAAAATAGCGAGTAAACGTGAAGACATGCACACTGAGGTTGTTGTTACCCGCCTCCCATATATTACTACATTCCCTTAAACATAAACTGTGATTGGCCGACCCTAGAGAGGGTTAATCATATTTAGGTTTGTTAATTGCGTGTTTTGGGTGTTTTTTTTTGTGGTGTTGTTTGTTTGAAAAACCGATTATCGATTATGTAACTCCGATTTTAAACCGATTATCGTTTTATAGCTTACTTCATGGAAGTTAGGGGTGTACCGAATTTCGCCGGTAAATGTATCGAAACCAACAATGTTTGGCAGTCCCTCCCCCCCAACCGACGTTCACTCGCGTTGTTTTGATTTCTTCGTGCTGTAGTTTGTGTCCGTTCTTTCTCCACTTTCTTTGCACTCTCTATGAGCAAGTCTGCGGTGTATGCTACGCCACGGGGCGTCTAGTAAATTATAAATTAGAAAATAAAAAGATTTCATTGTGACTATCAAAGTTCCTGCGTCTGTTCGTGTGTTGAGCTTTTTGTCTGCATCTATCAATTCTTCAATAGCTTTAAAAATAACTTCAAAATAGCTCCATGGAATATTCAATTTTTTTGTATCCTGAATTCTGTTTAATGCATTGCTTGTAGAAGCAATTTGATATTCCAAACGAAGGATGGACATGGAAAAGAATGCATACCAACGTTCTGCTGTACTAAAACAGTTAGAGTTAGAGAGTTCGTTTCAGTAGGCGTATCATGTAAACAAATGTACTTTGTATGCGAGATTTTACATTGACATTTAATTTTTTTGCGTTGTTCTTTAACTCCTGCATACTTTTTAGCCATGAAGAAATATTAACACACGTTGGGCCTCTGCAGTCCATTATTTTAAGATCATCATGTATTTAAAATCTTTTTAGAAATGTCGTAAGAACCTCTTGCAACTTTGTTTTGTTCTTTGTTAATAGTTTATTATTTTTTTATCCAATCTATGATTCTTTCTAATTGCAGTAATATTGAGTACTTGTTCAAGAGTGGCTACTTTTGTGTTTGTGTGTGTCAAGTTTTAATTCCATTAGATAAGCAATTTTATTCATCATTTTAATTTATTCCACAAAATAAAGACATGATCATTAAAACAATTTTGCTTTGAAAGAAAAGACCATATAACTACGCTAACAACTTTGTTCCAGTAGTTAACCCACGTTAACATCGATTAAATGTACCAGCACACAATTGTCATGTTGGTACGCTACTTCAGCCCCAATATTTTTCAGCTCAGTAGCATTAGTTTTAGAAGTCTTTAGATTAATAAAAGAATAGGAGTTTGAAATTTTGGCATTAGAAACGTCGACGTATTTTAATATAGTTTCTTCCTTTAAAAAAAATAAGAAGTATCTTGTATTTTATTTTATTTTCTTAAACTTTATTTTAACATTATTTATTTTTAGAAGCTAACTGACAACGAGGAATGTGCCGCTCCAACAATGTGCCGCTCGGAGAATTCGATTCGCTCATGTTACAAATTGAAAGGCTGCAGTAAGATTTGCTTTTACAACAGGAAAAGCTGTCAAATTTTAAGAACCAATTAAGTTGATACCACATCAGGCTCTGGTTTTTCAGAACAGTAGCATTGGTATCAGAAGAATTTAAGAAGTTCTGGCAGTTGAAACTTTCACATGCTTGATATTTCCTTTATTTCTTTTATTAATTTCTTATTTGGCTGTTATTTTATTTCGATTAAAAGCTCAACTTTCTTATAAAATTTTCATTGTTAGAAATTATATATAAAACTACTTGGGATTTGCCGCCCCTGGCAAAGTGCCGCCCGGGGCAGTTGCCCCCTTGCCCCCCTCGCTACGCCACTGACCCTCACCCTTACTCTTCTAACCGTATTATTTTAATCTGTGTCAGAAATTAGGCATCATAGATTTTTAGGTTTTAAATTAAATTTTTTGATAAATTATTATTAATAAATATATCTTTTTAATTAAAACATATTAAAAATGAAATAATTTTTTTTGAGTGAGATTCACTTGTAGTTGTAGATGCGTCATTTATTTTGAAAACCGGGGTGCCATATTGGCCTTTTTAAGGCCAAATTCTCTAAATTTGGCATTTTTAAAGAGGGTTTGGCCTCAAATTTCTTTTTTGGCTTTTTGGCCTTTTGACCTTTTTTTGGCCTTTTTCTTTAATCTATCTTCTATATCTTATATATATATATATATATATATATATATATATATATATATCAAAGTATGTATGTATGTATGTATGTATGTATGTATGTATGTATGTATGTATGTATGTATGTATGTATGTATGTATGTATGTATATGTATGTATGTATGTATGTATGTATGTATGTATGTATGTATGTATGTATGTATGTATGTATGTATGTATGTATGTATGTATGTATGTATGTATGTATGTATGTATGTATGTATGTATGTATGTATGTATGTATGTATGTATGTATATGTATGTATGTATGTATGTATGTATGTATGTATGTATGTATGTATGTATGTATGTATGTATGTATATGTATGTATGTATGTATGTATGTATGTATGTATGTATGTATGTATGTATGTATGTATGTCCTTTATAGCCGACTAAGCCATTCCTCCTATCACCATGGATCTTTTGGAGACTTTTGAGTACGCTCTTGGGATGGTAACTGGTTACTTTTTTTGCAAAATGTAACACTCATGGGGCGCCGGGGGCCCATAATATGATTTTTTTTTAAATGAGCTATATAAAAATTAGTTTAAGCGTTAGCTATTATGTAAATTGATGGATTTTAACCAAACTTTGTATATAACAACTTGGTAGCCAATATTGAAATACTATATGGCACTAATTTCCTAATGTCCATTTCTTTGGGGCTGGGGGCCCAAAATGTCTTTTTTCATAAAAGTTTAAGATTTTATTCCCCATTCAAGTATTAAAGATCTAGATGAATATAGAGAAATATATTCACTATGAAATTGATTGAAATAAACAGGTGTTTTGAACTTGACATCTTGCACTAATTGGGCCCTGGGGCCCTTAATGTCGTTTTTTTCTTATATGAGTTATATAAAAATTAGTTTATGTTATAGCTACTGAGTAAATGAATGGATCTTAACCGAACTTTGTATATAAAAACTTGTGGTAGCCCATATTAAAATAACAAAGGGCACTGCACTTATAATGTCCAATTGTTCAGGGCTGGGGGCCCCAAATGTCTTTTTTCGAATATGTTTGTGACATTATTTGCCATTCTAGTTTTAACGATCTTGAAAAATATATCAATGATGAAACTGAATTAAAATGAACAGCATGTTAAAATTTACATCTTACATCGATTGGGCCGGGGGCCCCAAATCTCTTTTTTGTGTGATGTACTCTAAGATATTATTTACCACTCAGTTTTTAACGATTTTGTGAAATATATCCATGATGAAATTGAATTTAAATGAACAGGTTTTCAAAATGTACATCTTGAACCAAATGGGCCCGGGGCCCCTTAATGTTTTTTTTTCTTATATTAGCTAAACAAAAATTAGTTTAATTGTTAGATAATGAGAAAATAACTGGATTTTGACCAAACTTGGTATATAACAACTTAAGAACCTATATTAAATTACTATAGGGCACTGAACTCCTAATCAGAGGCGTCACTAGGTTTGGTGTCACCCGGGGCGGTAGCTGATGGTGTCACCCCCTCACGACTTAACCCATAGAGCTCCTCCGAGTTTTCCTGTGCCAAATAATGGGAACATACAGAATTTTACATATTGGTGTCACCCCCCTGATGGTGTCACCCGGGGCGGTCCGCCCCCACCGCACCCCCCTAGTGACGCCACTGCTCCTAATGTCCATTTCCTCGGGGCTGGGGGCCCTAAATGTGTTTTTACTAAACTTTTAGTATATTGTATTCCTCATTCAATTTTACATGATATTGAGCAATATAGATACATACTAGTTTATTACCCGTCAAAAATGACGGAAGTTTTCAAAATGGATATATTTCAGTTTGTGTAATTGTCCCTTTTGCCTGAAAGCCGCATAGTAAATAATATTAATAATAATAATAATAATTGATAATTTATATAGCGCTGTATCCCAGCAAGGAACAGGGCTCATAGCGCTTTACATGGAGATCATAACATACATATAATAATTAAATAACCATTCATAACATAATAACAACATAAAGGACAGTATATTACACATAAGCTAAAAATCAGAAAATGTAGAGACCAAGAGAGAAAAATTAAATCTCTTTTCCATATTGAACAATTTTATGTGGACGTTTGAAAATAGCTTTTTCTGTTGTTGTTTTTTGTTTTTTTTTAATCCATTATATTAACTTCACCGCCGTCTCTCTCTGTCGTTCGTCGTCGGGCGGAAAAACAAAAGTAAAAAAATCCACTTGCCGTGATGCCATCGAGCTGAAATTTGGCACATAGACTCGTGTCACCTAACAATGCATCGTATCAAAATTTCAGATCGATCGAACGTACCATAATTAAATTAATGCATTATTAGTTTATCTATATAAACTATATGTAGCAGTCGCTATTGTTTACATTTTATCGGTCACTTGACTTCACGCCAGCCATCGATGACCACATCTCATGTTTTAACCAGGGGCAATTCACTCAGTTTCAGGCTGTAAATATTTGTCGCGTTGGAACATAATCAATACTTTAATTTCTGTCTCATATATAAGGTATTTATAGTCAAAAACTTTATTTTTACGGGGTTTTTTTATTGCACTATTTTTTTCTAGGCTATTTTTTTTAGCGGTGCGCTTTCTAAAATCTAGCGTTACGAACGGACATAGCAGAGTAAATATTTTGATTATATATACGAATACATGTGTTATCAGAAAAACTCCAAGCTTAGGCTTCGCGTTATATAAGTTTGCATGAATAATAATGATATAATCAGAATAATAGTAAATGCATAGTGAATTACACACAGCATAAGGTCATACTACAGCAAAGAAGTTTGAAGTTCGAAGTATTAACAAATATTGCTGAGGAGTCAGCCGGACGTTAACTTGCGGCATTGAATAGTGAGCACCGATTATGAGTGCACCAATAATACAGCACAGTGAGTTAAAAATAAATTATGTGACTGTAATGTGATCCACATCAAGCACATCTGTGATTTGAAGCAGTTTAAGCTTCATTGATGATTATGAATTGTTAGTTTATTCTCCATACATTATTACCACAACATTACCAAAACATGTAAAAAATAAAATGTAATTTTTACACATGTTAATAATTAAGAACTATTCATTTTGCATTAAACGTAGTATGCAATGTTTGTCACAGGATAACAGAAAAGATTAAATTATCAACTGTTAATCATATTTACAATTTAATATAAACGTGTTAGTAATTCACATAAACGTTTTTATTATTGTCAAGTCAGCACCTTTTCAAGATCTATTATGACTTGTCAGTTTATGCGCCCATTTGTCCATACATTATTACCTTTACATTATCAAAAACATGTAAATAAAAAATTGTAACTATTTACAAATATGAATAACAAAGAACTATTTATTTTGCATGTAATCTTTGAAGTAAGGTTAATCACTGGATAAAAGAAAATATTAAAGTATCAACAGGTAATCGTATATAAAATTTAATATACACGTTTTAGGAATTATAATAAACGTTTTCATTACTGTCAAGTCAGCACCCCTTCCAGTTCTATATTAAAAGCAAATATTTTTCAGTCCAAATTAGTCTAAGACGCGTTAAAATATTACATGTAAATAACAATAAAAAACCTATTGTGGGGAGGAGTTCGATTTTTAAATATGTTATTTTTTTAAACATACAAATATGCAATCTCGAAGTATTTAAAAGAAAAGCAAACGCTAAACTGAAGCATAAGTTGGCAAATTTCATTTGCAGTAATAAATAATGGCTTTATAGTTCAAAACGCATCGAAACTTAACAACCAAACGACAGCCAATTGTAAATTTCATAAACCGAAAAACGAATGTTATATATTTATATAGAAAATTAAATTTATAATTACGTACGTAATATTGACATGGACACATACACAAAAACGAACACTTAATACAAAAAGATAAATAATAATAATCAAATAAAACATGGCTCTTTTTAATTCGTTCTCTTCACACATTAATAAAAGCTCAAATAATGACGTCACGTCACAATATTTTATGGTTAGAAAAACATTTTATTAATCTCGAAAGCAATATTTTTACTCCTATATTAACATTTTTTATCGGGAGTTACCTCGCATAGCGTCACGGACAGACACTACGTGACATTGCAAATTATACAAGTTTATATTTGTAATGAAAATGAACCGATTCTCGAACGTCATAATATGTCAAACTGATGGGCCCGGTGACCCTTAAAGTAATTTCTTTTTTATCTATATATGTATCCTTTTTACTGAGATCGTTGCAACGCACGATGGGTCTGCTAGTATATATATATATATATACCCTCAGATAGACATAATGATAAAAACACCTTTCTTATTCCGTATGCAAGAACAAACTCATACAAATTTTCGTTCTTCCCGTCCGGAATTCGGGCGTGGAATGGGTTGCCTGAAGAAACCAGGAAAGCCAACACTTTATCAACATTTAAAACTCTAATAAGAATGCAGGACTAAACACAAACCATAGATAAGCGTAGGATGCAATAATCTTCTGTATAGAAGGAGCGTCTGAAACAGATAAGATAAGATATATATATATACAATCTTTATCACAAAAAAAATTAAAAATTCACCAATAAGTCAATAACCTTATTAATTATTTTCTATTTTTGAATAGCTTACGTGTATGTTAGAGATTAAAAAGTTTTTTTTTAATTTTAACTAAGAGGCTATTAAGAAAAAGCCAGATATAGAATGCATTTCACACTTTTAGACGCTATTGTTAGAGTCAGGGCTGAGCTTTTTTTTACTAATAAATGCAGCAAAGGACTTTCTCATGTCATCAAGAATGCCTGATGACTTGACATCTGATAAATAATACTGCAAATAGCAGTCTAGAGGAAAAGGATGACCTGAAGCTTTCTTTCAAATGTGTCTGTTAGTATCATATCTATTTATTTTGAGAGTACAACCATACATACTAACATTGGCATTTACAAATTCATACCACACATTTATTAACCTTTTTCTCCTGGTTCTACCTTCATTTTAAATAGTTAAATAATTTTCAGCCGTTATGAGCTGTCCATAAATGACGTCACGCGATTTTGGCAGATTTTTCAATGTATTTTCACCCCCACCCCTCGTCACACATAGTCAAGAGCTAGACCCATTCCAATATGACGTCACAGTTCTTAAAAGCACCCCCCCCTCGCCATACATCGCCACAAATCTATGACCCTTCCCGCCCCCTATGTGTGTGACGTCATTTTTGTTGACATTTTTCATATAACATAAGTTTGGCCTTTTTTTGGCGTTTTTTGGCAGTCAGTTTGGCCTTTTACCCAAATTACGATCTGGCAACCCTGTTGAAAACTTGTGAACTGCGTCAGCAATCTTGTGATCACATGACTCAGCAAGAGGTAAACAAGTTCGGGACACAAGTCACAAGTGTATACATTTCTTTACCAGAAGTGAAAGTTGGCCAAAAATTTGCTTTGGCCTTCTAACTTTTCTCAAATTTCTTGTGCATTTGTAATTTAAGGGGTAAGTTGTTAAACCGTGGTAAAAGTCTGATCCACTTAGTCTAAGGCTGTTGTAATCATGGTATAACTTATTATGACTTATAACAACAAAATTTCTACTTATACTTTATTACTCTACAATGACGACAATGTTTTTGTTTTTTTGGTCAAGATATTAATATTAGTATTAGTATTAGACTAAGTAGAAGTAGTAATATTAAAGTTTATAGGCATAAGCTATAGACTATAGTATAGAGCATAGGCCTATAAAGTAAAGTGTAATAGGCCTATAAAAACTATAAATACTATAGGCCTAACTATAATGTGTGCTGCCCTACCCATCATTGAATTGACTTGAGTTTGAGGCTTGAGTCAGAAAACTATGTATGACTATGAGTCATAGCCAGTGGCGTAGTGAAAGGGGGGAAAATGCCCCTGGTGGCACTTTTTTAGGGGCAGCAATTTTCCTTTTTGTTAATTAGCTTCTAAAAATGAAAAATAAATTAAAAACAAAAGAAATTGAGAAAATTAATAAAGGAACCAACGCCAATACTTCAAACTCCATATTGGATATAAATTATTCTAAGACTTTTGCCTATGCTACTGAACTGAAAAACCAAATGGCTTAAGTAGTATGAGAACACGACAATGATCTGCAGGTAACTTGAATGATTGTTCAAATTTGACAGCCACTCCTTTTGTAGAAGCAAAAATTTCTGTACCCTATCAATTTCAAACATGAGCCTATCAAATGCTTAGAGCGGCACATTGTTCATCATCATCAGTCCCGTGACCGTTGCTGTCGTTGGGGGCAGCGCATGGACACATTAACAGACAAGGATATCCACATTTGCCTATCTTGAGCGGCGGCAAATAATTCATTCAATCTCATCCCTGTCCATTCCTTTATGTTGTCAAGCCAACTTTTCCACTGTCGACCTCTTTGCCGGCCCCCTTCCACAGTGCCTTGAAGGATGATTTTTATCAGTCTATCATGTTGCTGCACATGACCGAACCATGCCAGCTTACACCTCTTTAATTGTTGTTATAATGGTTTCTTGGCACTTTATTGGGAGGCTGCAAATTCTTCATTATTAATTAGCTTGTAAAAATGAAAAACAAAATTTTTTAAGTTAAATAAAATAAAATAAAAGCATAGGAAAAAAGTTAAAAAAAGAACTAAGGATCCATATTAAAATATGTGAATGTTTGAAATGCCAAACCTTAAAACTCCATAATGAATCTAAACTCTTCTGATACTAATGCTACAGAACTGAAAAACCAAGGGGCTTAAATAGCATAAAACATAACCCTGATGTGCTGGTACCTTTAGCTGATTCAAATTTGTCAGCCGCTCATCTTGTAGAAGTGAAAATTGTTGTATCTGTTAAATTCCAACAACAACCTATAAAGTTTCAACAACATACATGGACTTAATTGATATAAGTTTTAAAAAATATACAGGAGTTCAAGAAAGATTCAAAGACATAAATCTCAATGTCAAATCTCGCTCCAATAGTTCCTTAAACCTCGTTTCTTTATGTGCTGCTCCAACTGAAATAAACTTTCCAACTATTTTTGGTACACTAAAACCTTGTTACGCATTCTTTTCGATGTCCACGCACAATTGGAAAATCTCATTGCTGCATTAAACAGACTTCAGTATACAAAATAGTGAATATACCATGGAGCCATTAAGAGGTTACTTTGAAAGCTATCGCAAAACAGACAGAGGCAGACAAAGGGCTAAACATACGGATAGACACAGGAACTTTGCTATCACAATGAAATATTTTTCTTTTCTATTTTTTTTTACATTTGGAATTATGCATTAGGGGCCGTCCATAAATGACGTCACGCACCTAGTCACACTTTAGTGACTAGGGGGAGGGAGGGGGGTTGAAGAAATGTGACGTCACATCAAAAGGGTAACTTTAAATAAAACTTTCACTGAAATATCTGGTCGCTTACAATTCATTTAATAAATTTGTTAAAATTTATTATTTTTTTAATTAAATCAGTGCTTCTCAATGTGCCAGTTGGTAGGCCATCAGACGCTGGTTGGCGTAAGCTATCAAAGCATGAAAATTAAATCTAATTATAATCCTTAAGTTTGAGAACCCACAGGATAACGTATGAAATTGCGTCGTTTGATGTTGACATCAAAGCATTTGTGATGTAACCGCAGCTCCATTTGCTTGGTTCTATTAAGGCAGGAGTCGGCGAACATTTTTGCCCTTTAACCCCAAAATATACAAGTTTATGTGTGCGTTACACCCCACCCCCAGCCTCTAGGTCCTGCTCAATTGACTCGGGGATTTAGGGGAGCATCGTTAGCCCCCCCCCCAAATGCTACTGGTGAGTTTTACAAGCATGACGAGTGTCTAAAAATGATCTGAATAGGAATATATGCAGGTATTTTAAGTCAAAACAACACGGAATATCCTTTTTCTTTAAAAGGGGGGGGGATCTATTGATAGAATTATAAACGTTTTTGATATAATTGTTCGATTGGTTTTGGTCAAACGCCCCTGGCCATTCTAGCATTCTAGATATAATGATAAATGAGCTCATTTAAAATTAGTGAAGTATTCATTAACTTTATTGAATGCATCAAATTCTTGACATCGCAATTCGAGAGGAGCACAGAACAACTTTTCTTCTTAGCTCAGTTTTTAAGGCATTAATTTTAAATATCACAGATGGATACTTGATACAGTCAAGTCATGTGGATTAAGATTATTGTCACTCGTGTCAATATAAATGAAAGTAGGGTGGATTTACGTGTATTCGTATAGTATGTAGGTAAGAAATCTACATAGTTGTCAAATTTTAAAAAATGCATTTTCTGGAAGGAACTGGTTCAATAATGGGCATATGTTCCAAGCGTACATGTACACATGACGTATTTTAATATATCTAGTGGATTGTAGTGGATGTTATATGTCCCAAATGAGTCTGCATTATCCCCCAAGAATTCCCTTTTGACCCCAGATGAGGTTATTTACCCCTGTTCGCAGACCTCTTTCTTACGGGATGCCCGTCAGTCAATTGAGGGATTTTTTAAAAATACATTTTAAAAATATTATTTTAAAATAATTTTTTTTCTAAACAAAGACGTTAACCATGATGATTAATAGTCAATGTTTAATTTGTATATATTAAAATTAAATACAATCTAAGGAGGATGTTAACACAGTACGTTTTCTGAAGACCGGTTAAAGTTTTTAAAAAATGCTGCACGCGGGTTACGATATTACAATGTAGATGTAGACCTTCACTAAATAAATTAATAATACTTAAATGACAATAAAAGTGATTTGAAACATACTTATTTTCAAATAGAAAATAAGGTGTGTTTTTTTAAAAAAAATTTAACGGTGGGGTCAAAGCTTTGTGACGTATTTTTAGAGGGGGGGTCTAACTTTTTGTGATGACGCGTGACGAGTAAAAATCTGCAAAAATCACGTGACGTCATTTATGGACGGCCCCTTATCTAGAAACGTACTTTATGAAGACAATGTGACCTCAAATTATATTACTAAAAATACTTTGCAGAGGCTACAGAGAAAATAATGGAATACTCTAAGGATGCTTTGACTTTTTCTAAAATTGTATGTGGATATGATATCATTAATTAAACCTCAATAGCTCAATAGCTTCCACCTCAGATGCCTGCGCCGCATCTTGGACATCAAATGGCAAGAGAAAGTCCCCAACACAGAGGTCCTGGCTCAAGCAAGCATAGCATGAGTAGTATTGCAGCAATATTAAACCAAAGACGCCTCCGTTGGCTTGGACACGTCAAGAGGATGCAAACTAGTCGCATACCCAAGGATGTGCTTTACAGCGAGCTGGCGACAGGTAAAAGGTCGGTTGGTCTGCCATGTCTCAGATACGTGGACATATGCAAGAGAGACATGAAAGTAGCCAACATTGATATACAAAACTGGGAAAACCTGGCAGAGGATAGGTCCATGTGGCGGGCTATAGTGAAATAAGGATCACTAAGAGCAGAGGAGCAAACTAGGGCAGAAGCAGTCGGGAAAAGAGCGAGGAGAAAGGCCAGGCAACACTGCCCCACTGCTTTCGTGTGTGTGTCATGAAGAAGAGACTGCCACTCAAGGATTGGTCTCATCAGCCATACCAAGAGCTGCAAATAATAAAGATAAATCTATCGTCTTACGTAGACGGACAGATGCCATACAATTAAACCTTATAGTCAAAGAACGAGAGAGCTATTTATTGGGGATATGTAGCCATTTTATGTTGAAAATAAAGTTGTGTTCTTAATCAGATGAGATTTCTGTAAAAATTCATGTGAGGTTTTGGCAGTTACAGAATTTGGAAAACAGATATGATTTTTGTACACCAGCTAATCTACTGGACTTTGAATGCCAGCTGAGAAAGAAGCTTCTCTAAAATAAAGTTCACGAAAAATTGATTTCGATCAATAATGAATGCACCAAGATTGACTAATCTTTAGCTATTTTGGCTATTGAGCATCACATTGCATATAGTATTCAGGGTTCCCGCTCAGTTGGGAAGGGAAAACGGGAAAAAGTCGGGAATTCTTAAAATAACTTTTCCTCTCGGGAAAAGTTATGACTAGGCAGGATTTTTTGTTGCCGAAGTAAAAAATTAATTAAACACATCAAGATGGTAATTTTAAGTTGAATGCTTTTGACGTGCATGATATCTGTCACTAAAAAAAACGTAGGCCTTGTGAAGTTGATAAAAAATAAAATTAAAGAAGAAAATCCTGACCATTCACTCTTACCTCTCCACTGTGTCATCCATCGAGAAAGTCTGTGTAAAGTTGCGTTGAATATCAAGCATGTTATTGACCCAGTTGTCAGTGTGATACACCTCATCAGAGCCAGGACACTTAACCCCAGGCAGTTCAGGGCACAGATTTAAGATTCGGAAAGTGACTATTATGATATTATCTACCACAGCAGTGTTGCTGGCTGAGCCTGGGCAAGATATTGAGGCGAGTGTTGGATCTCAAGGAAGAAATAGTTTTCCTGGAGATCAAGGGTTTTGTTTGTGACTTTTTTACTAACACTGTTAATGAAGAGTGGAATTTAGACTTCATGTTTGGTATTGACATTATGGAAAAGTTAAATAAACTAAATGTAAAGCTTCAGGCCAATAGCTTGTTTGCACATGAAATGTATGTGCATGTTAATTCATTTCAGTCAAAGCTCTCCCTGTTCTCCAGGCAAACAGGGGAAAACAGGTTTTGCCATTTCCCTTTGCTGAAACAGAAAACCATTTCTGGTAAAATGGCTGACAAGTACAAGGCTTGGTTGGATGCCTTTGCTATGGAATTTGAAAGGGGGTTCCAAGACTTCAAGAACCTGGAACCTCTCTTCAATATCCTTAGTTTGCATTTTAATGCAGAAGCTGATTCAGCCCCAGAGGATATACAGTTATAGCTGCTTGACCTACAAGAAGATTATGACCTGAAGGAGAAGTTCAAGTCAGTTCTTCTGCTGGAGTTTTATGGATGTTTTCCAGCAGCAGCATTTCCACACTTAAAAATTTTTTCTGCCAAACTTTTGTCACTATTTGGCTCCAAATACATCTGTGAGCATGCGTTTTCTTGTATGAAAATAAGAACAGACCGATGTTGACTGACTGCAATTGGAATGCAGTCATGCGAATCACAACCAATAACCTGGTTCCAGAGTTCAAGGACATTATCCGAAATTGTGAACAGTTACATACTTCTCATTAATTATAATTGTACTCTATGCTCAGCTTGTATGTAAATTACATTCGTACTTCTTCATAACTATTATGACAGGTAACAATAAACGTTTGTTGCAATAATAATGAATAGTAAAATCTTATTATCAAATTAGAAAACGTTTCATTTCGTATTTTAAAATGTAATGTACATGTGTCATAGAGTGTGAATGTGAAAAAAAATGACAAGTACGTGGTTATTATCATTAATTTATATTTAGATGTTGTCAATTGTAATTGAAGTAGGCAAAATATATATGCGGCCTGCCTATAACAATAGAGTTTTCAATGCGGCCCTGTAGAAAACGTTTGCCCAACCCTGATCTAATTATAAAATTAAAACTTGGATGTAACTTGCTAGTTTCATTTGGATAAAACAAAGTTACCTGTGTGCTGCTTTGCTTGACTGTGTTTACATTGTTGTTATGATAGAAGAGCAAGGTGGTTTTAGGGTTTGGGTTAGATTTAGAGTCTGGTTTGGGTTTTAGTTGTATTTTAAAAAATTAAAATAGAAAAAAATGAAAATGACAATATGTGTAAAATTGGCCAAAGTAGCTGGTTGTTTAAGGACAGCCTTGTTAGACTGAACCACCTGCAGTATGCCACTAACAAAGACTCGATAGTCACTACCCATTATATTTTTATCTGTAACATCCTAACCTCTTCTCAAAAGACTCTCCAACGTCTTTGAGTTACTATTCCCTTGCTGCAAATTTTTTGCACGACTAGTGTCAATTTTACCATGAGCTCTTATTTTTTTTCGTTTCCTAATACTGATTACACGAATTCAACATTAAGGTCAAGCTACTATTTATATATTAAGTAGGGTTGTTAACGATTAATTTAAATTTAATCGTTAACTTTTGAAAAAATTAACGATTAATTAATCATTAATTTTGATTAAAGCCAAAACTTAAAATTTATGATGTCATAAGTAACACTTATTAAACGTTCTTGTTGAAAATCTAAATAACTCTTGAATGTCTCCTTTATATGTCATCTTTTAACAAACTACGCAACAACAAAAAAACAAGTGTGTTGACATTATTTGGTTCAAGTGATGAGCGGGTCTA
Source organism: Ampullaceana balthica (assembly GCA_944989445.1). Classification (NCBI taxonomy): domain Eukaryota; kingdom Metazoa; phylum Mollusca; class Gastropoda; family Lymnaeidae; genus Ampullaceana; species Ampullaceana balthica. Next base: position 1,396,049 of record CALYLW010000009.1, on the reverse strand, counting down.
ATTGACAATATAACCAGCCGAGCTGAACAATCAATCACATGGAACTGAGGTTACTGTTATGCACAAAACGGTCTTGGCAAGGAATGACATTATGGGATATCGGTCTTCATTAAGTTTCCACCATTGTAGAGGGTTAATGGATTCAGGAAGTTTCATATCCATTTAGTAACGCAGTAATTCATCAGAAGAGCTATCGTCATTTTCTATCTCTGAGACTGACTCCATTACTGCCAGTAGCTTAATACGCTTTTCATTTGGTTTGATAAGTTGGCGCAGTATTAGAACCATGGCAGGCAAACAATTTCTCACAATGGATACAATAAACTTTATCAACATTTTGAACATTCCCGTCAGTCAATAGTTTAATTGGAGTAATTGTCAGGAAATTTGTTAATATTTATCTGCCGCAATTGTTTATTATAATTGTTTTTTTTACTTTTTGACTTCCAATAATTTGTAAGTGATGGGTCGATTAATCGTTAAAAAATAATTTAATCGTTAACGATTAATCGCGATAAATTAATAGTTAATTTCAGCAGCCCTGATATAAAGTGAAAAAAAATATTCTGATATTAGTTAGAGAAACTAATAATAATGTCAATAAACTTAACTATTGTTGGCCACATATAATTACCATTAATTATTGAGTTGCCAGTTTGCACAATGTCTGATATTTCTAGTGTAAATAGTGTAATATTGCAATATGAAATATATTTAACAGTTACTGGTGCTCCTGTAAGAAAGCCACAGGTCTTCCTCCTTAAGGCACAGATTGGGATCCTCGGTGCTAGCCTGTTAGTTAGCCTTTCTTTTCTTTTCAAGTATTTCTCTAAGAATATTTTACATGCACTTAAAAAGAAATCACATTTTAAAATTTTCTTAACAGTCTACGACTCATATTCTTTTGAACAAATCTATGACATTATTAAGTAAGTCTTTTGAACATTTTGTTATGTAAAAGATGTTAATGCCTTTATTTATTTTTTTTAGTAAACATGAGCAGCGTACATCCAAGCGGTTATCCGTCTGCTCCGCCTCCTTACGACAGCGCCTACCCACCCACAAGTTATCCTGTAGGTCCACCGGGGTATGGTCCTCCACCACCTCAAGGATATGGTCCACCACCACCCCAGGGATATGGCACATCACCAGCTTATCCACCAGCCCAGGGATATCCACCTCCTGCAGGGTATGGTCCACCTCAGCAAGGCGCTTATGGTCAACCATATGGGTATGGCCAGCCAGGTGCAGCATATCAACAGCAACCACAGCAAGTGTGAGTTTGAATTATTTGGATATCACTCAAATTTACGCTGCAAATCAGTTTGGTCATTTTTAGTTAAGTGCTTCATTACATTTTAAACCCATGTTTTTCAGTTATCATAAAAGCAATTAACAAATAAACCTACCAAATAAATTGCATTAATAGAAATGAGAAGTTAAAAAAACAAAAGTTTTGATTAGTATTAAAACGATTGATAAAGTTGGATATCCCTTTCACAGAATAGTAAATAGTTAAATTTGTATTATTAAGTTGTTTCAAATAACTGTCTTTTTTCTCTCCCCACAATAGAGTTTATGTACGTGAAGAAAGAAGGAAAAGCCATGATAATACAGCTGAGACCTGTTGTATTGTTGCTTTGTGCAGCGCCCTCTTGTGTTGCTGCTTGTGGGATTGATCAAAATAACCTGTCTCATTGTGTTACATGTTTATGGCTCAGTCATTGGTATACATAGACCCTTTAGTCCAAGCATTCCAAAATTATTCACTTTGTATTTGTAAAAAAATTTGACTGTAATATACTCTGTTAATGTAATGCTGGTTGTAAATTGTCGAGAATATTGTCACGCCACATAACAAAATAGAAAAAAATCTAGAAACTCCTAATTATTTCTGTATTTCACTCAAAATTTTGTATATACCAGTGGTGGGCGAACTTTCAGAGCAGGGCTGTATTAGTAGAAATTAGACAATCAAGGGACCGCAACTAAACAAAATTCAGCCTCATTTCAAGTACGAACATCCACCTTTAACATAAAGTTATTGACGTTTTTCAATACTGCACTAGACTTCCCTGGGTCACATGCAGGCTGTTGTTTGCCCACCCCTGGTCTATACAGGCCTGGTCTTAGGCCACTGCGACCGCAGTGGGCCCCGCACTTTCATAGGCCCAGCCTATCTTAATTTTCTTTTATTATCCTTATTAATTCCCTATCCCTACACAGACTGGGCCCCGCGCAATCCGTTTCACATTCTGAGCCGCCTTAGTCCCCTCAAAGGCCGGCCCTGGGTCTATACCACCAAATGATTTAAATCATCTTTAATATTTGACTAATCTGTATATTGATCCTAGTTCTTTTAATCAGACAAATCTGCTAAAAAGGATAATATCTGACATTTGAACATTATTTTTGTAGATCATCTAAACTTGAAACTGAAGTTTTTATATAACTAAATAAATTGTTCACTTCGTAACATTTATGAAGTTAAAAAAATATTTGTTTATCAAACATAAAACAAATTTTGCAAAAGTGTATTATTGTTTCTCAAAACAGTTGAATTAAATATGATTTCACAATTTCTTCAGGTTTTCAACTAATGAAAGGTACGTTATGCACTAGATTTGTAAAATAATTTCCTTGTCTGTAATAATTAGTATTATGTACAACATTCACCTGTAATTGTATTAAATTTTTAATTTCATAACAATGTTAAATCATCCACCATTTGTAACTCTTGTGAAATATTTGATTCAGTATGTTATACCAAACACTTACATATGCTATTCTATCTAATGGAATAGAGTAATCTATGTTTTCAAAGTCAACAGAAATGTGGTTGTGTTGCTTGTATATAAGAAAAGTTTGTACTAGTTTATTTATAAGCCATTTTTGTCAAAGCTTTTTTTAATGTGGCCAGTTTTCCTTTCTTGGTTTCTCCTTGAATAATCGGGAACTGATTGTAAGTTAAATCAAAAGTGACAATATCCATTGGTCAATAAGGAATTATTTTTAAGTGCTAATGATAATTGAGAGAATGTATAGAACAGCGGTTCCCAACCTATGGGTCGCGACCCCCTTGTAACTGTCGACTAAAAAATATTCACTATTATGCAAATTTGCTCTATTTTGTGAAAAATTTAAGGAAAATGAGTTATTTAAATTTTATGGATGGCCCGGGTCACATGGTAAAAAGGGGTCGCCACCCAAAAAAGGTTGGGAACCACTGGTATAGAATTTGATATTTTACTAATTTCTTAATACTTTACATTTAAATCAGTGTAAAGCTTAATAATAAAATAACAATTAAACTTACGTTTATGAAATTTGGTTACGATTTTTTTCTCAATCATGCTTTACACTCATTTACCTCATAATCAATGGTTATCTAGCTAACTTTTTTACATACATAATTAAAATCTCATTTTTAAAAAAAAATATAATTGTAATTGTATTAAAATGTTTTATATAAATTCCACAGTCCTATGTAACATAATGCTTTTAAACTTTTTAATACATTTTTTAAAAACAAGTGACAGCTGTATTTAAAAAATGATATAAAATATGATAAGAGTTTGCATAATTTGATTCCATTCAATATAGTTCCCTTTGAGTTGAAATGATATGCTGAATCACAATAAAGTTGATGTGAATTTCTGTGATTTTTTTACTACCTCTATATTTTACCTAGGAAAATGAAATTGCTTTGGAATTTGATGGCTTATATGATGATAAAACTTCTTAAGTATTTAGGTATCAGAATGTCCACTTATTCATTTTGAACATACCTAACAAAAAATGTCAATTTTCTTTTCTACGAGTGTCTAATACTTCACTTTTTGTTTATTAGTTTGTATAAATAGATTTATTAATCTATATTTTTTATATGTTTTAAGAAGCTGTAGATAAAATTTATTTATGAAACGTTAAATGTCAAACTTAATAATCAGGGATCCATATCGTTACTTTGAGTAAAGTGTTCTAACTACTAGCATCATGAGGCCAAATCAATTTCCTTCAATCTATTTAAGTGCAGGCTAAACTTATTTTCTAGTCATTACTCAGAAATTGTTTTCGTTACATTCTTTTTTAATGTTCTATTTTCAAAGATAAATATTGTAAATATAAGCTGATACTGATAAAATCTATGCTGGTTGTGAGTTTTGAAAAACTAAAAAGCCATCTCTGCCTAGAGTTAAAAATCAAATTATTTTCACTCATAAATCTATCACTAATTGTGATGCAAAAAAAGTAGTTTCCTCTGGTTTTAAACTTTGAAACAGATTAAAATGAATTGTTGCACATATAATTCTAACTGAATATCTTTAAAAGTAGTCACACATGATTCTGCTTTGTTTACACTAATTCATATTATCAATTCTATTTTACATTTATTTAATTTGACAGTTTGTTAGTCATTGCAGGAATTACTATGAGGGATAGCCAATAGCTTTTTTTCTCATAAATTGAGCACTTATTAATTAATTCAAATATTATTCAGCAACCATTTTATGAACATGTAAGCAAGATATAGTTGTAAGCTACTTCTATTTTATTGTTTAAAGTAACTTATTTTATTGTTTCAGTTACTAGGCACATTTCCTTTGATCAAACACCAAATTTTTAACCAAGGGGTCTCATTCCGCTATATAACTTCATGCTTAAGGATCTATTGGCTTAATTTTTTCTCAGTTAATCATAAATATTTTTCCATTTTTTCCTGGCCATCATTGCTAACTTAACAATTGCAATAATGCACACTACATACCATTTCTCACTATTCAATTAATTTCTTTTAAGCTTAAAGTTAACAGTTTATTTATTGAAAATAATTTATATATATTTTTGTGAGCATTACCTAATTTCCAAAAACCACCATCATTTTTTTTCCTCAATAACTTGGATTCAAATACAAGTTTTTGAAAGCAAAGCATGAAGTCATTCTATATATACAAAAATTACCATCTCAATCAAGACAATTTTTACTGAGAGTCTGGTGGAAAAGAAAGCAGATAAAGATGCTTATAATTTTATGTAATTCACCCTGTAATGGTCCTTTGTGAGCTAACTAATCCTTTTTTTAAAACAAATTCTATACCTGTACCAGGCAGAGAAAATCTTGCAAAGGACATGTTGAACATGAAAGTGGTACTTCTTGTTATATATTTGCCTACATTTGTAAACAAAAATTTTAGTTTGAGAATATATATCACATGTTAACCAAAGCATTGATGAAGACAGTCGGCAAACCTTTAAATATGGGAGAGTGTCATAGCATCGTCTGGTATACTATGTTTATTTAATTTAGTATGCAAAATACTATCAAGTGCATCTTTTTACTTTTAACTATTTTTTTTTAAAAATTCTTATACTGTTGTGCCTAAAGTTGACTAATATATTTAAGAAGATATGTAACTTTCTCATGTACAACTAAAACAATAAAGAACATGAATTTATTTCACCAGTTTTTTTTAAATACATTTTTTAAGGGCTTTTGAAACCTTAAATGAAGTGTTTTATGACATTTTATCATTTAGTGATCTGTTATTTATTCTTATTGCTTCCTCAAGAAACGTACATCACAGCAAAAAAAAATCATGAGAAACCAAGTTTAGATATTGATGGAGTAAATTTTAGCATGGACAGTTCAAGTCACCATTTGCAACAGAAAAATCAGACAAACAATGAAAATTGGTTAATATTAATATGATTTTAATCTAAAATAAATTCACATAGTTCAGACTGATCACATTTCATGATTTTCCTTTTAACAATTAAAAGATTAATATTGGTGTATGTTCAATTTTTTAAAAATTTGGTAAAGCTTAAGAGATTAAAAGTACCCAAAACAAGTGCAGAGAAAGAGTGTGATGTAACATGAAGTGAAACAAAATCTCTCTGAGACCATAGAAAATACTAACAACTTCTTAGAATTATTTCATTGTTAAGGACATTTTAACATTTCATGTTGATGACTAATGCTGTTACCTATAAGCCATAGAGAACAAGGAAATTACAATCAATGTTGAAGAAAAGTTTTAGAAGACTTTTTACATGAATAACATAGGGAATGGGTGTTTTCAAATCTCATTCTTTTAATTTAACTATTTTCTTTAAATAAAAAAAATTGAATCTAAAACAAAAAAATTTAAATCCTATTAACAAGCGTTGAGTTGAAAGTAAATAATAGATATAAAAACCCATCACATCAATTTCCTTAAGGATCAAGTAAGAAATAACATTGAAATCACAAAAATAAATCAAGCAGCAGCTGTAACTGGGCTTTGTATACTATTTGGTTCTATATGTTCAAATTGCTAATTACAAGCTTAATAGGACATGACTAACTTTGTGTTTATAACCAGTGACTGAGTTCTTAAAAAAATAAAGTGCATTCTATGAAATACAGAATGACTAGATGACTATTTTTTTCATACCAAAAAAGTATGTAGCAGGAATTTTTTTTTAAATTTACTACAGAACTGACTAGCCATTATCCAATCTCAATTTACGCTAAGATAATACCTCTAAATGGCCTCAGAATGGTTAAGATAAGTTAGGAATAAACAAAATTGTGTTGTGATGAGATAGTGAAAGAAACGTATTCAAGACTCCACAATTCATGAGGAGTCCAAAAATGGCCTTAATTCTTCTTTCCTTTACTATCTTTAAGTATCTTTAAAGCTAAACTACGAAAATTATTGGGTCATAATCCACATGTTTCTTTACATTACTTTACTAAGATGAAACTGAGGACCTGATAAATCACTGAAGACACATTTACTCCTAATATTTTTTTGAATTTGGTGCTCAATAATTGTAAAATTCATAACGAGTCAGAAAAACAAAAACCTGAAATGGAAATAATTATGCTCTTGTACTTTAATCGGCTCTTGCCATAAACGTCTCTTGTTTTTTTATTCATACAAAAACGAAGGTGTGACATTTCACATCACTTTAAAACAGAAAAATAAAAATAACATTAATTTTAAATTGCATCAACACAACAAAAGCCTAAAAACAAGTACAAGAGATAAAGATTGAAAAAAATTTAAGATTTAGTTTCTTGCTGCAGTTCACGGAATAGTTGTGAGAAGACATGTAGCAAAATTTGTTTGACTCTAGTAGGCAGCCCTGCATGGTACAGCCTGAGATAGGCAGCCCTGTATGGTACAGCCTGAGATAGGCAGCCCTGAACAAACATACAGGAGATAAGGGGCTTGGAATGAACTCATTAGCCCAACAATACATCTGTGCTAACAATGGAGGAAAGCCTACGTGAAAACCCCAACCACAGAATACAGAAGTTTTATAAACTGGAAAGGTAGGATAAAATTCTTCTGTCTGCCATCTTAACAACAATAGAACAATGACATTTTTTTAAAAAATATTTTAATTTTGATATTTATTATAAGAGTCTTTAAAAGCTTAGATAATATAATGATGTATAAACTGACTTGTATAGGGTATGTGCATTTATATAAATTGTTTAAGGGCATAAGTTTTATTTACATTGAAAGAATAATAACAATGTAAGTAAAGTATGGCAAAATAAAATAATGTTGATAAAACAGATAATTTCAAATGAATGTTTAAAAAGGGTCCAGTGAATATTTCAGACAACACCAAAAGAGAATGACCGATGCTGATATCTTATACATTGACATGGAAATCTCATCAACCCATTTACCTAATTGTTCAGTTGAGAGGAGCATCATTGTAGCTTTTAAGTCAGCTACGAGATGTACATCAATTCAGATGGATTTAAATTTTCAAACAGGAAAACTAAATCTATGACTTTTTTTAAAGGATATTGTATGTCAAAGAGATTTCAGGATTTCATTGTAAGTGAATGTACTGAAATGAAAGTGATGAAAATTAGAAGGAAAACCCCCCAGATGAATCATTAAGTTATACAAAGTGCATTAAGTAAACACTCATTTCCACTCCACCCAACAATAACAAATATATCATGCATAGAGAACTGAAGAGAAGATGAAAAGCAGTTTAACCAACTGAAGTCAACATGTTTTACGGTTAACACATAAATCAAAATCCTTTCTACTGTACATATTCGAGCCTAAAGTAATTTTAGACATCACTGTTGGTCCTTAAAATGTGTTAACATCTTATGATAATAAAATAATTAATGTTAAAGGTTGAGAAACTAATTATGTGTCTTCAAGATATTTAATATTAACAATTAGACTCAATAAGTCTGAAAACACACAAATTAATTTTGCATGGGTAACAACAAACTAAATTGAAAAAAAAGTAATTCTGCTTTCTTTAGTTATAAAGAATTGAGACAGTGCATAGATTTCATATGACTAAAACAGTTCTGAGAGGCCATAGAGGTGTAAGAATTTTACAGGGCTGATTCTATTATTGGGCCTTCAAATATATGGGGTTCAAATAAATGATGAAAAAATAACTTGGTACAATCATTAATGTATACTGTGTGACAAAGATATCTGTATAGCATGCAAATGATATATAAAATAAGTGTTTATATTGGGACATCAAAATTCACTAAGTATTGACGACTTTATTACTTTGTGTTCAAAATTAATATTTTATAAATACATGGATTAGATAGATAATTTAATAAGATTGAGCTTAGCTGTGAAAGTTTAACGCATAGGATCCGATATGTTTTGTAGGATTTTTTTTGTGTGAGCTTAATTCCTTTTGCCATTTGAAATCAATAACCATATCATTTAGAAAGCGTAGGAATGGCAAAAAAATATTTAATTCATCAAATCATGTAAATTTCTTTAAAATAAAATTATGCAAAATGTTACATTCAAGCAATTGCTACATAAAAACCACTATAAGACAGGAATATCTTAATGTCATTTAAGAGCAAATAAAAACTTGATAAAAGGAAAGGTATTCTTTCTTTTAAAACATGGTAATTGAAATGTTATTAACTATTTAGGAGTGTGACATCAATTTAGAGTTTTTCTTTATTCTAATACACTGTAAAAATCCCTTCAAAAAAGCACACTCAAAATAACAGTATTCAATTAAAAGCAAAGTAGTAACAAAATATTACATTTAAAAAAAAATACACACAACTCTTAAAGGGAATGGACGTTAAAATTAATCAAAATGTTAAAATTGACTAAATTGATAAAATGTAGGGATATTTGTAAAAGCTGATGTTAACTGACATTTTCTGCTGCAATTAAGTAGCTAAACTAATTCTTATCATTCTGCTCCAGAACAGTTGACTTTAAACAGTTAGGCTGAGTGTCCAAGAAAAAAGGAAACTTTTGTTGGATCTTTTACTTGAACTTGTCCAGTTTATAGGACCACCACATGCTAAAAAAAAATATTGTCATTTCTCATTTCTTGAATTTTTAAATAACTTAACAGTTTTTAAAACATACAGAATTTAAAAGTGTAAAATAATAAAATTTCAAATTAGGGAGAAGATATTTTTTTTAATTTATAATATCCAAGTCTTCCCACAGCTATTTTTGAAAATTGCAGATGTAGTCCATAAATAATGACAGGTGGAGTAGATTTGTGTGCCAAACAAGAGATTAAAAATCACATTTCCAACACCGCTGCAATTATTTAAGCTACATATTGTTTTTAAAATCAGGAGCCTTAAATAAAAATATAGGCATTCAAAAAAATGTTATTCTGAAGAATTATTTACTTTTTCATATCCTGACAATTTATTATGATTACAGTTAACTTATGAGGTTGTCAAAATAATTATAATGACTTTCAATAGTCCTCAATAATGGTGTATGTCTATTTGATAAATATACCAGTTTGTAGATTGTCATATTTTGATTTCATAAACATTTCTTTGTGACAGCATGGTTGTGTAATTAAAAAAATGAATGTATTTTTTACTTGCTTGAATTCTACATGCGGTTCCATCTTGCAATTTGTTGACGACAGTTTGGGCAGCTGTGAACGACATCTTGACAGCCTTCCATACAAAATGGTATTAGACAGCAACCCAAGTCACATCTGGACACATATAGAAAATGAATCTGATAAGTTTACCATTGCTTTAAAGTAATGAACAACTGGGAACACATTCTAATGTACTGTTCAAAATATGACAAAATAATCCACATTATCATACTAATCAACTACAGCTCAAGAGGAAACAAATTATTTCAATGACCAGCATCCATATTATCAAAGAATAAAAGAAATTTAATTTATTTGAACAAATATAAGCATATTATTCGTACCCGACCAAGCATAAAATGACACAGACGACCCAAGAAAAAGTTCCGCTTTCAAAGTGTGTGGCTGTTACAATGTCTGCACGACAATGGGGGCATGAAGTTCTCACAGGTACAGCGTTGAAAGTTTGCACTAGAGTAACAGGTGGTTGAGCAACCACAACAGTAGTCGACTGCTGGCCAGCATGGTAGCCTTGGGGGCCGGGATAGCCAGGCTGCTGAGGGTAGCCTTGTGGTGGATAGGCGCCAGGTTGGGGTGGTGGATAGTACCCTCCTTGAGGTGGTGGATAGCCACCTTGTGGTGGCGGATAACTTCCTTGGGGTGGTGGATAGCCTGCCTGGGGTGGGTAAGGTGCTCCATAGTTTTGGGCCCCTGTAAAGTGAAATAGAAACTATTAGAAATTAATTACTTTCTGCATAATATCCATGAATGTCATATTTATCAACAAATTGGTCTGAGTGAGATCAACTAAAATTGTCATTTACATTTTTGCAGACATTTCTCTAAAAAATACAAGAACTTTTAAAACATCTCATCTGAGCTGAAAAGTAAAAGGCCAATAATTTAAAGACAAAATCTGCAAACTTTAAGTTTAGGGTTAAACATTGACATTTTTTAGATTAAACAAACTAAATATGATACTCTTTGAACCTAACTTTAAAATTTTGCCCAACCTTTTTCATCAGGTTCCCCAGGATAAGGGGGTGGTGCTGGATTCTGGGACATTTTGATATTTACTGAGGATATAAAAAATAGAAAATATATTTTCAATACCATTTTGCATTTAACAATGCTTAATTAATGCTAACTTTTTCTCACATAAATATGCCAAATAAAATTTAAATTCATCTTCTCCTCTGTAGCTTAAATTTAAAAAAATTTTTTTTAGCAATTTGCCTAGCAACGCCAGGGAGTAATTTTCAATACCTCTCTTAACTCCTTTCTTTGATTTTTCTGGCTTTTAATTTTAATTTCAGTATTTTAATACTATTAATAGGCACTTGGGTGAAACTTTTAATTAAAAAAAATAAAAATAACTATAACACAGCTGTATAGAGCCTTTTAAATTAATAATGAAAACATAAAGATCAACTTTCTATCTCAAGTGGTTCTATCGCATAGCGGCGATCCTAACCATTGAGACTCGTATGCTTTGCCGGGGTGGCGCCAAAGTGGTAGCGGGTCATAGTAATGCAATTCCACCCCTCCTTGTGAGGCTAACTTAGTGGGAGGCATCTTCGACTTTCTGTCCTGGATGCCGAGGTGGCGGCTTCAGAAGCGACCGCTCGTTTCCCAGCTGTCACGTCCTTTTCTGGGGGAGGGGGCCAGATAGCTGGGAGGGTCTTCCAGGAAGACCCATGAAGAGCATTCGGCTCAGGGCTTCTGATTTTCTTCCACATGTAGGATCATCTCAAGTGGTTCAAAACTTATGAATTTTTTTCTAAACCCCCATAAGCAGTTGTTTTTTTTCTTTGGATTTTTTTCTCCACATTTTGAGCTCTTTTTTAGATTTTGTTGAAACACACATAACTTGAGTATGTAACAATGGCGGCCAAACCGTGCGAGCCACATATGTCTCTCCTATGTTCACATTGCGGCTCGCACACAATTTATGAAGGGTATGTTACAAGGATTACTGGAAGATTTCCAAGCCAGTCTTAGTGACCCATAGTGTTTTAATGCAGCTCTAAAAAAATTTATAAGATATAAATAATAATATTTTCAGGGGATAAATTTAGATTAAGTATGACAATATAAAGTCACTAAATATAAATTTAACTTTAAGTGATGGGTGGATGTTGAATATGTTTTGGTGACAATAATCGGCTATAATTGAGAGAAACAACAACATCTATGGTAAATTAAATAGTGCAAGTCGCCATTTTGTCAACCAAATTATTATACCACATTTTTCTGGAATTTCCTGTCTATTTTCAAGGGCCTAAGTATTCCAATACTACTGGTAAGTAATTGTAAAAGTAGGAGTAATAGCATAATAGCAATATGTATACCTTGGTATAACTTATATAAAACCAAAATCAAAAGGCAAAGGTATGCCTATACAAATAACTGATATCAATGAAAAAATGTGTTCATATTTTATTAACAACAATGGCTGACAATGGAGGATGATTAAGGTTAAGGTCTAAGTTATCAATGAGATTTCATTGCCAATGTTCAAGTTAACTTTTGTTAACTTTTGCTTTTTAGGTAATGTACCACATCCGTGTTATTTAAGGAGCTATTATTAGGTACTTTGAAAGAAAATTTAAATGTTGTCCAATAGGCTTAAAAAATATATCATTTTAAAGGGCTTGCCAAGACCTTTTCAAAAACACTTGTTTGGTCTTTCTGTCTTTCTATCTTCTATTGAAGTGGAGTTATGAATTTTTTTGTCAAATTTTTGTTGCCCCTTATTTTTGCCTATATAATTTATTCCAAAACTTGTGACCCAAATTTCACAATTCTGTACTCTTTCCCTCACAACTTTTTAAATTTTAGAGATATGGGTATTAAATTTTCAGGATACATTCACAATCCAATATACAAAACATTGAATAAGAAATGTTTAAAGTAAATCAAGATTTTGAATTTTTTAATAAATATATTCAAAGGCATGTCAAAAAAAATCATGTTGATAATTACAACAAAAATACAGATCAGTTCAAACGTTTGCCTGCCTATTGATATTGTATTTTAACTGAATATATGGTACAATTAAATCAATATATATATTTAAATTAGGGTTGTCAAAGATTAATTTAAATTTAATCGTTAACTTTTGAAAAATTAATCGTTAACTTTTGAAAAATTAATCGTTAATTTCGATTAAACCCAAAACTTAAAATTTATGATGTCATAAGTAACACTTATTAAACGTTCTTGTTGAAAATCTAAATATTAACACTACAATGTCTCCTTTATATGTCATCTTTTAAACAACTACGCAAAGGACAAGTGTGTTGACATTACTTGGTTCAAATGATGAGCAGATCTAATTGACAATATAACCAGCCGAGCTGAACAATCATTCACATGGAACTGAGGTAACTGGTATGCACAACACGGTCTTGGCAAGGAATGACATTATCGGATATCGGTGTTCATTAAGTTTCTACCAGTGTAGAGGGTTAATGGATTCAGGAACTTTCAACACCATTTTGTAACGCAGTAATTCATCAGAAGAGCTGTCGTTATTTTCTGTCTCTGAGTCAAACTCCGTTACTGCCATTAGCTTAATACGCTTTTCATTTGTTTTGATAAGTAGGCCAAGTGTTAGAACCGTGGTAGGCAAACTTAATCAACATTTTTAACATCCCCATCAGTCAATAGTTTAAAACCAAAATGTTTGTGTAATCGTCAGAAAGTTTATTTTTTAACAGCCGCTATTTTTCATTATTTTTTAAAATACTTTTTGACTTCCAATCATTTGTAAGTGATGGGTCGATTAATCGTTAAAAAATAATTTCCACAGCCCTAATTTAAATGTTTGAAGGGTAAATATTTGACTTTAAAAATAAAATTTATTGCAAATTATTAAAAATTATTTGTTAAAATATACCACACCGACAAGGTCTGATTACTAAGATGTGAAATTAAAATTAAATTCAACAAGTATTTGTAGATTTCAGTATCTCATTTCATTAAAAGATAATAAGAACATTTTTCCTGTCATTTTTCTGAGTAAATAACAAGTATTCAAATTTCTCAATATGTAATTCATAAGCTTTGTCATTGTCTTCGTCATCTATTTGTCAGTTGAAAAAATTCCAAGTTCTGCATTTGATTTTGAATATTATTATCTCTTATAAGTTACTTTGTCATATTATTTAATTTTAATAATTGACATTTATTTTCTTTTGATTGATTTTGTAAAAAATATTCTTTGTAAATTATCTATGTCAACACCTTTGTAAAAAGATGATGGTAAGTAAGTGAGACTTTAAAAAAATATATATATTATTTTAATAATTTTATTATTACCCTACAAAAACCGGTACATTTTAAATAAAAGGATTACAGCACCATCATTATTATTAATTCTAAGGTAAGTATCTCTTTGGACTTAGTATTAGACAAAACATTTAATTACTTTGTTCTTAAATTTAATTTAATAGTAATCCTAATTATAAATAAAATACCAGTAATTTAGTATATAGGTACTTCGATAGTCGTTCGCGTATGTCGAAAAAAATCGAAAATACTGTTTAAGTTTTTCTGTACGGGCGTAAGCGCTGACGGTGGTTTTCTGCGTTTTACGTTACAAGTTTTGAATATTTGTGTAATTCGTCATCAGTGACGAAGAGGGTAAATTTTGTCTATCATTTTTACGCTTATTGTGTTTTCGAGCGGAGAGGGATTTAATTCTAATTGATCGGTATGTACATAAATTGCATAATCTAAATTTCTTTTGGGTGCTATGTTATAGCAGTTAACAGATATGTGTGCTTTATTCATTTTATAACCCCAATCAATTTATTTTGTTGAAAACAAAAGCTGGTATAAGAAGTTATGATTTTTCAAAGTGTAATGAGCTTAGACTAAAATTAAGAAAATGCCGATCGTCATAGAGTCACCTCCCCTTTACAAAGAAATATAATGAGGATGTTGGTAATGGCAACAACTGCTCTTCTTATTAATTTATTAATTTATTATTTAAGTTTAGGACATACCAAAATAAATTATTAGGAAATGCCAGTAATTCAGTAACTTTTTTTCTTGTTACAATACATTTTTCTTAAATTTTACTAATGGACTAGTAATTTAATAATAATTCGTGAAATATTAATAGTATTAGTATTAGTTAATAGTATTAGTTAACCCCTTTACCGGATATTAAAAATTTTAAAACTAACCCTTATATGGCGAATAAATCTAAAAAAAAATATTTCACTTTTTTGGTTGAAAATTTTCAAATTAAAAACCAAATTAGAAGAATCGTCATTATCACGCAGTAATTCGGCACGAACATCGTCTGCTGTAAAGCCACGTTTGCGAGTAGTCATAGCGAAAATCAAAGAAATTTTCTTATAAAAAAGAAGATATTTATAATATCGAATAAATAAATGAATTTAGTACAAACCGGAACGAAATAATTTCTAAAAGATTCACGCCACGTGCTTTTCTATAGTCGGAAATACAGACTCATATGTGCTTACGCAATTATTGATGACGTCAAATGCTCGAAAACAACAGTAGGGTAGACCGAAGAAGTCATAGTGTACACAAAAATTTGATTGTTTCATAACCATCAAAATAAAATATTTCAAGGGATCTGAACAACTGGAAGGTCTGTGACATTTGTTGTTGTGTAGTAGAACTCTCAAAAAGAAACACTTTTACACTGTTATTTACAAAAAAAACCCAGCTACATGCACTGTAACTACGTCATAGCATTTTGGAAGAGAATAATCGGGTCTGCCGCATACTGCAGATCATAATATCATTTGGACGATTATAGTCGGGTCTACCGTGTAAAGGTCAATAGATCAAGACGACTATAGTCGGGACAACCGGTAAAGGGGTTAATAGTATTAGTATTAGTACAGTACTATTAGTTAGGGGTGTGCCGGATCCATTTTTTCAACCGGATCTGGATTTTCTTATGCGAAATCCGCCGGATCCGGTACCGGATCCGGATTCCGGTTTCTCCCGGATCCGGTACTTTGCAGATAACGGTAAATCTGAGGGGTTGGATGCCTTCTGAACAGTTGGCCTAAATGGCCACTGAGTTAATAGTTAAATATTTCCAGATGACACTGCGTTTCTTGCTGGTCTTGGTCCCGCTCCCGCTACCCACATTCGAAGCCATGATGGTCCCACGGCTGAATTTAAATTCATTACTAAATTGAAAATTATTTAGAATTGTAGCTTGAACTAGCTTCGAAAATGAGATAAATTTTATTAATTACCGTTATAAAGTTTTAAAGTATAAACTCCACTCCAATTTCAAGCATTCAATATGGCGAAATATTTTGTAACAGCTGAGCGCCGCGGGCCGCGGCTACGTCATACCGTCGTTTAAACCAAAGAGCACAGATCATAGCGCAAGCGGGAATCGCCGAAGATGGCTTGGTGACATAGAGATCAGCAGAGATCACCAAAGACCTTTAAATTTATACTAGACCGCTAACGTAATGTTAATTTTTACTCTAAAATGATACGCATTTTTAACAATTGAGTGAACGATAATATAAATCAAAATATGAATTAAAATTACGGTAAATTTTAACAACTGAGATAAATTTCTATCACGTTAGGTAACCAAGTGGTAACCGACCAGCCAATCAGAGATAGCGCTTGCGCTATCACTTTTTTTGTTTACACGAGCACTCTAGTATAAATTTATACCTCGTTGGAGATCACTTAATTCTTTCACTGTAATTTGGCGCATAATAAGTTTCTATGTTGTTGTTATTATTATTATGCTTGGTGAGGAGACAGCTCCGCAGGGCAGTACGGGTAATCTATATCTCTGCACCAATGACTAATTGCTAAGCAGACTGACGTCAGATCGATCAGTGTGTGTCCCTAAAAGTATTCATAGATAGGCTAGGTCAGCACAGGCCTGCTGGCTTGACGCAATTTGATGGTCGTCTGCCGTGCTCTGTAAGGTGGCGGGCTGGCGGCCAGGCGCTTGGGCAGTATAGTTGCTTATTATTTCTGTTACAACGTCATTGGTGATTGCGGTTAAGATGACGTCACGAATAATAATTACTCATCCCCGCAATATCATGTATGGGATTGGGCCGATTGGCCACAATTAGCGGTGCTGACTCTAGCCTCTGGTACGTTCGGAATATTAAACATTAAATAAGCTCAACGCTCGAAACAATCGATTAATGTATCGTGATCGTGTGGAATTCGGGAAAGAGAATTACTTTTATTTCAGATCATGATCCGGTGAGTCACAAAATCTGGCAAATTCCGAAATCCGGTATATTCCGGATTCCAGTTCCGGATACATGTAAATCCGTCGAAACCGGATTTCACCAGATTATATTGTAATTTTTAGTTTTAGGGTCAGGCTTAGTTGTCTATTTTTTACATTAAAACATTACCGTACCGTGCAAGTTATTTTTTTACTAACTTACACGGGACCATACCGTGCAAGTTATTTTTTTTACTAACTTACACGGTATCATACCGTGCAAGTTAACGACACCAATTATTATTGAAACTAAATAATTTTTAATTTTATTAACTTTGCATTATTATTTTTACTGTGTTATCATTCAGTTTATTATTATATTTAACTAAAACATTTATAACTAAAACTAAATCTTTTCATTTAAAATAATTTAAATATGTAATTAAATTTAAATATATGCATTACAACTCAAAATGGATAAAATTAGAACGATAAGCCATTTCCGACAACCCTTCCTATTTTTTTGAGGGGCGATGACTCAATATATTTTGACAAATTTTAATTTTAGAATTTTGTAACTTTCTTCAGACAAATCCATTTTTTACTAAATAAATTTAAATCGACTGTAAAATAAATAATCTTAGCATGATTTTTACCTCTAGCATATGTTCCTAAGCCTAAAGGTTATTTTGTAAATAATATTGTAACACAACTTTCAAAAGAATTAAATTACTGCCGACCGATAAGGAAATCGAAAACACGGTACAATAGATACCACCCTGCTCACGAAATTTCGTTGCACACGTCACCGATGCCGAACTGCACATTTATTCTAATGTGATGTGGCCGTAAGACCGGCTGTAAAATCGCCATGACACGTTTTTTCGTGAATTTACGACATGCGCAGAAAGATGCGCAAACAAGTATTAAAGTACCTAGTTATAGCTTAAATATTTAATATTTATATAATTTGAGGACCTATAAATATAAGCACTACAACTTCAGGACACGTATAGTTTAAAGTAGCTATGTAGCCGAGAGGTACATCTGTTAATAATTGAGAACTGTCAATTATTAAACAGGAAGTACGGAAGTAGACTTGATTTAAACAAAAATTAATAAACTTAGAATTAGAAACTACACTTCCAGACATCTGTTGCCAGTTGCCGTATCTAGCATTGCTTATTATTGTCATTACTAGACTAATTTAACTAATTATTACTAGTTTAACTAGTAATTACTAGCATAATCTTTTTCTTTTAGTATTTTTAGTTAGGCTAAGTTAGGTCCTATACTATGACTCCTAAGCCTATCCGGGATACTACTACTAAGACTACTACTACTACTATCCGTATCCTATCATCAGAGTTTATCAGACTCAAGAGTCCTATCGCAAGGTATTTTCATCATATTCCTCATTTTAAAAAAGATGATGAAGACGTAATCAATTCTTGCCTATAATAGAGCCGAAAATTAACCTCGTAAAACCCTTTTCAATCGACACAAACTTGATACCTACCTCAGAAATCTGTATACAATTCCTCACTACCTTGTTCTTGAAATCCGGGTTCGAAGATTCAGTGTTTGGTCAGCAATTACCCGGAAGTATACTTCAGAATCCTAAATTTAGAAAATATGTGAATCCGTACATAACCACTGTTGTAAAAGCTTCTTTGTTTGTTATCATCATAATGAGAATTTATAGGATAATTTCTACCTTTCTTTAATGTATAACTACTATAAAATTTTCAGCGGGCTATTTCAAATCCTGGAAAAAATTGGCTGTCACCCACACCTACTTGCCATCATCAGACAGTTCCATGAAAATATGCAGGGCACAGTGCAGTTCGAGGGAGCTAAGTCAGAAGCCTTTCCAGTCAGCAGCGGAGTTAAACAAGGTTGTGTACTCGCACCAACACTGTTCGCAATATTCTTTTCTGTATTGCTTCGATACACATTCAAGGATAGCAGTGATGGAATCTGGTTACACACCAGAGCTGGTGGAGGACTTTTCAACACTGCTCGCCTCCGAGCCAAAACCAAAACGACAGATGTCCTAATTCGCGAGCTACTTTTTGCGGACGATGCGGCACTGATAACACAGAAACTGGTTTGCAACAATTCGTGTCAAGCTTCTCCAACGCCATTAAAGAATTTTGTCTGCAAATCAGCTTGAAAAAGACAAACATCATGGCGCAAGACAAATGTTCTCCTCCTACCATCAATATCGACAATGAAAACTTGGACGTTGTGGACAGCTTCACCTTATCTTATCTGTTTACAGACGCTCCTTCTATACAGAAGATTTGGGATCCAAGATTTCTAACTCACTGTCCATTGAGAACGAAATGAACAGTAGAATTGGCAAAGCAGCTGCCACAATGGCTAAACCAAATAAACGAGTTTGGCAAAACATCAAGCTAACTGAGAAAACCAAACTGTGTGTCTATCGAGCCTGCGTCATCAGTACGCTGCTATATGGAAGCGAGACATGGACCACTTATTCATCCCATGAGCTCAAGTTTAATAGCTCCCACTTAAGGTGCCTTCGTCGCATCCTTGGCATTAAATGGCAGGACAAAGTGCCAAATAGTGAGGTCCTGATACGTGCCAATATCCAAAGCATGTTCTCAATCCTTAGTGAAAGACGTCTAAGATGGCTAGGACATGTAAAAAGAATGAGCCAGGGTCGTATCCCCAAGGAACTCCTATATGGAGAACTGGCATCGGGAAAGAGGAAGACAGGTCGCCCACTTCTCCGATTTAAAGATGTCTGCCAGAGAGACATGAAAACAGCCAGAATAAACACAAGTGACAGGGAATGCAAAGCAGAAGACCGATCTACGTGGCGCACAGTTTTCAAAGAGGGCGTCATAGCAGCCGAGGAACGAAGGATGGAGGAGGCTACAGACAGAAGAGCTAGGAGAAAGGACAAAACATTGGGAAGCACAGAACTCGTGTGCAAAAGCTGTGGAAAAGACTGTCACTCAAGGATAGGACTGCTCAGTCTCACGAGGAAATGCAACCCAACCCAACGGTGATGCACCATCGTCTCTCGAGACGGAAGGATGCCGATACATATACAATTTTCAGGGGAAAAAATAATTGAGTTTTTATTGAGTACGAAAAAGATCGTGACATCATTTAAATGTTACAGCTCCAGAGAACAGTGTTGTAAATTGGAGACACATTCACATATAGCGATTGCCCAGATCGTAGAAGCCTTAGAAGCGGAGTGCGGTGAGTGCTGCACACCCTTAGCAACACATTTTCCTTCTTCTGAGGGACTTGATTAAAATTATACCCGGAAATGAGGTTATAGAAGTGGTGGTAAATTACATGGCTAGCCCCCTTCGTGGTTCTAACAAGCCAGATCTAGTTACGCCATTGTACTGACTACCAGTTAAGATGAGACATGAGATAAGACTGTACAAGTTACCCACTTAGCCCACTTGGCCCCTAACTCGCTTTAATAATTCAGACTCCTTGCTCTGAAGGCGGGCTACATTCACAATCATACTCATACACTGTTACTGATACATCACACCAAGATATGTGTATTGGTGTATTGGCGAAAATGACGCCCCCCCCCCAAAAAAAAACAACAACAACAATAACAACAAAAAAACAGTACGTGTGTGGAGTATCACACTTTCCCATTTTCCTTCGCTTGAAATGTTAAAGACCCGACTGTGACCGCGGAAGTAATTACTGTTACCACTGACACTCCTAAATACTAAATATATACAGGATACAGACATCAAGTTAGAATTAGACTAAGTTGAGAGGAATACCACAATCGCAAACAACAATACAATCAACGATTCTTTTCTTACGTTATTTATTAAGGTAAAGATGGTATATATTTACTATTTTTAAATTACGTTTAGTAGTAGCAAAGTGGGCTGGATCGTATTTACGTGGCCAAGATGGCGGCGATTCATTTCCGGGCGAAGTGACGTCAATTCGACGCTACCTGTTGCTAACCGCGAGTTGCTTCCCTTGAAAAATGTTATTTTTTCCGATTATTCGATTATCTCCCCTTAGGCGGGAGGACGGAGAATTTATCAATGGAAAGGATGAGATTGTGTTCATCCGCGTATCGTGTCATGGGGGCCGGGGGTGGGGGTGGGTGGCGGGGGGGCAGTAAGGGGTGGGGTTTTAGGGGAGGGCCCGCCCTCCCCTATTTTGATTAATTGTAAATTACATTAATTATAAATTAATACAATGGGGGAGGGTCACCCCTCCCCTTCCTAGTTTTTTTTTCAACTCGCTAAATGCGGCACTATATGCTGTGATGCGCATGTAGATGCACAACAGCCCGCGAAAATTCCTGGCGGGCAAATTCTTTTCGCCTGAAATACCGGGTGCAGTAGCATCGCGGTTGAAAGTTTCCTGAATTTTTGTGTAAAATTGTTCAAAAAGGAAAGTGGATTTTTCAAACTGGAAGTGTCAGGGTTAGGTTTAGCTATAGATTTTTAGGGTTAGGGTTAGGTTTAGCTATATAATTTTAGGGTTAGGGTTAGGTTTAGCTATAGAATTTTAGGGTTAAGGTTAGGTTTAGCTTTACAGTTTTGAAAAAGTGAACCCTTCCCGGTCTTCCCAAATTCGTGATTCAGACGTATGAACAGTGAGTATCATTTTTTTCCTACTATTTTTCGCTGTTTTCCAAACTCGGCAGGTTGCTAAAATAGCCTTTAATTTTTTTTAGTAACATTTTTCTGTTTTTCAAAATTGTCATGTTTCTAAAAAAAACCTAAAAATTTGAGAATCCCTGTTCCCCTCGGTCCCCTACTGCACTACTTTCCGGGGGTCACATGCCTTAGCAACAACGGTGGCCGCCCGGAAATGAGTAGCCGCCATCTTGGCCACGTAAATACTAATTTACCGCAAAGTGATGAAAAATTCTGCTAGTGATTTTACAGTTACAGCAAAATGTTCTGAAGATTCTAGTCAGTGATTAAAAAAAAATTGCATTGAGTAATTCTTGGACTTGGACATACTTAACTTAAAGTTAAACTTAGTCTTACTTATATATTATATAGGTCTCACTTCTTCAAGAAGTTCTTGGTCTACCTTCTCTGACGCTACTACTACTTACTTCTACTATATTCTTACTACTTACTCAGTGCTTTTTTTCTATAAAAAGGTACTAGACTAGACTAGAGTTAGAGCGCCAATATAATACAGCCCAAATAAGCAGTAAGACCAAATAGTAAATAGTCTGCGCAACAAACTACAAAGGTGCCAGAACGCCGTAACAGGAGCGTTCAGTCAGCTTAGAAAAAATAAGCACTGCACCAAAAACTAGGAATTTACACAAGGAACTGTGCTAGGTCCCTTACTCTTAATTAGTATTACAGTATTAGTCTTAATTACAGGATGTTGCTAGTGTTACGACTAGTTGTAACATTAGCCAGTAAACTACTGCTACTGCTACTAGTCGTAGCAATAAAATAAAATAATTACGTATTGTTACGACAAGTCGTAGCAACAGACACTTTGAAAAAAATTAAGTCGTTATATAATATCTTAAAAAACTCTTCATAATATTATAATAATTTTTATTCGCATATATAATACGATATTAATAGATCTGGCCACATTCTGGGCTTATTTATGTGTGTATTAATTCTAAAATCTAAATTAATTTTAATATATTTAATCAGCGTCTCAGCTTTTCAGAATAAGTAGTAAAAAAAATTACAATTTCTAGCACCCTCATTGTAATTTAAAAAAAAATTATCCTGCATCAAGGTTCGAACCACATATCAGTATTAACAACAACCAATCAACAATTTGCCTATCACTTCATCTAGAGATGCTCATGTCAAATCACGATTTTTTAAAATCATAACTATTTGACGTTAAATGGACACCAATCAAGTTTTGTTTACCTTTAAAATTCATTAATTGGCTTACCTAGTGATCATGAAATTTGATTACGAGAACTAATGTTTAGAATTAGTATTAGCATAATTAAAATACAGCTTTAGTCATAACTGTAAGACTGTAAGCACATAGCATATTTTTACAAATAATGGTAACAGTAGTCAGTAAACTACTGCTATGACTGGTCGTAGCAGTAGCTACGACTAGTCGTAGCAGTATCACTTCATAATTTATATAAATGATTTACCCAACAACATCTCAATAGGAGCAAAAGTTAAGTTATTTGCGATGATTGTATAATCTATAGAACAATTAAACCAGAACAAGATAGCAAAATCTTACAAAAAGATTTAGATGGATTGATAAAATGGGAAACTAACTGGAGTGTCAACAGTTAAGAGTAACACAGAAAAAAAATTAATAAATTTCATTCATGTAAAAGAACTAATCCAAACTAAAGATGCTAAATACTTAGGATTAATAATAAATGAGAAACTATCATGGAATCCCCATGTCAATGAAGTTATTAAAAAATCAAACAAAACCTTAGGCTTTATGAAAAGAAACTTTTACAGATGTAATAAGAATATAAAACTAAAATGCTACCTCACTTTGGTGAGACCTATACTAGAATATGCATCTTCTGTATGGGACCCATCCACCAAAGAAAACATTGATAAACTAGAACAAATTAAAAAAAGAGCTTCCAGATTCATTACTGGAGAATATTCAAAACTTACAAGAATACCACCATTAGTTAAATCATTAAACCTTGAAACACTAGAGTTAGAGGATAGAAAAACCAAGAGTAAAGTAGTAAAGTAGTAATAATACATAAAGCAATTAATTCTAATTTAGATATACAACACAAAGATAACTTAATACAACCCTCAAATAGACATAAGAATACAAACACCTTTCTTATTCTATATGCAAGAACAAACACATACAAATTATCGTTCTTCCCGTCCGGAATTTGGGCGTGGAATGGATTGCCTGACGAAACCAGGAAAACCAACACTTTATCAACATTTAAACTCTAATAAGAATGCAGGACTAGACACAAACCATAGATAAGCGTCGGACGCAATAATCTTGTGTATGGAAGGAACGTCTGTAAACAAATAAGATGCTGCTCTTACTATTATTAATAAAATAAATAACTATTATTATTGATTGTTGGTAATAATGGATTATGGATTTTGACATCCGAAAGTACATGTATAAGTAAAATATATGTGTACTTTTGCGAAGTTGACATTTCTCAATTATACAAAACTGGGTAATCCAAAAATGTACCTCTCTGCTACATAATTGAGTTTATGTTACATAAACTCAAAGAATTGTGCAACACATGTTTGAGTAATTAAAAATTACTTTAACTAACCTTCAATTATTTGTTATGATATTTATGTCTGTACTTGATGTAAGCAAAATGTAAACAAAGTAAAAGTAACAGTAATGTAAAAATTAAAACTTTAAAAATATATAAATTACAAAAAATATATTTTATTTTTTTGGAAAAGTCAATTTTTGAGTCACTTGGATGTGCGCTATCTTAAATATTTATTATTTTTATAATTTGAGCGCAACAACTTTAGGAAATGAAAAAGATGTAGCTGAAAGGTAGGGGAGAATCGGGAGAAATGGACCACCCCATGTATATTTGAATATAATGGACTAAAATGTTTTCAAACTACAGTCAAACCTCTCATAACGAGTTTTTCGCATAACAAGCAAAAAATTTTTGAAAAAGTTGCTTCCTTAACGAGCGAAGATTCGCCCCCAGTGACGCAGAAAGGTAAAGTCCCTTTTTCCTGGAAATTCATTTGTGAGCCGGCACTTCCGCCCGATGTATTATTCTTGTCACGGGTGCATCACGAGTGTTTTGCGTGATTGGATGACAGAGAGGTCATGTGAGTAAAAGCGCGAGAAGAAAGAAGCCTTCCCATTGGCTAAGAAGGTTGGCAAGTCAGAGTTAGTGTTGACTGGTGTCATGGCAGGATGTATGCCACTGTTCCACGTTGTATAACCTCAAATTATATGTTATGTACATAGTATACATATTAAAGTTGTTTTATTGAAACATGTTCTTCAGCGGATTATTGTGTACAAGATTCTGTATTGAGAGAGCGCCTACAAAAGAGTAACATTAAATAAGTAAACCAGTTACAGTTACAATTCTGTGTTAAGCACTCGGTCTGTTAGCGTATAGTTTTTGTGTGTGATTTTACAAATTTTGTATTCAGGCAGTATTCGTAATTTTTTTATGTGCAAAGTGTAATAACCTGTGCTAAAATGTCATAACCTGTTCTAAAATGTCTTCGAAAAAAAACAAACCACAAGAAGACAATCATAAGAGAGAAAAAAAAACAACTTTTGAAATGAAACGAAAAACCATTGAAAAGCGAGAACAAGGTGGTTAATCTAGCGTGTAACTACAAATGGCCAACATCAACGATCTGCACTATTCTCAAGAACAATTAAGGAGATGGATGCTTCAAATGGAGTGTCCAGAATGTCTACAAAACAGTTACGACACATTTTCGTCAAATTTTTAAGCGTTGGCTAAAATAAATGTCTTTGGACAGTTTTCTAGTTAAAAGGGAATAATTATTTGTCATAAACTTTGGTGAGACCTGTACTAGAATATGCATCTTCTGTATGGGACCCATCCACCAAAGAAAACATTGATAAACTAGAACAAATCCAAAAAAGAGCTGCCAGATTCATTACTGGAGAATATTCAAAACTGACTAGAATAACACCATTAGTTAAATCATTAAACCTTGAAACACTAGAGGATAGAAGAACCAAGAGTAAAGTAGTAATCATACATAAAGCAATTAACTCTAATTTAGAAATACAACACAAAGATAACTTAATACAACCCTCAGATAGACATAAGGATAAAAACACCTTTCTTATTCCGTATGCAAGAACAAACTCATACAAATTTTCGTTCTTCCCGTCCGGAATTTGGACGTGGAATGGATTGCCTGAAGAAACCAGGAAAGCCAACACTTTATCAACATTTAAAACTCTAATAAGAATGCAGGACTAAACACAAACCATAGATAAGCGTAGGACGCAATAATCTTCTGTATAGAAGGAGCGTCTGAAACAGATAAGATAAGAAGATAAATTCATATTTTTGTTTACGTTTTTTTTTCAAATCTAAATTGTATTCTAGTTGTTTCACTCTTTAACAATTCATAAGTAATTTTATTTGAATAAATGTTATTAAAAGTTTTTGAAAAATGTGTATTTTTTTTTAAGCATGGAACGGATTATCATATTTTACATTGATTTGTATGGGAAAAATTGTTTCGTATCACGAGTGTTTTGCTTAACGAGTAATACTCTGGAATGAATTAATCCCGTTATGAGAGGTTTGACTGTAGTTACAATATTGCTTGTTGCCTTCCGAACTTAAAAATACAACAGAAATAAAATTATTATAAAAAGCTAAAGATATTAATATTACTGCAGGAAATTTTTTTTTAGTAAGTTGACCATTTCTCCCCACATGGTGGTCCATTTCTCCCTCCTCCATGCCCATTTCTCCCACCCAACATAGTCATCAAGGTTTTTTTAATTTCTCAAAAACTACAAAATGAATGTAAATTTAAATAAGGTTATTATGGGCACATTTGGACTGGCGTTTAATAAGCTAAAAATGATGATTGTAACTTTATGTTTACACATGCTGCATTCTTTGACTGATGTTTGTGTGGTGGCTCTTTTCTCTAGAATCTCCCCTACATTTTTAAATAGGGGGCCATCCATATATTACGTACGCAAGAAGGGGGGGTCTTAAATTTACGGCATTTTGTGTATGCATGCGTACGGAGGAGGGAGGGGGGGTCTCGACTGAATGTGTACGTACGCACAACAAATTTAATTTGCATAATACTAAGCATAGTAACGTAAACCGCTCTGGCTGCCAACGGCATTCGAGACCGACTGAGTCAAGACTGATATGCAATAATCTATATATATAAAAATCAAAGTATGACTGTGTGTATGTGTGCATGTCCTTTATAGCTGACTAAACCATTCATCCGATCGTCATGAAATTTTTGGAGACTGTTAAGTACCTACCTGGGATGGTAACTGGCAACTTTGTTTTCTAAATTTAACACTCATGGGGCACCTGGGGCCCATAATGTAATTTTTTGCTTATATGAGCTATATAAAAATTAGTTTAAGCGCTAGCTACTGTGTAAATTGTTGGATCTTAACCAAACTTTGTATATGACAACTTGATAGCCAATATTAAAATACTATAGGGCACCAAACTGTTAATATTCATTCCTTTGGGGCTGGGGGCCCAAAAATTCACATTTCTTAAACGTTTAAGATTGTATTCTCCATTCAGTAATTAACAATCTTGACAAATTATGACACATGTATCAATTATTATACAAATTGAAATGAACAGGGGTTTTGAACTTTATATCTTGCACAGAATGGGCCCCGGGGCCCTTAATGTCTTTTTTTGGGTTATATATGATATATAAAAATTAGTTTATGCGTTAGCTACTGAGTAAATGAATGGATCTTAACCAAAATTTGAATACAAAAACTTGGTAGCCGATATTAAAATACTGTAGGCACATAACTTCAAATGTCCATTCCTACGGAGCCAGGGACCGCAAATGTTCTCATCTACTTCTCAATTTTTCACGATCTTGAGGAATATATCTATGAGGAAACTTAATTAAAATGAAAAGGTTTTTGAAATTTACATCTTTCACCGAATGGGCCCACGGGCCCCTAAATGTAGTTTTTTTCTTATATTAGCTGTTTAAAAATTAGTATTAGATTAAAATACTAAGAAAATTAATGTATCTTGACCCATTTTAGTATATAAAAAATCAAGGGTCTATATTCTATTATGATAGGGCACTGAACTCCTAATTTTCATTCCCACATGGCAGGGGGCCCAAACTGTCTATTTTAGTAAATGTTAAATATTTTATAGTCCATTCAAATTTTTAAACAATTTTGAGAAATATAAATAAATGTATGTATTTTGAAATTTTTTTAAATGAAAATATGTTTCGCACTTTATTTCTTGCAATAATTGGCCCCTGGGGCCCTTAATGTAGTTTTTTGCTTATATGAGCTTTATAAAAAATAGTTTATGCGTTAGCTACAGAGTAAATGATGGGATCTTAACCAAATTTTGCATACTTGGTAGCCCATATTAAAATACTTAAAGTTTCTGAACTTTTCATGTTGATTTCTTCGGAGCCGAGGGCCCCAAATGTATTTTTTCATATATGTTAAGATATTTTTCCATTCACATTTTAATGATCTTGATAAACCTGATGCAATTGAATTAAAATGAAAAGATTTTTGAAATTGACATCTCGCACCGAATAGGCCCGGGCCTATTATGTCGTTTTATTTCACTATATCTATATTTATAAAAATCAAAGTATGTCTGTGTGTGTGTGTGCATGTCCTTTATAGCTGACTAAACCATTCACCCGATCGTCATGAACCTTTTTGAGACGGTTTAGTATGCTCCCGGGATGGTAACTAGCAACTTTTTTTCGGAGATGGGGGCCCCAAATGTCTTTTTAACTGAACATTATTAATTGCATTACCCATTTAATTTTACACGATATTGAGAAATATAGTTCGAGTACAATAGCAATAAAAAATATAACGTATCACTCATTTTGGGGCCGGGGCCCTTAATATCGTTTCTTCTTTGTAAACTTTTTAATTATTAATTTATTTCTTTATATATATATATATATATATAAATAAAAATATGTTTGTGTGTGTATGAATGTCCTTTATAGCTGTCTAAACCATCCACCCGATCGTCATGAAACTTTTCAAGACTGTTAAGTATGCTCCCGGGATGGTAACTGTCACTTTTTTCAAAATTTAACACTCATGGGGCGCCGGGGGCCCATATTGTCATGTTTTTAATGTCATTTTTATCTTATATGAGCTATATAAAAATTAGTTTCTACGTAAGCTACTTAGTAAATGAATAGATCTTCACCAAACTTTGCATACAAAAACTTGGTAGCCTATATTAAAATACTATAGACACTGAACTTCTAATGCCAATATCTTCGGGGCCGGGGCCCCAAATATCTTTTTTCGTATATGTTTAAGATATTTTTCCTATTTACTTTTTAAAGAGCTTGAGAAATATAGCCACAATAAAAATGAACTAAAAAAACAGGTTTTTGAAATTGACCTCTTGCACCGAATGGGCCAGGGGCCCCTTAATGTTATTTTCCCCCTATTTTAGGTATATAAAAAGTAGTTTAAGAGTTAGATATTGAGAAAATAACTGGATTTTGACAAAACTTAGAATATAAAAACTTAAGAGCCTATATTACTATAGGGCACTGAACTCTTAATTTCCATTCCTTCGAAAAAGTCTTTTTACTGAACTTTAATTATTGTATTCCCTATTCAATTTGACACGATATTGAGGAATATAGCTTGAATACAATGGCTATAAAAAACTATAATATCACTCATTTTGTGGCCTGGGCCCTTAATATAGTTTCTTCTTTTGTACGCTATTTAATTATTAATTTATTTATCCGTTTGCTATGAAACTTGGATTTTTTTTTCACACTTCCACGAAGGTTTCTTCAGAATTGTTTTTAAACATACCACTCATTGGTTTCTTTAAATTTATTCCTTTTTACTTTGATCGTTGCAACGCACGACGGGTCTGCTAGTGTTATATAATTTATTGCAAACGAAATTATTAACTTTTAATTGCTTGGAAGTAATTAACATTTGATTGAGACCAAACATTTACTTATCATTAAAATATTATATCCGTCGGGTTTATATTTACATTTCTTGAAATTAGATGAAGTTTCTCTTTCGCCCACCGGTGCCTTAGCCGTTATAAACACACAACGGGATGGCGATTTCA
Source organism: Ampullaceana balthica (assembly GCA_944989445.1). Lineage (NCBI taxonomy): Eukaryota > Metazoa > Mollusca > Gastropoda > Lymnaeidae > Ampullaceana > Ampullaceana balthica. The sequence continues at coordinate 1,366,140 of CALYLW010000009.1, read as the reverse complement.
CGCACCTAGCGGAAAGCGTGTCTACATATTTGTGACGATGTGTGAGTTGTGGGGTGTTAGAGAAATGTGACGTCACATCAAAACGAGCAACTTTAAATAAAAGTTCCACTTAAATATTTTATTTGTTACATGGTGTTTTACATGACTTCACACGTGTTACGATATTAGAATGCAGGCCTACACTGCAGCCTATACTTAAATGACAAAAAAGTGATTTTAAACATGCTCTTTTTCAAATAAAATACAGCTTTTATGGGGGGGGGGAGCGAAAAGCTTTGTGACGTCATCTTGGAGGGGGTGGTCTAAGTTTTTGTGACGACGCTTTACGAGGGGGGAGGGGGAATGAAAAATCTGCCAAAATCGCGTGACGTCATTTATGGACAGCCCCTTCTCAGGGGCCGTCCGTAAATAACATTACGCACCTAGAGGGGGGAGGGGTCGACCATTTGTGACGAAGGGGAGGGGTAGTATAAGAAATGTCACGTCACATCAAAACGCGTAACTTAAAATAAAAGTTGTACTTAAAAATTTGTCTGTTTACAATTTATTTAATGACGTTTTACATGGGCTTCGCGCGTGTTACGATATTAAAGTGCAGCCTTACACTAAATACATACTTAAAACTTAAATGACAAAAGTGATTTGAAACATGCTAATTTTCAAATTAAAAAAATGTTTTTTTGGGGGGGAAGGGGCATTTTTGTGACGTAATATTGGGAAAAAAGGGGGGGGGTCTAACTTTTAGTGAAGACGCGTGTCGTGGGGGGGGGTTGAAAATCGGCCATAATCGTGGGACGTCATTAATGGACGGCCCCAAAGCTTTGACCCCGAAAAAAAATCCGCATTTTCAAATATTTTAGTGCGCATTTTGATGTGCGTCACATTTCTTATAAAACCCCTCCCCCTCGTCACAAATGCGGGATCCCCTCCCCCACCCCTTTTTTAGGCGTGTGACTTCATTTATGGGCGGCTTCAAAGAGTAAAACCAATATCTTCTGACTTAATTTTTTTTTCTTCAAAAGGTTTGGGGGGGGGGTGAGCGAATTTGTACGTACGCATGGGGGGGGGGTCCCAAAAATGTACGGGATGCAACGGGGGGGGGGTACAAAAATACTAATTTTGTGCGTAGGTAATATATGGATGGCCCCTAGCCTAATTGAAAACTGTCAACTTTGCATCAGGAAGTAAAGCAAAATCAACAGGAAGTAGAGTAAAAAAAACCTAATACGTTTGGACGTCAAACTCCATGATTATTCTATTATTATTATTATAGTATAAACAGTAACTTGGCAAAATTGTAAAGTGTCAGTTTAAGTAAGCGCCTGTAAATGATTTACATTGGTCCCTAAGTAAAAGATTAGAAGCTTTTTAAAATCTAATTTAAATTATATTAGTTATTACATGTAATTATATTAGGCCTAATAATTATAAAGGCCTGTTTAGCTATGTTAATGTTAAATAATCTCTATATATATAAGACGCATTTGTTGTCTGTCGGTCGTCTGTCTGTTCCCTTATAACTCAAGATCCAGACAACCAAATAACGTGAAATTTGGTACACGTACACAAAATTATACCGGAAAGGTTATTAAACAGGTTTCGTTCCATATATATAAGATACTGGGGGCCGGGGGCCCAAAATGTAATTTTTCCTTATATGAGCTATATAAAATTAAAAATTATTGAAAATTAAGACATAAAATAATGACGCAAAATAATAAACATTTTGGTGTCGAGATTAACAAGAAGGCGACTATCGCCATAAAATAATTGTTTTGCTATTGTTGCTTTGTTATTGTTCCTTTTGTTGTTGCTGTTGTTGTTGTAGTTGTTGTTTTGTTGTTGTTGCTTTGTTGTTGTTGTTGTTGTTGTTGTTGTTGTTGTTTTTGCTGTCTTTGTTGTTGTTCTGTTTTTGTTGTTTTTTTTGTTGCTTTTGTGTTGTTTTTGCTGTTGTTGTTGTTGTTGTCCACATCCTTGCCCTGCGACGACAATGTCCTTAATGTTGTTGTTGCTTTGTTGTTGTTGCTTTGTTGTTGTTGCTGTTGTTGTTGTAGTTGTTGTTTTGTTGTTATTTTGTTGTTGTTTTGTTTTTGTTGTTGTTTTTGTTGTTGTTTTGTTATTGTTGATGTTGCTGTTTCTGTTGTTGTTTTTGTTGTTGTTTGTGTTGTTGTTAAACCCGTGCGAAGCCGGGTACTTGCCCCTAGTATATAAATATAGGCATTGGGCTACTCCTTATAACTTATCTATTACAGACGCTCCTTCTAAAAAGAAGATTATTGCATACTACGCTTCTCCATGGATTATGTTATAACTTTTATTTTTATTAGAACTCTGACTGAACTTAACTAGCCAACGCCTACAGCCTAAAGTATAGGCTAAGACTATATACAGTAATGTTATAGCCAAAAATTAAGACTTTAAATCCTAATATGAAAGTAAAAACGTTCTGACTTTCTAACACACAAACGGTTACATGAAAGAAATCTTTTTACAAATGACCTAAATTTTGAACCAATTACGCCACATTACTAATGAAATTTAACCACTTGAAGGATTTTTCAAACATTTACACTCTTTTACCCTTCAAATATATTTTTTAAGCTACAAATAATATGGTTAGTTAGTGAAGCATGTGCTTTAAAATGAAATGAATTAGATGTTAATTATCCCTGTTTCTATGTGCATATAATCAGCTAACAAACTTTTTTGACAAAAAAAGACCAGCAAATTTTCAAACTATTCAACACACTCCTAGCTATTGAGTTAGACTTAAAATTATTTCATCACCATTTCAATGCAAATTAACACTGTTCTAATCCTTAATTAAATTAATTTTCAACTTTTATTTAAGATATAGATAATGTCTTCAGCAATCCCTCCTCCACCATATCCTGGTTATCCAGAACCTAGTGGTCAGAACCCATATCCACCTCCCAATCCAGCCTATCCTTCGGGCCCTTATGATCCAACAAAAGCTCAACAAGGTAAATTGATCCTTTGGCAGTTTTAACCAGGGTTGTATATAATTAATTTTCACTTTATTAACCTTACCTGGGAATTCTTTTGTTTCAACAACATCATCAAATGACAGATTGATAGATGATAATATAAGTAGCAAAGAGATTATGAATACTTGGTTGCCCTGAACTTTAGAATGATAAGATATCAATTATTTTTATCTATTTACTATTTAATTATTATCTACTATTTAATATTTCTGGGTGGAATCTATATTTAGACTATGACTCAATATCTGGATGCATTCTGTATTTAGACTGTCCCAATATGTGCTAATATGACAATGACTACAATCTATTTTTGGACCAACTCAAATTTAGGTATAAATCTATACGAAAATTTGGCCAAAATATATAGTTACAGTAAGTATATGCCCACTATCAGGCATCGCAGAAATCTGTTTATGTCTTAAAATTTGGCCAAAATATATAGTAACAGTAAGTATATGCCCACTATCAGGCATCGCAGAAATCTGTTGTTATGCTAGATTCTTAGTATCCTGAATTACATATACATGTAATGCTTTAACTCACAATATTTCAATGATCATAATTTTTGAACAGGTTACCCTACCGCACCGGGGTATCTTCCAGGTATCTCATCAATGTTTCTTGTGTAGTTTTTTTGTCTCTGTCAATGTGTTAACTGTTGTTGCCAACATGTTTGGGAAGAATTTCAAATACTAAAAATATGAGATTCATTCAAACAACTATCTTTGTATACTACTGTGACCCCATCACCCAAATTAACATAAGTGACTCTTTGTTTGTTCTACAGTGACTCTATCATCATCTGACACCCAAATTAACATAAGTGACTTTTTGTTTGTTCTACACTGACTCTATCATCATCTGACACCAAAATTAACATAAGTGACTCTTTGTTTGTTCTACAGTGACTCTATCATCATCTGAAGCCAAATTAACATAAGTGACTCTTTGTTTGTTCTACAGTGACTCTATCATCATCTGAAGCCAAATTAACATAAGTGACTCTTTGTTTGTTCTACAGTGACTCTATCATCATCTGACACCCAAATTAACATAAGTGACTTTTTGTTTGTTCTACAGTGACTCTATCATCATCTAACACCCAAATTAACATAAGTGACTCTTTGTTTGTTCTACAGTGACTCTATCATCATCTAACACCCAAATTAACATAAGTGACTCTTTGTTTGTTCTACAGTGACTCTATCATATTCTGACACCCAAATTAACATACGTGACTCTTTGTTTGTTCTACAGTGACTCTATCATCATCTAACACCTAAATTAACATTAGCAACTGGTTACTTTAATCAGGAAGTCCTTATTACCTGAGTACAATCTCAAGTGCGATTATTTTAGACTCCGATGGGTTTTTAGTAAATTGTGTCCAGTTGAGTGCTATTACCATATCAGTTTTTTTATAAAAAAACTTTGAAAACCTTTTTTTACCTTAAGCAAAAAATGTGACGTGAGGAACACTAATAAAAAATAGATGTACTGTTTCCATCAAGGACTGCATGATGTGACATTCCGAACTGTTTCAACAAATGACCAAATGACAGATATGTTTAATTTTATCAAAGGTGTTGTATTGGAAATTTATTTTATTGGGTAACTTTATAATCCCCTGATTGGAAAGCTGATTGGAAAGTTTAATAGACATTGCTCATAAAGGAATGCTGAGGAATGAAAATAGATTACACCTATAGATTGTTATGCAGACCCCAAATTGCATGCCACTTGAATTGTGTATGAATATGGTTTTTAAATGTTTTTTTTACAGTTTAATTATAAGTTTTTTATTGGTAATTTTATCATACGAGTTAGGCAAGTAACATGGAAGTCAGACACTTTATTTTAGAATCCAAAATTTAGCCACTGTATGAACACATTAGGAATGACTCTTTGTTTGTGTAATATAGGAATTAGAGGAATTTGTTGATCATCTTTCAATTTGTTTTGTGTGGATTAACGATCTTAGAACAAAATAATAACTATTAAGCTAACTTTTTTTTTGTTTTACTTGAGTGATTTAACTAACAACTTATATTAATGAATAGTCTGTGAGTTTTAGCTGTTTATTATTTATAATTAACAGTATCTAGCCAAAACTTCAGTAAATTTCTATAGCATATACTGTAACACATTTTAGTCTATTGTAATGAAAAGGTAACCTTTGTGTTTTTGCTGTTCATCATTTCTGTCTATTATTGTGGTTCCAGGATGTCCTATGTCTCCAGCATATCCACCAGGTACATGTGACTTTCTAAGTGTTGTACAATGTTATTTTATTAGTCATGATTATTTGCCCATCGGAATTGAAGATCAATGAATTTTTTTACTTTATAAATAACTCCTTTGTGTATTTCAAGGATGCGAAAAATATTTATCAAAATACTGTAATTTGATTATTGTCATGTCAAGTTTTAGTTTTATTTAATTTCAATTAAAAAAAAACCCAATGCAATAACCCTGAAGAAGGGGACATTACAATGTAACCCCAATATTTCCTGCTGCAGTTCCTCCACCACATCAACAAGTGTATGCCTGGCCAGGTAGCATCAATGTTTTAGGTTTAGAGTTGGCCTTTTATGTTGTGAAAATCTTAGTGTTTGGTACTTGTTTTGAGGTTGTGACAACGATTTGGAATGGCCCTTTATGTTGTGACTTGTGACAATTTGGGCCTAGATAAGCAGAGCAATTTGTATTTTCTGATTTAAATTATTATTTGAAGCATCTAAATTTATTATATAAAACAAAATACCAAAGTACATGTAAATGTAATTATTTTTTTTTAAATGTCTTGGATATGATGAACTTATTTTGCAATATTTGATCACTGATTGTTCAATTGTAAATGTAGCTATTCCACATGATTTGTCAATCTGTGAACATTCTGTTCCTTTCTGTCAGACCAGTTGTTGTTGTTTGTTGTTCGTCTGTTGTAGTCAACATGGACCACTCTCATCATATTAGTCCAGTGCTTAGGCCGCCAAATGTGTCCTCTGGTGGCTTATTAATCCTATTCTTGTACCAAATTTGCGTCCGCATGTCGTACAAGAGATGGATGGGATCCCTTCAGGAGGGTTTTGTGCACGGTCCTTCCTGGCCTGATGTTTGGTCTTGGCAGTCTGTTGTCTATTAGCCTCACAGACATCTGCGCCATTGCGTATCATAGAGCACCAGGGGGCTCGGTCACTGACTGCTGCCTCCCAGGAGTCATGTCCTATGTCAAAGGCCTTCAGAGCAGTCTTGAGTGTATCCTTGTATCCTTGCTATTGCATGTTGCTTGTGTTTCTTGTCAGCAAATATTTGAGCATCTATTAGCCAATATTTGAGCCCTTATTATAAATGAAGTTTGTCTGTATTAATTTTTACTGAAACATTTCTGAAATGATTTTTTTATTATTCAGTGGCATATAAAGTAAAAAGTTGGGGAGTGCGCGCGCGTTCCTCTTATGTAGAGGGAGGCATTTTTTGCTGCCTTCAGTTTTTTTTAATTTTTTTATTTTTTTTTAAAAAATTGGTTGTTGTTTTTGTGTGAAGTAAGGCACTAGCTACTCAAGTATTTCTATGCTCTATTCAGGGTAACCAAATCAAGATTATCATTTCAATTTTGAACAAATAAAAAAACAATGTCTTTGCCTCAATAGTGCAAAAAATTATATTTTGTAAAAAAAACTGCAATATGTCTACTTTAAAAAAATTAAAATTTTTTAAAAAAAAATGGATCTTTTGATATCCTATATGTTCTTAACATAACTCTTGGTGTACTGGATCAGTTATGTCCCAGTTTAGCAACCCTGTCCTGTTTGCTTTTTATTCTGGTTTCAATTGATTCCCAGCAAATGTTGTATGTGTACAAAGTGTCTTGTTCAAAGCTTGTAATATGAAATGTGAGTTTATTTATGAATAGTCCTTGGCTGAGACATCTTTGATAATTTGGTGGGTTCAATGTTCCAACTGAAACCTCTGACCCTAATGTCTCCTTTTAATTGAAGATAGAATAAACCAGAATTTACATTCAGGAACCTTCTCAAGCCTTTATTAAACTAAGCTAGTAATAGTAAAGACATTCCTTATATATATATATAAATTATAATGTGATTTTGCAGCCCTTGCATATACCTAGTGGCAGACCTAGATTAAATGACCTTGGGTGAAAAGATTGCATACTGCGCTTTCAACTTTTAAAATAAATATAATAAACAATAAACCAAGTTCCACACAGATTTTTATTTTCTTTTTCCTCAGACAGATGAACTAGGCCAATAAGTTTCCTTTAGAACATCAGCCTGTACCACTGATTTAGGTTTACAATAGTCTAGGCCAATAAGTTTCCTTTAGAACATCAGACTGTACCACTGATTTAGGTTTACAATAGTCTAGGTCAATAAGTTTCCTTTAGAACATCAGCCTGTACCACTGATTTAGGTTTACAATAGTCTAGGCCAATAAGTCTCCTTTAGAACACCAGCCTGTACCACTGATTTAGGTTTACAATAGTCTAGGCCAATAAGTTACTTTAGAACATCAGCCTGTACCACTGATTTAGGTTTACAATAGTCTAGGCCAATAAGTTTCCTTTAGAACATCAGCCTGTACCACTGATTTAGGTTTACAATAGTCTAGGCCAATAAGTCTCCTTTAGAACATCAGCCTGTACCACTGATTTAGGTTTACAATAGTCTAGGCCAATAAGTCTCCTTTAGAACATCAGCCTGTACCACTGATTTAGGTTTACAATAGTCTAGGCCAATAAGTTACTTTAGAACATCAGCCTGTACCACTGATTTAGGTTTACAATAGTCTAGGCCAATAAGTTTCCTTTAGAACATCAGCCTGTACCACTGATTTAGGTTTACAATAGTCTAGGCCAATAAGTCTCCTTTAGAACATCAGACTGTACCACTGATTTAGGTTTACAATAGTCTAGGCCAATAAGTTACTTTAGAACATCAGTCTGTACCACTGATTTAGGTTTACAATAGTCTAGGCCAATAAGTCTCCTTTAGAACATCAGCCTGTACCACTGATTTAGGTTTACAATAGTCTAGGCCAATAAGTCTCCTTTAGAACATCAGCCTGTACCACTGATTTAGGTTTACAATAGTGTAGGCCAATAAGTTACTTTAGAACATCAGACTGTACCACTGATTTAGGTTTACAATAGTCTAGGCCAATAAGTCTCCTTTAGAACATCAGCCTGTACCACTGATTTAGGTTTACAATAGTCTAGGCCAATAAGTCTCCTTTAGAACATCAGCCTGTACCTCTGATTTAGGTTTACAATAGTCTAGGCCAATAAGTTTCCTTTAGAACATCAGCCTGTACCACTGATTTAGGTTTACAATAGTCTAGGCCAATAAGTTACTTTAGAACATCAGCCTGTACCACTGATTTAGGTTTACAATAGTCTAGACCAATAAGTCTCCTTTAGAACATCAGCCTGTACCACTGATTTAGGTTTACAATAGTCTAGGCCAATAAGTTACTTTAGAACATCAGCCTGTACCACTGATTTAGGTTTACAATAGTCTAGGCCAATAAGTCTCCTTTAGAACATCAGCCTGTACCACTGATTTAGGTTTACAATAGTCTAGGCCAATAAGTTACTTTAGAACATCAGCCTGTACCACTGATTTAGGTTTACAATAGTCTAGGCCAATAAGTCTCCTTTAGAACATCAGCCTGTACCACTGATTTAGGTTTACAATAGTCTAGGCCAATAAGTTACTTTAGAACATCAGCCTGTACCACTGATTTAGGTTTACAATAGTCTAGGCCAATAAGTTACTTTAGAACATCAGCCTGTACCACTGATTTAGGTTTACAATAGTCTAGGCCAATAAGTTACTTTAGAACATCAGCCTGTACCACTGATTTAGGTTTACAATAGTCTAGGCCAATAAGTCTCCTTTAGAACATCAGCCTGTACCACTGATTTAGGTTTACAATAGTCTAGGCCAATAAGTTACTTTAGAACATCAGCCTGTACCACTGATTTAGGTTTACAATAGTCTAGGCCAATAAGTCTCCTTTAGAACATCAGCCTGTACCACTGATTTAGGTTTACAAAAGTTTGGTTGCAACCTTACAACAAGAATATCTTAGATTAGCTCAAAGTGGTTCAATCAGCTTAACCATAACCTTAACCCATTTTAGTGTTTTTATTTGTGTTTATGTTCAATATGTTTTGAGTTTTGCTTCACTGTCTTTTTATTTCTTTATCTCTGTTTATATCTCTTTATATTGTGACTTTATGAACAAAACAGGAGCAATTAAATAATTTATGTTGATGACAATAAGTTTTTTTTATTTCACTTACTAGAGAATAAATATTTTGTTTTTGTTTTTTAATGTTTGCTTATAACTCTGGAGAGTGTAGTTTAATAATTTTATAAAAAATGCAAATATTTTTATAATTTATATCAATCTCATTAGTAGAAGTCAGTGATGAGCTTTTAGGGATTATAAATTCAAATTTTTGTAAAATTAAAAAATAAATTTAAAAAACATTAATTTGGTTTCAACTTTATATTTACATTTGAATCGATTGCATCATTCCAAAATGTCATGATCATAAAATGTTGACTTATTTATTGTAACATTTCTATTTTAACTTACAACTCACCTCAGGATATAACCAGCCAGGACAACCTGCTGGAGGGTACGCTCAACCTGCTGGAGGGTATGCTCAACCTGCTGGAAGCTATGCTCAACCTTACGGCATGCAAACAAACTACAGCCATGGAACAACTGTTGTGGTGGCCCAGCCGGCCGTAACTGTGATCCAGACGTTCCGTGATGCTCCTGTCCACACCAACTGCCCTCATTGTCGAGCTGAAATAGTGACAGGAACTCATTATGAGTCTGGAACGTTTACTTGGTTGTTTTGCTGTATACTTTGGTTTGTAGGGTAAGAACTTGTCTTATTCTCATTCATAGCATAGCAATGAAATTGGATGAAAAAAAAGATAACTCATTTATTGAAGCATATAGAACGAACAAGAGTAATAGGTTTATGTCATAAGCATTATTCAATATGATTTTATTTTCTCTGTCATTTTCACCATCTGCCTCTGGTCATGATCATCAGTTATATGATCCTATAATCTTAGAGCAGTGTGTCCCAACCTTTTTTGGGATGTGACTCCTTTTTATAAAAGCCATGTGATCCGCGACCCCCATGAAATGTAAATAAGTCATTTTCAATAAAGTTTTTACAAAATAGAGCAAATTTGCATGATATGCATTTTTTAGTCGACAGTTGGTGACGCCCAGAAAACCCATCGCAACCCCCTTTGGGGGTCGAGACTCACAGATTGAGTTTCATTTTTATTAAATTAACATTTCAATTAGTAAGTCCACCAGAAAGATGTTTTAGTCTTTCTAATAGGATTGTGTTACTCATTTATTTTAAAATTAAATATCTGTAGTTGTAGAGTAGTTTTAATATGCATGAAAAATCAAGGCTATGTGGATTTCATTTTTTTTCAATGTATCATGATAGAGGTTTAACTATTAAGTTAAATTGATAAAAATAAAACCTATCAACAGATATCCTTAGATGAATTACATGTATGTTTTGTTTTTGTTTTCTTTTTTTTTGTTGTTTTTTTTGTTTTTCCCTAATCAAGGTCCAACAAGATAAGATAATATTTATGACAATTTCAGGATAACATTAGTTCGATCCTAAAGTTTTGTAATATTTAAAAATGTGGGGTCTGCTTGGGGATTGGCTGCTCTTTTTGTTTTATCTGTCATCCCCCAGTACATGAACTTTCCATTCTTAATAGCATTTTGAATTATTCTTCTGTTATTTTATTGGAAGCTGATCTATAATACTTGTACTTGTATACCCACAAATTAAACTGGCCAAGTAGCTGTAGGATGATTCCCATAGTCTTAGGAAAAATGTTACTGTATATACTCGTTCTGTAGCCTGTTCGTTCATAAGCCAAACCACCCTCTTTTGGAAGAGAAAAGTATTAAAAGTGTGTAACCCGCTCGCAAGCCAACCCCACAAAAATAATAGGACAGCTTAAACAAAATGGTACCCGGATTTTTTTTAAGCTACAAGCTAAATCGGTCATTATGATTGTTTACTTTGTACTACCTATCTTTGTCTTTGTGCTCTTTGTTAGGCAAGTGTTACTGGTATTTTTAAAAAAATTCTTTGGTAAACTGGGGCGAAAGAGCGTACATTAAAATTTGTTGTTGAAAACAAAATTTGTAAAACAATTTATTAAAACATTCGCAAAATAAATAAAAGAATTAAATGAGGTAAGTTTAATAATTATGTTAAATAATATTTTATAGCTTCTAGTAGAGCAGTCGAATCTTGTAGACTGTAGAAAAGGACCTTGATGATCTACAATAACAACACCGATATTCAATATACATGCAAAAATCACCTATTGCCTGCTCATAAGCCGACCCCCCAACTTTTCCCCCTAGATTTTGTCTAAAAAAGGTCGGCTTTAGAACGAGTATATACGGTAATTTTGTGGAGTAAGTTTGATGATTAAATAGGCAGTTTGAGGAGGGCCATTTTTATCATCTGATTGTTGCTGGGGCTCATTTTGAATATGGAGATGACAAATTGTGTCTCGATATTTTCTTGTGTGGTAGTGAGGGGATGGCCATCTTTACCAGCTGTAAGTCATGTGACCACATCTATGAAGAGAGATTTTAATGAGAATTCGACAGTCTTTTTGAAGAATTTCTTCTGACAACTAGCAGACAATTAACATGTTTATGTTGGCCATAAAATATTATATTTAATCTTTGAAAGATATTTACTTCATTTGGGTGAATGTAAGATACTAAAAGATATTTACATCTTCATTACAGCTGTGGAGCTGGTTGTTGCTTCATCCCGTTCTGTCTTGACGGTTGCAAGGATGTCATTCACACCTGTCCCAACTGTCGTCAACAGATTGCAAGATTCAGCCGTCTGTGAGCCACTACCAGGATCATTGTGACAACACGGTAGTGTTTTATTTCTCAACTTTCAAATATCATAAATCAAAATAATGTCACTTGTACCCAAATATTAATCAATATATATACATCTTCAAAAAATAATAAACAACAATAAATTACAATCAAATGAATTATTGTAAAATATGATTATAGGAACGTTCCAAAACTTTGAGTTACTAAGCCACAGCTGATCTGAGTTGAATTTGTGTCACATATGTTTACAATATAACACTACAAAGTTTCAGGCAACCCAGCTCATAGTTTGGTCATCTTGTTACAATACTATAATTAATTGAACTATTTTAAAAGATCTGGTTGTGAAAGATCGATTATTATTCTCTTCAAATCAAACGTTTGTCTTACTTGGTTGAAATTTTTTTACCAGAAAAATGTGATTGATTTTCATGGCCTGTTGAATTCCTTTGTTTGTAGGAAATATTTTAAGATAAGATTCAAAGTGCAGGCAAATTTTGTTATTTATGAAGTTAACCCTCATGCAATGTGTCAATTGGAACATTTTGTTATTGTGTTGTTTTAATGTTACTCTGGTCATAATACTTTTTGTTTGTATTTATCACTTTAATTTTTAAAGTTTTCAAATGCTTAAAATCTTTAATATTTATTAATAAGAATATTTTAACAGAAATGCATTTTCTGTTATGGGTTAATCTCAATTTCAGCTATAAATATATTACAATGCGTTTTTGTAAAGTTGTCCAGGGTGAAGAATCAATAAATTTTAACATTGTTTTAGTTATTGTTTTTTATTTTACAAAAGCAACAATTGTCCTCATAGTTTTTTTTCCCTCAAGTTCATTATTAAATTTTTTTTACAAATGCAAATGTCAAAAGTATGGGGCCGTCCATAAATGACGTCACGCACCTAGGGGGGAGGGGGGGTCACACTTTTGTGACGATGCGTGGTGAGGGGGAGGGAGGGGGGTTGAAGAAATGTGACGTCACATGAAAAGGGTAACTTTAAATACAACTTCCACTGTAATATTTGGTCTCTTACAATTTATTTAATGAGTTTTTTTTGTTTTTTTTTAAAAGAAAACCATCAGTGCTTCTCAAAGTGCCAAAGAAATGCAATATCTGTAGGCCATCAAACGCCGGTTGGCGTAAGTTATCAAGAAATGAAAATTAAAGCTAATTATAATCCTTAAGTTTGAGAGCTCATAAGAGAACGTATAAAAGCGTCGTTTGATGTTGACATCAAAGCATTTGTGATGTAGCCGCAGCTCCGTCTTGTTTTCTTACGGTAGGAGTCGCCTAAATTTTTTGCCAGTTACCCCAAAATACAAGTTTACGTGTGCGTCCCGTCCCCATCCCCCCCAGACTCAAGGTCCTGCCCACATGACTCGGGTGGGGATTTGGGGAGCGTCGTTAGGCGGTGAGTTTTACAAGCATGATAAGTGTCTAAAAAATGATATGAATAGGATTATGTATAGATATGTTAAGTCAAAACGACACGGAATATCAATTTTTATTTTCTATTTATTTATTTTTATTATTATTTTCTTTAGGGGGGATCTATATGATACAATTATAAATGTTTTAAGCTTGATATAATTGTTCGATTGGTTTTGGGTCTAACGCCCCTGGCCATTCTAGATATAATAGTATTCGTTAACTTTATTGAATGCATCAAATTCTTGACATCGCAATTCGAGAGAAGCACAAAATGAGGTGACCAGATTTTCCGGGGGGAAAAGCGGGACGGAGCCCCTCGGACAGGAGGGGTCCCCAGGTTTCTGTAGCAAAAAATCGGGACGTCTGGTCACTTGAGCGGGACATGAAGTCTGAAATCGGGTTGTCTGGTCACGTTATGCGTCGGGATCATCGACAAGTCACGGGAAGGCCGTATTTAGGAGTAAAATGTAAATAACCACAGAAATCGACGCACCAACGGGCTAAGCTAATAATAAAGCAATTTAAATTTATAAAAAAGATCACCGTTTTGAATATTTAATCAAATTTAAGAAAATATTCAGTCATTCGTACCCAAAATCAAAATAAAACTAATTGCATTTAAATTTTTGAAATAAGCGGGACAAACGGGCGTCCCGCCGGCACAAGCTAGGGTCAGCGGGACATGAGGTCTGAAATCGGGACTGTCCCGCCTAAATCGGGACGTCTGGTCACCTTACACAAAACAACTTTTCTTCTGAGCTCAGTTTTTAAGGCATTAATTTTAAATATCACAAAAAGGATACTTGATACAGTGAAGTCATGTGGATTAAGATTATTGTCACTCGTGTCAATATAAATGAAAGTAGGGTGGATTTAGGTGTCTTCGTATAGTACGTAGGTAAGAAATGTACATAGTAGTCAAATTTAAAAGATGCATTTTCTGGAAGGAACCGGTTCAATAGTGAGCATATGTTCGAAGCGTACATGTACAAATTACGGTACACATGAAGTATTTTAATATATCTAGTGGATTGAAAATAAGGTGGGTTTTTGTTGTTGTTGTTTTTTGTTTTTGTTTTTTTTTGATCAAAGCTTTGTGACGTATTTTTGGAGGCGGGGTCTAAGGGGGGGGGAGGAGGTGAAAAATCGGCCACAATAGCGTGATGTCATTTATGGACGGCCCCTATGTACAAGTAAGACAAATGGTATAGACTTTTTTTATTGTCCATTTGAGTGTTCCTGTATAAAAATATTTTACACATTAATACTTTCATATTCGGAGTCTTCTCCCTTTGATTGTTTGATTCACTTGATAAGATACATTTATTACTTCTCTTCATGTGATCATTATATTGACATATCAAGAACAAAATTGTATAATATTTTTATATTACCTTAAACCATGGTCATGTAAAATGTGATATTACATTAGTAATGTAAATATTTTAAAGTGTTTACACACTGTTAATTATATTTCAAAAATCTCTTCAAATCTTATTTATAAGACATATTTTTTTCCAATTATTTTTGCCTGAAAACAGGCCAATGATTTTAGGTTAGCAGAGTTTTCTTTTCTTTAAAAAAGTTTTGACAATTTTTTATTTTAAAAATATCAAAAATAAGTTTTTTCTCCAGAAGGAGACATAGACTAATCAGAAGGAGACATAGACTTATCGGTTTCGTTTTTATGATTTTTGTTAAGACAAGGGTGGGTAAATTTTTCCTAATTTGTTAAGGGCTGCATTTAAAAAAAAATAATTCCCAGTGAGTCTGGAGATTATAAACAATCTTCTGAACTTCAGAAATGAAAATTATGTTTAAAAAAAATTAATAATAATTTTAGTTCAATTTATTTGTTCCGCATATTAAATCATCAATTTTTAAAATTTTCCCTTGGCTCAAAATCGTTTAAAATCACCTTGCTTAAAATATTGTCAGGACAGCAGCATAGCAGGGGATTTAAATGTGGGGGGGGGGAGAGACAAAAAACTCATGGCACTATTATAATATAATTATTAGTTTGGTGAGGGGCGGCCATTTAAAGGGGCCAGAAGCATGCAGTGACGCTGCAGTTTGCGTGACCCGTCAAAGCGACCCCCGGACATAACGACCCCAGTCAAAATGGCCCCGACCAAAACGGATCATGATTAGTCATGCAAGTACTTTTTGATGCACTGCAACTAATCACTGACATGAATTATTTTTTTTCATGGTTTTCATAAGTTCATAACTTTATCTCACTGTACTCAGTTACCAATGACATACTAATGACATAATACATGTAATGATGTTTCCATCTCTAGGTTACTTTGAGTTCCAATGTTAATGAAACAAATGACATACTAATTACATACTAATGATGTTTTCATCTTTAGGTTACTTTGAGTTCCAATGTTAATGAAATACATAAGGTGTTAGTCTACTCTGTAATATTGTCAAAGAAAAAGAGAATCAACTATTTTCTTTTAAATGTTTGTAGAGTTATGTCATTCACTCACTGTTAGATACTTTATAATAAACTTTCACTGGAAGACTGGATAAATCATAAACAGAGTTGATCTTGGAATATGTGCTGTATAACCCTCACCCCAACTCCTTTGTGCTGTATAACCCTCACCCCATCTCCTTTGTGCTGTATAACCCTCACCCCATCTCCTTTGTGCTGTATAACCCTCACCCCATCTCCTTTGTGCTGTATAACCCTCACCCCATCTCCTTTGTGCTGTATAACCCTCACCCCAACTCCTTTGTGCTGTATAACCCTCACCCCAACTCCTTTGTGCTGTATAACCCTCACCCCAACTCCTTTGTGCTGTATAACCCTCACCCCATCTCCTTTGTGCTGTATAACCCTCACCCCATCTCCTTTGTGCTGTATAACCCTCACCCCATCTCCTTTGTGCTGTATAACCCTCACCCCATCTCCTTTGTGCTGTATAACCCTCACCCCAACTCCTTTGTGCTGTATAACCCTCACCCCAACTCCTTTGTGCTGTATAACCCTCACCCCAACTCCTTTGTGCTGTATAACCCTCACCCCAACTCCTTTGTGCTGTATAACCCTCACCCCATCTCCTTTGTGCTGTATAACCCTCACCCCATCTCCTTTGTGCTGTATAACCCTCACCCCATCTCCTTTGTGCTGTATAACCCTCACCCCATCTCCTTTGTGCTGTATAACCCTCACCCCAACTCCTTTGTGCTGTATAACCCTCACCCCAACTCCTTTGTGCTGTATAACCCTCACCCCAACTCCTTTGTGCTGTATAACCCTCACCCCATCTCCTTTGTGCTGTATAACCCTCGCCCCAACTCCTTTGTGCTGTATAACCCTCACCCCAACTCCTTTGTGCTGTATAACCCTCACCCCAACTCCTTTGTGTTGTATAAACCCTCACCCCATCTCCTTTGTGCTGTATAACCCTCACCCCATCTCCTTTGTGCTGTATAACCCTCACCCCATCTCCTTTGTGCTGTATAACCCTCACCCCATCTCCTTTGTGCTGTATAACCCTCACCCCATCTCCTTTGTGCTGTATAACCCTCACCCCATCTCCTTTGTGCTGTATAACCCTCACCCCATCTCCTTTGTGCTGTATAACCCTCACCCCAACTCCTTTGTGCTGTGAATTTCTTCAAAATTACTTTAGGTTCCGAAAGAGAAAGGTCAAGGATATGATTTTTAAAAATTGGACACACCCCTTGTCTGTCACTCAAGTGTACACTGAAAGAACACTCTGCAATCTAATTCATGCAGGACAGACCTATTTGGAAAATGTTGGACGGGTTGTTGGGGCCACAACCACTCATGTATCGTCTTGTAGACCCACTGTCATCAATATGCCTCTGTATCGCACTGTAGACCCACTTTCATCAATACGCCCATGGATCGTCCTGTAGACCAACTTTCATCAATACGCCCCTGTATCACCCTGTAGACCCACTTTCATCAATACGCCCATGTATCGCCCTGTAGACCCACTTTCATAAATACACCCCTGCAACAATCCTAATTCAAATACGTATTCTGTAACATCTGTTTTTAGAATTCTTTTCGTTAGTTTTTTTTAACCATGGCTTTTTGAAAACGGGGTTTGGCATAAACTACGCAAACATACACAGAAGCATTCATACCAAGCAGACGTCTGACCGCTGGTCAGCCCCATTTGTCTCAAATTGGAGCTGCACGTAGTTATCAACAGTTTGTTTAACATTGTGGTAGGATAGTAGCTCGTTTACTTGTGCAGTTCCCCGCCACATATTTGGTTTGTTACAATACATGAACAGGATGTTAGCTATAGAACAGGATATTAGTTGTACTATAGTTGTCATTGTTTGAATCAGCTGATAACCACTAACCTTGACCTTGTAGCAGCCCCCATCAAGGTTGATTCCAGTATCATTTTTGTCTCTTTTACTGTTAAATTTTTTTTTATTATGTTGTAATAGAAAACAACACCTTAATAATTTATTACACTACTCCTTGCACTTACTGGATTTTGGATAACACCGCAGCTAAGTTTTGGTTATTAATTTTAATTCACTTTTTTTCCGGTTAGGACAGGGCCGGATTTACACTTGATGGTGCCCTAAGCTATTTTAGATATGGGAGCCCTTTTGAAGTCCAGATATTCTATGTCAGTGCCAAATATGGAGAAAAAAAATCCGGAGGGCCCCCAAGAAAAGCTAAGCTATAGCAAATAGGTAAATCCAGCACTGGTTGAGGAAGGCTTTTTGCCGAAACGTTCTTTATTTTTGTGACGTTCTGTCAGGCCTATTATATATATATCCTGTTTAAATAACATATTTTTTAAAAGTATTTTTTACACCATATAGAATATAGACGTTTCTAGAAAGTACTTCACCATTTCGAGCTCAATTGTAGATTGTTTTTTGATCAAGTCTCACACCAAGTATGACCAAAAAAAAGTATTTTAAATAATTTTATGACATTCTTTTCAACTCATTATTTTATTTTGATATCGTAAGAACTTTTTGGTGGCGCGGTTCGGCAAAAGTGTTGATTGCGGTTCAGAGGCGTCACATAGACCTCCGAGTCTACCAGTGCCAAACAACGGGAACATACAGAATTTTCCATTTTGGTGTCACCCCCTTGTGAGGGTGCCACCCCGTGCGGTCCGCACGCCCAACACACTTTAGCTACGGCTATGTTGCGGCTAAAGTGTTGACCGTAGCTAAAGTGTTGACCGTAGCTAAAGTGTTGACCGTAGCTAAAGTGTTGACCGCAGCTAAAGTGTTGACCGCAGCTAAAGTGTTGACCGCACCTAAAGTGTTGACCGTAGCTGAAGTGTTGACCGTAGCTAAAGTGTTGACCGCAGCTAAAGTGTTGACCGCACCTAAAGTGTTGACCGCACCTAAAGTGTTGACCATCGTGTTATAATTTTGCTTTGTGGAAACGACAACAAATTGCGCACCATGTCAGTGCATGCGAATCTTTTTCCAAGAGTGGTTCAGAAGAGTGCGACACTGTCTTAAACATGCACATCATCTTTCTTCTGTGTGCTAGCAGGGGTAACGCAACTATGCGTTAAAGTGCGAGAACATTTGCCTGGATTCTCTAATAATGATTCCAGATGCCGCTTCATATATCCAGTAATGCTTAGTAGTAATGACCTTCGTTTGCCTGTCTTTAAAGGCTCGGCTTGTAACTTGTCAATGGCTGTTAGATAACGGCGGGGTTTTTTGTGTGTGTGCGCGTGTGAATGTAAATGTGTGTGTGTGGGTGGGGGACCAGCGAGGGAAAGTTCGAGAATTGCAAGATCTATATACCGTATGGATGTCTTGTTATCCAATGCACCGATGCAGACTTGGCGTCAGGGGCGCAGCAAAAAATAATGCCGCCCAGGGTGGTCCAAGATTTTTTAACACCATCAACAAAACAAAATACGCGGTTGGCCAAAAAGGCCACCCTCTAAATAAAGAGGAATATGTACCACCATCCACTGAAAAAGCAATATGTACCATCATCGACTGAAAGAGGAATATGTGCCACCATCCACTGAAAGAGGAATATGTGCCACCATCCACTGAAAGAGGAATATGTGCCACCATCCACTGAAAGAGGAATATGTGCCACCATCCACTGAAAGAGGAATATGTGCCACCATCCACTGAAAGAGGAATATGTACCACCATCCACTGAAAGAGGAATATGTACCGCCATCCACTGAAAGAGGAATATGTACCGCCATCCACTGAAAGAGGAATATGTGCCACCATCCATTGAAAGAGGAATATGTGCCACCATCCATTGAAAGAGGAATATGTGCCACCATCCATTGAAAGAGTAATATGTGCCACCATCCACTGAAAGAGGAATATGTGCCACCATCCATTAAAAGAGGAATATGTGCAGACTGTTGGTGACTGCCTCCACCCAAACCCCCGCCCCCTGTTATAAACCACGTCATTGCGTATGGTGTTTATTGATTAATACTCAAATTCAGATTCTTGTCACGTAATCTTTATGGTGTTTTGATTAGCGGAGTAATCTACTAGAATTATTTAAATACACGTATACTTGTAAATACCTCCCCCCCCCCGGGCCGAAAAAATGACATCTACAAATACCCACACCGTACCGCACCACCTTTAAAATAGCGGCAAGAGTATGTGAAAATCTTATCAACTTAGTTATCTGATTAAAACTATATTCAAGGAACGCGCTTTATTTTACAGGGACTCTTTCTTTTTTTTTAGTGGCAGTGATAACCAATTCTCAGTACGTCACATCACGTTGTCTGCCTTTCACCTGAACACTCTTCCAATGTAACCCACATCACCCCTACGCCCTTACATCGCATATTAACCCACATCACCCCTACGCCCTTACATCGCATATTAATCCACATCACCCCTACGCCCTTACATCGCATATTAACCCACATCACCCCTACGCCCTTACATTGCATATTAACCCACATCACCCCTACGTCCTTACATCGCATATTAACCCACATCACCCCTACGCCTTACATCGCATATTAACCCACATCACCCTACGCCCTTACATCGCATATTAACCCACATCACCCCTACGCCCTTACATCGCATATTAAACCACATCACCCTACGCCCTTACATCGCATATTAACCCACATCACCCCTAGGCCCTTACATCGCATATTAACCCACATCACCCCTAAGCCCTTACATCGCATATTAACCCAACATCACCCCTACGCCCTTACATCGCATATTAACCCACATCACCCCTACGCCCTTACATTGCATATTAACCCACATCACCCCTACGCCCTTACATCGCATATTAACCCAACACCACCCCTACGCCCTTACATCGCATATTAACCCACAGCACCCCTACGCCCTTACATCGCATAATAACCCAACATCACCCATACGCCCTTACATCGCATATTAACCCACATCACCCCTATGCCCTTACATCGCATATTAACCGACATCACCTCTACGCCCTTACATCGCATATTAACCCAACATCACCCCTACGCCCTTACATCGCATATTAACCCACATCACCCCTACGCCCTTACATCGCATATTAACCCACATCACCCCTACGCCCTTACATCGCATATTAACCCACATCACCCCTACGCCCTTACATCGCATATTAACCCACATCACCCCTACGCCCTTACATCGCATATTAACCCAACATCACCCCTACGCCCTTACATCGCATATTAACCCAGATCACCCCTACGCCCTTACATCGCATATTAACCCAACATCACCCCTACGTCCTTACATCGCATATTAACCCACATCACCCCTACGCCCTTACATCGCATATTAACCCAACATCACCCCTACGCCATACATCGCATATTAACCCAACATCACCCCTAGGCCCTTACATCGCATATTAATCCAACATCACCCCTACGCCCTTACATCGCATATTAACCCAACATCACCCCTACATCGCATATTTACTACATTGATATTTTCGTTTAAAAACATTATGCACCAAACGAGGTTGTGTATTTTTAAATTTTCATTTAGTGCAAAACGGGAATTTTATCTTGGTTATTTATAGTCGTTTTATTTTTATCAAAACAACCGACCATAGAATTATCAATGCACCTTGATCATTGATATTAACTGTTCTTCGGTTTAGTGAAACGGTTGACGCCCTTTGGAGAATTGTGGACCCCCCCCCCTTCCCCAAACCCCTTGAACAAATCTAGTCCTCGCCTCTACATCGTTTCATTGGCGTAATTTTTTTGTGTCAGTTTCTTGTCAAAATTGTAATCCTATTATGAAGTAATAACCTCTGGGTAGTAGGAGCGCTGGGATCCCTAGAATGTTTTCAGCGATGGTTGGAGCAGGACCGCTCACATTTCCCAATTTTGCTGCTGCCGCTGCAGCGTGTCTCCGTGTTTGCTTATTTTTAGCTTTTATTATTACATGAGCGGAGACATCGTGTTGATATTTATCTCTGGGATTGTTTACGCTGGACGCTATGCCCGTCTCGCGAATCTTCGTAAAGGAGAAAACTGTTGACATAGCAGAGAAAATTCTTCTCGGGGGAAAAGAAATAAGCGACGAGAAGGAATGTTCCTAAAGTGAAGAATTCTGAGATGTTTTTAGATCTTGTAACGAGAGAGATAAAAGGAAATTTTCGTGAAGATATGAGCAGAAAATAACTTTAAAAACTTTTTTAAACACTTAAAAATTTGACGAAATTAAAGCAATAATCTAAAAAAATGTACTGGGAAAAAAGGGGGGGGGGCTTGTTTAAACTAATTACAACTCGAATTTGATGTAGAAGGGAAAAAAAATCTTATTAACTTGTGAAAATATCTTCTACACATATTCATAAAACGTTCAAAGAAATATTTGATTAAATTGGAACATGCATTGCTTTAATGTTACAAAAACAACGAGAAAACCACCCCACCCCACACCACACACACAACACTTTTCTCTCTTTATTTTGATCTTCTTGTCACCTTGTAGTGAGCGCATGTCTCGCCCGTATCTTTTTCATATCAATATGAAAATATAATATTAATAATCAAAATAAATACAAAATGCTCACAAGTCGTATGGTGGTCGAGTGGCAGCGCACTGGTCTGTCGTACCGATGGTCACGGGTTCGAATCCGTGTGAAGGCAAGGGTTTGTTCCTGGGGCCTAGGGCGTCCCTGAGTCACCCCGCTCCGAATGGGAACCTAACTACATGCTGTAGTGTTAGGCGGCTGGGTAATGCGTGGAACCCACAAAGCCGTGGCCTGTGAACTTGCCAACAGATCATCTGTCATGGTCTGTGGACGCAACTATCTTCTGCATAGAAGGAGCGTCTGTATGGATAAGATAGATAAGACTTATTTTTTTCCATTATTAATCATATTAATCTCGATATACTCTTTAAAACATTTGACTTTCTGTTTACATTAAAAAGTTCTACTTTCTGTCTTCATAACAAATTTATATTTTATACAAATTTTTACTTTCTGTCTAAATTATCAATTTTTACTTTCTGTCTACATTACAAATTTACACACTTTCTGTTTAAATTCCACTCTGTCCAACGCAGTTGTTTGGTCGACACTCGTGTGACGTCACATGTGGTTTATTGAGCCTGTTCCGTTCTGCGAATGGTGGCGTGTCATTTTTTTATACCAGAGGCAGCTATTAAGTAACCTATGGGTTGCTGTATGGACATCCAATGGTTGGTGTATGGACATTCAATGGGTTGCTGTATGGACATTCAATGGGTTGCTGTATGGACATTCAATGGGTTGCTGTATGGACATCCAATGGGTTGCTGTATGGACATTCAATGGGTTGTTGTATGGACATTCAATGGGTTGCTGTATGGGCATCCAATGGTTGGTGTATGGACATCCAATGGTTGGTGTATGGACATCCAATGGTTGCTGTATGGACATCCAATGGTTGGTGTATGGACATCCAATGGTTGCTGTATGGACATCCAATGGTTGGTGTATGGACATCCAATGGTTGCTGTATGGACATCCAATGGTTGGTGTATGGACATCCAATGGTTGCTGTATGGACATCCAATGGTTGGTGTATGGACATCCCATGGGTTGCTGTATGGACATCCAATGGGTTGCTGTATGGACATTCAATGGGCTGCTGTATGGATACCATATGGGTTGCTGTATGGACATCCAATGGGTTGGTGTATGGACATCCAATGGGTTGGTGTATGGACATTCAATGGGTTGCTGTATGGATACCATATGGGTTGCTGTATGGACATCCAATGGGTTGCTGTATGGACATTCAATGGGTTGCTGTATGGATACCATATGGGTTGCTGTATGGACATCCAATGGGTTGCTGTATGGACATTCAATGGGTTGCTGTATGGACATCCAATGGGTTGTTGTATGGACATCCAATGGGTTGCTGTATGGACACACAGTGGCTTGGCGTATGAACATCCAATGGGTTGCTGTATGGACATCCAATAGGTTGCTGTATGGACATCCAATGGGTTGCTGTATGGACACACAGTGGCTTGGCGTATGAACATCCAATGGGTTGCTGTATGGACACACAGTGGGTTGCTGTAGAGCAAGCGAGAGACTCTGCTATAGCTGGGGAAAGAACAAACGAAAAGAACCAATCAGCAGGCAGTAAAATGTTTGTTTATGTCTAGGAGTAGACGCGAGCAGCCATTGTTTATATATTCATCAACATCTGCTGTCTATGCTCTGTCTATGTTTACCGTATACCTTACTATGTTCACACAAAGCGTCTCAGATACAACTAAGCAACTAATGTGTTCAAACGTATATCTCCTGGCCTTAAGCAAATCAAAACTCAAGTTTGAAGAGAGAACGAAATATAAAATGTTAACTTCTTTCGTTTTGAATTCGTTTTTTTAAAGGAGTCTAGACAAACACCAATCACACTTGACCTGTTTTAATGGACGTACCCCGTGCTGGTGTAAGAAGAATCAAACTAGAAAAATGGCTATAAGGCGGAGGGACTGCTAAAAGATTTGATAAACACGGATAAGGAGATTCCAGTTAAAATGCCATACGGTTGCCTAACCAAGGGCATAAGGCAGCACCGGGTAACCTCATCACAGGAGCGTAGCAACCCACGTCAGACTTAACAAGAAATACATTTTGCGGCGAACAATTTTATCTAATCATTTTTTAAAAATTATTATTTTCTAAAATAATGTAAATGGCGAATGCTTTCTTTCTTTCTTAGGAAATAATTTTTAAATTTATTTAGTGGTAACTTTGATTTGAACCCAAAACGAGAACTACATGTACACCGACTCGACATACCGTAATACTAGGAATCGGTGTCAATATTTCAATCAGTCGTGTCATGTGATTGGACTGGTAGAGGGGTTTATCTTTGTCTGATGAAGTCAAGGGATGTTCTGTGACTGGTGTAGTCAAGTGCTGCTCTGTGACTGATACAAGGGCGTATCTGCACGAGGTGTAGTCAAGTCATAGTTAGGCCTGTTGCCAAGCAATGTTCGCTCTAAGTTTCCTTGTTCCTTGTGCAAAGTGACTAACTAGTGTTTAAAGTTGCAAATACTTTATTTTTATGCACACTTTTACACCCCACAAACACAGATGCCTCTTTTATGCTTATCGAAATTTGCTCCGCGGTAATTCTAAACTGCTGCGCGGCATCGTTCAGATATCTGCGCGGTCGCACAGCCGAGCCGGTTAAAGGGAACATTGTTTGCAAGTGGTGCCTATTTTAAGTTTTATTGTCATTATTAGGCTTACTAGTTTATCAAAAGTGGATAAATAATTAAAAGTGTTGAGTTACTATTTCTTTAAAGACATACTTTCACATTTCCAACAATGCTTATCTGACTATGAATGAATGGGTTTGTTTTTTTTAATACATTTTTTAAATTTTTTATTTTTTTATGTCAATTCTTTGAGAACAGTCCTTTAACATTGGTTCCGTCACCCCATCTTGTACGATCCATAGTAACTTTCAGACATTATGTAAGTTTTTATTTTATTTCGGTCTATCAGCTTAGAATTTCCCTTGAGAGAGTTGAGACGTATTATTAGTTTAGAGGATGCTACCGAGCGACAATCTACCAGTTTGCCCTGAGCATCTGTGCCCTCTTCCCAGCTGTTCTTTTTGTAGGAAAAAATAAAGGGGGGGGGGTGCTGTTTAAGTCAGTCTTCTTGCCAGTGGTTTTATACTGTAGCTTTAAGTCAAGCATATTCTATAACACCTTGTGCCACGTGTAGTAAATACGCTCTTCGGGTTTAAAAGACGAAATATGTAATACATAGGGTGCACGAAAACAAGAATGGCAACAGAAAAGATTGAACAATTTTGACAGTTTTCTTTAAAAAGTTACCTACACATTGGCTTTTGATAAGATAAGAGGTTCCAAAGTGCTCCAAGTTTTTCGCCTAACACAGGTCTGCCAAAACCAACGTGTTCCAAAATGTCCAAATCTTTCTCCTAACACAGACCTGCCATAATATTCGGCTACCGATGAGTGCTAGACCATTGTCACGGGTGAATCCCGAGTGTTTTGCGTGATTGTATGATGGAGATGTCACGTGAGTGAAAGCGCGGGAAGGAATAGTCGTTCCCATTGGCTAAGAAGGTTGGGGGATCAGTTGTCAGAGAACTTCCGTGGTGGAAGGACGGAATGTGTGTGCCTCAGGATTCCACGTTGTATAACCTCAAATTATATTTATTGTACAAAGTATAAATATTAAAGTTGTTTTATCGAAACCAATTCTTCAGAGGATTATTGTGTACAAGGTTTTGTATTGAGAGAACGCCTACAAGAGTTATACATATTAATAAGCAAACCATTGACATTGGTGTCAAGAAGAAAAACGAAATTTGATAAAGTTAAAGGAGGTTTCGTGGAAGTTACAAGTATATAAATAAGTATTGTGTATTTCAAAAAGGAAAGTATTCATTAAAAGAAGAAATATTGTGAGTCATTATTATTTGTGAATATTCGAGTTCGTAAGAAGCTGTGAATAAACTTTTGTGGTTCAATGAAATATTTGATACAAGAATATTTCAAGATGGCGGCCTAATTTCCCAGCTACATGCCCGGAATCTGGGTCACGAGGTATAAGCCTACTGTCAGTGTATGGTAACACACGGTGAAGGTATAGGGGTCAACAAGATCACTGATGTTGGTTGATTCCAGGAAATATTTGTAAACATAACCTTGAACTTGAGAAGCTATGGACTTAACAACTGTGTTAGTGTGAATTATAAATCAAGGAACGGAATTCGTATACATTCATTGTGTGGAAAGAGTTTGATAATTGCAATTTTGGATTAATGGAGTGAACTAAACTACTCGAAAATTGAAAATTTAACTAAGTGACGTATTTCATAGAAAAAACTCTGGACCATCGGATGTATTTTGTCAATCTGAGGGAGCGTATATATAAAGTATACTTCAAGATCCCGTGTGAGGATGCTTTGTTGTCTCGTCTTGTCAAAACTAAATTTCATGGTTTAGATGTGTCACTTATTTGGACTTAACATTTTGAAATCAAGATTTGTTCATTTGGAGAATTTATACCTTAACAAATTAATACCTACATTCCTTACCAAATTGCTTGACTCATATTATTCCATATAACAAAACATGGAAAAGCTGAAGAAAAAGAAAATCAACGAATTGCTGATGAAAAAGAGAGGCAAAGACAAATCATTGAAAGAGAAGAAAGAGCTGCAAGAAGAGAACTTGAACAAATTAAAAATGACAACTTAAAACTACAAATTGAGCTAGAGAGTAGAGGCCACAATCCTGGTAATGACACAAATAGAAAGTCAGCACGGAAAGACACTATCAAAGTTAGAAAATATGATAGCCAGAAAGTTAAAAAATGGATGTTTATCTGGATTATTTTGAATCCATAATGGCTATGAAAGGTTATAATGAAGAAGATTGGCCAGCACAATTGATGACTCAACTAACTGGAGAAGCATTTGAAGCTTATAACAGTATAGCCAAAGAAGACGAAAGCATATATAAAAATGTCAAAAAGGCACTTCTATGTCATTTCGGAAAGTCAGAAAATGATTATAGAAAAGAATTTCATGAAATGAGAATCAAGATGGACAAAGATCCACAGATCACAGTACATGAAGCACAAGTTAAATTGACAAAATGGCTAGAACTTACAGCAATAGATGCGAGCAATCCAAAGGCCATACTAGACATGGTGTTAGTTGACAAGTTTTTAGAAAATGCAACACCAATTCTATTCACATATTTAACTGATAAGAAAGTTCGTACTCAAGCAGAGCTAACAAATGCATTACGCACATTCAAAGACTCTCATCCAAATGTGGAAATGGATAAGAGGCAAGATATCTTTGCAGCAATACAAATTAAAAGTCAAGAAAGAAGACAAGGTATGAGAAACCAGAGTCTTCCAAACCAGGGCAACAGACAAACCATTTGCTGGTACTGTAACAAGCCAGGACATATTGCGAAGCAGTGTTACCACAATAAAGGACAGCCAAATAGGGTGTCACCTAATGGCAGCCCTATAAGAAAGAATGCAGAAGAAAAATCAAGACAAGATTACTTTGAAAACAAACGTAGACAAGCATGGAGAGAAAAATATAATCATAATTCCAGACATAGAGATTTTGATCAAGATAGACAATCATGGAGAGACAGATATGATCATAATTCCATATATAGATATTATAATGAAGGTAGAAGATCATGGAGAGGCGGATATAGTTTTGATTCCAGATTAAGAAACTTTTATCAGCCATGGTGAAAGAATGAAAACCAAGACATGAATGATAGACGAAAAATGAATCAAGAAGAAACAAGCACTTGTGACATTTTAGCCACTATTAAAAATCAAGTATATGGTAAAAGGGATGAAGGCCATAGTAGCAGAGGTAGAGATGCTACTAGTGAGTCTGAAACCATTCGTATGGAATCATCTGACGTAGGAAGAACAATTGGTTGTGTATTAAGCAGAATGAAAGACATAGATAAAGACAATGATTTTCAGATAAAGCTTTCTACTGACAGTGACTCATCTGGTCGAAATTCTATTGAATTATCTGGAAGCAAAAATGACATCTGAAAAGCTAAGCGACTTATACAAGATGCTGGAATTGATATTGTGAATGGACATAATCGAAGTCATGGTTGGTGAATTATTGAACATTTAACAGTCTGAAGAAACATTCAAAGCCCAACGATTTGAATTCATACTCGTCAACTGAATAATCACTATCTTTGAACTGGGCTATGCTATTAGCCGACTACAAATTTGACATTAAACCTGTGAAGGGAAAAGACAATGTGGTTGCAGACATATTAAGTAGAATGACAATAAATAAAGACATTATGTGAATTCCTAAGTAATAAAACCAGAGACTGTATTGATATTAGTCTGTGAATTCCTAAATGATAAAACCAGAGACTGTATTAATATTAGTCTGTGAATTCCTAAATGATACAACCAGAGACTGTAATAATATTAATATTTTTATTCGCTGAACAATAGACAAGGAACAGTGTTTGAATTCCACAGGATTATTAGTTAATTTTAATAATATTGATTGTTAAAAGTATTTTAATTACACAAATTTACAGATGTGTTTAAAATTCAATTTGCATTTTTTCAGCACGGGTAGACGCTTGCAGTCCTACCGATTTTTTTCTCTTGATTTTTGATGTCTAGATGTTGTGTAAGGCAATGAATGTTCATTGATGATAAATATTTGAATATAGATTAATTTGATTTTATTAAGACCAAAAATGTTGTATTTCATAAACATTTTTTTTGAAGAAGGGGGGTGACTGTCACGGGTGAATCACGAGTGTTTTGCGTGATTGTATGATGGAGATGTCACGTGAGTGAAAGCGCGGGAAGGAATAGTCGTTCCCATTGGCTAAGAAGGTTGGGGGATCAGTTGTCAGAGAACTTCCGTGGTGGAAGGACGGAATGTGTGTGTGCCTCAGGATTCCACGTTGTATAACCTCAAATTATATTTATTGTACAAAGTATAAATATTAAAGTTGTTTTATCGAAACCAATTCTTCAGAGGATTATTGTGTACAAGGTTTTGTATTGAGAGAACGCCTACAAGAGTTATACATATTAATAAGCAAACCATTGACAACCAGCGACTTCATCGTTGCCATTGTTTTGATTCATTATTTTAATCAGATATTGGCGATCAAAAACAAAACGATCGTTAATTGTCTTTGCTGCGGTTTTCAACAAGAAATCCAAGGGGGAGAACTCATACTTGTAAGTTATAAGACTGCCCTCCATCAACGCCTTGACTGGTTCTGGCTTACCTCAGGACACTTAATGTCCGTGTATCGGGTGGTGAGATGGCCTTCAAAAAGGGGATACTGGTTTACCTTGCTGGACACCTAATGTCAGCTGTATCGGATTTAAAAAAAACAGGGTGGGAATTGATAAATAGAAAATTGATAGACCGTGGAGAATATGAGCAAGTCAAAATGTACATGTTTAAAAAAAATGATCTTCTTCGCGTTTCATCAATACGCCCATTTATCGCCCTGTAGACCCACTTTCATCAATACGCCCATATATCGCTCTGTAGACCCACTTTCATCAATACGCCCATGTATCGCTCTGTAGACCCACTTTCATCAATACGCCCATGTATCGCCCTGCAGACCCACTTTCATCAATACGCCCATGTATCGCCCTGTAGACCACTTTTAATAGAACATTTAGCGTACGTCAATGAATGAATCAAATCATGTTTCAGTCTGTGTTCAATAGAACATTTAGCGTGCATCAATATAAACATGAATGACCTGAGGAGTGACCAGAAATGAAATGGCCCTATTGGCAGCTTGGGCCTCGCTTCACGTTAAACGTTTAATAATTAACCTTAAAAACACTTTAAAAACTAGTCTTATATTAAAAATGCACTAATTTTCTACTTTTTAGTCTACGCATTTTACAGTAAGTGCAAAGCCAGCTTACCTTTTGACTATAAATCCCTTATATATGAGACATAACTAAAAGTAGTGATTATGTTCAAACGCGACATTTACAGACTGAAACAGAATTATCTCCCCCTGGTTTTTATCTCCCCTGGGCGCAGGGACGGTAGGGGGTGTGAACAGTGACGGTCGGCGTCAACGCGTGAACTGTGCACGTGAAAAAATTATAAACAAATAGTTGGACGGACGGTTCCGATTAAACTTACAAAGCAAGCTAATATAAGACTAGTAAAAAGGTGTGAAACAATTCGAACAAACGTGATCCTACCCCTAACTAACTCTATATCTAACTCTATCCCACGTCTTTTCACTCACTAACTCACCTCCTTAGTTCCTTTCCCTGATTCCCTCCACTAAACTCTCCTTCGCGCACATTCAACTCCCTGAAATTCTCACCGTAATATTTGCATAGTCCATATCTCTTTCCTCACACACTTCCCTATTTTTCTTTACTCTATTCATTAAATTTATTCATTCAACCATTTCCATGTAGATCTGTTTTTTACTCACTTCCAACGCCCTCCTCTTTACATCTTCTCCTAACTCTCTTTGTTAACTCTATTTTCAAAGTCCTCCCTTAATCTCTTTCCTCACCCTATTCATTTATTCCCTACCCCCGCTCTCTTACCTCATTCCCTTCCTTTCCTCGCCCCCTTCCTTCACCCACTCCGCTCTGACTGTTCTCTGTCCATTTTCTCCTCAGTCAGCAGTCAGCGTTCGAATATACAACACAGTATACAACCCAGAGACACAGTAGCGTTACCTCACAACACGAGAAGGTAACTCTTGTCAAATTGCATTAAGATTATGCATAGTAAGCGTGCGTGTGATCTTGCCTTGAATATACGTAAGAAATACACAGAGAAAAGCTCAACACTTTATCTGGTTAAAAACAAAACAAGACATGTCCCAGTATCAACTTCCCAACGTTCAGACAAATAACAATTTTTTGAACATATCAATTAATAATACATTTTTAATTAAAAAAACTTTCTACCAATAACACTAACACACTAAAAAATTAGGGGGGAAAATCAAATCATCTTTAAACATTCATTACGCAGAGAGCGACCACCATAAACGAGCATGTGTAGGCAACTCGGCCTACCAACTCAACTAACTTTACTATACTGTTACCTACGGAAT
The DNA here is from genome assembly GCA_944989445.1 of Ampullaceana balthica. Classification (NCBI taxonomy): domain Eukaryota; kingdom Metazoa; phylum Mollusca; class Gastropoda; family Lymnaeidae; genus Ampullaceana; species Ampullaceana balthica. Next base: position 1,334,599 of record CALYLW010000009.1, on the reverse strand, counting down.
GGAATGAAATATAGACTATAGACTAAAGTTAAATATGCTTTCTTTTCTAAATTTTAAATTTAAAAAACCCGATAAAAAAACAACGTTTTTTAAAAACTATAAATAAATATATATGAGACATAACTAACAGTATGTTCAATTTAATACGCACCGTACTACAGCCTAACATAAACATTTACGGATCTGGAAAATATTTTTAAAGTATATTCAAAGAATTCGCACCGCGCGGCAGACTAGCATAAACATTTACATGCTACATGGAGATACATAAAGATAATCTTTTTAAAAAATCGTTACTTTAGTTACAGTACATTTGATCGATGTGAAATTTTGAGAGATCATTTTTATCGTCGCCACGAGACTGCTTGCAAAATTTCAGCTAGATAGGATACCGGAAAATGGGTTAAAATCGATCCACATTTTTGCGACAAACTAGCAGACGCTACGAGTTAATTAATGTAAAAGATTAGAAAAATACTTCTTGCAAGGAATTTTGTATTCTATATTTAAAATATGTATTTACTTTTTTTTTAATTTGCGCATTAAAATTAAATAGCTAATGTGTTGTAGTGTAAGATATGTTAATTATTTAAAATTTATTAATTAAAATTAAACAGATTATCTTTTAAAAGTAATTTTGTATATGCTGAGTAACCTTCAACTAAATTTAGTTATTTATTTTGGGGGATTAATCTTTAAGGTATTCGCCCCCTTTAACATGTTATGACAAGGCCTATATCATATATACTATATATACTATTTAAACTATGTCTGTACTCTCACACCTCCCTCAAACCGTTCTTTGCACTGTCTATGATGAGCAAGTCTGCGGCGTAAGCTACGCCGCGGGTCTCTCCAGAGTTCCTTCTTTTCATTCACTCACAGTCGTTTGCCCAAACCCACCCCATTTTGACAACTGTGTCTTTCAGGAAGTCTTCAGCTGTCACGAAATCATTAGCGGCGTATGCTACGCCGCGGGTCAGCTAGTTACCAAATCAAAAGAAAAAATCGATCTTTTCTTTAAAATAGTATATATGATATAGACCTTGTCATAATATGTCAATATGTCCTATTTTTACATCGTTCCATTTTCAAAAATTAAAATATTAGCATAAAACAATGACGTCATATAATATTTTTTAAATACAAAATCGATCGCAGTGCCACCTAACTTACACACATACAGACAACGGGAATCAATATACATAATTAACACAAGTAAAGTATCCGTGTTTGATAAATACGAAATATTAAACTTACTGAAATGTGCACAAAGTATTTCATAATAATTATAAATCCTCAAATCCTATTTTTACATCATTCCCTTTTACGTCATTTTTCAAAAATTAAAATATAAGCATAAAACAATGACGTCATATAATATTTTAAAACAAAATATAAGCGCCACCTAACAGCATTATTCAATACATACATACATACAGACAACGGAATTATGTATATTGATGATATGAACAATTATAAATTGTTATTCTGGTAATAAAAATTGAAGTGCTTCCCTTTTCTTGGTCTAAAATTGAAGTTTTCTGCATTTCCACGTAGCATAATATTTGTTTGCACTGTCCATATAACTGTAACTCTGTAACCTGTCATTTCATGCCACTGTCCATATAACTGTAACCCGTCATTTCTTGCCACTGTCAATATAACTCTAACCTGTCATTTCATGCCACTTTCCTTATAACTGTAACTCTGTAACCCGTCATTTCATGCCACTGTCCATATAACTGTAACCTGTCATTTCATGTCACTGTCCATATAACTGTAACCTGTCATTTCATGCCACTGTCAATATAACTGTAACCTGTCATTTCTTGCCATTGTCCATATAACTAACCCGTCATTTCATGCAACTGTCCATATAACTGTAACTCTGTAACCTGTCATTTCATGCCACTGTCCATATAACTGTAATTCTGTAACCTGTCATTTCTTGCCGATGTCCATATAACTGTAACTCTGTAACCTGTCATTTCTTGCCACTGTCCATATAACTGTAACTCTGTAACTTTCATTTCTTGCCACTGTCCATGTAACTGTAATTCTGTAACCCTTCATTTCTTGCCACTGTCCATATAACTGTAACCCGTCATTTCTTGCCACTGTCAATGTAACTGTAACCCGTCATTTCATGCCACTTTCCATATAACTGTAACCTGTCATTTCATGCCACTGTCCATATAACTGTGACCTGTCATTTCATGCCACTGTCCATATAACTGTAACTCTGTAACCTGTCATTTCATGCCACTGTCCATATAACTGTAACCCGTCATCTCTTGCCACTGTCCATATAACTGTTACCTGTCATTTCTTGCCACTGTCCATATAACTGTAACCTGTCATTTCTTGCCACTGTCCATATAACTGTAACCTGTCATTTCATGCCACTGCCCATATAACTGTAACCTGTCATTTCTTGCCACTGTCCATATAACTGTAACCTGTCATTTCTTGCCACTGTCCATATAACTGTAACCCGTCATTTCTTGCCACTGTCCATATAACTGTAACCTGTCATTTCTTGCCACTGTCCATATAACTGTAACCTGTCATTTCTTGCCTCTGTCCATATAACTGTAACCTGTCATTTCTTGCCACTGTCCATATAACTGTAACCTGTCATTTCTTGCCACTGTCCATATAACTGTAACCCGTCATTTCTTGCCACTGTCCATATAACTTTAACCTGTCATTTCATGCCACTGTCCATATAACTGTAACCCGTCATTTCTTGCCACTGTCCATATAACTGTAACACGTCATTTCATGCCACTGTCCATATAACTGTAACTTGTCATTTCATGCCACTGTCAATTTAACTGTAACCTGTCATTTCATGCCACTGTCAATGTAACTGTAACCCGTCATTTCATGCCACTATCCATATAAATGTAACCTGTCATTTCATGCCACTGTCCATATAACTGTAACCTGTCATTTCATGCCACTGTCCATATAACTGTAACCTGTCATTTCATGCCACTGCCCATATAACTGTAACCTGTCATTTCATGCAACTGTCAATGTTACTGTAACCTGTCATTTCATGCCACTGTCCATATAACTGTAACCTGTCATTTCATGCCACTGTCCATATAACTGTAACTATGTAACCCGTCATTTCTTGCCATTGTCCATGTAACTGTAACTCTGTAACCTGTCATTTCATGCCACTGTCCATGTAACTGTAACTCTGTAACCTGTCATTTTATGCCACTATCCATATAACTGTAACTTTGTAACCTTTTCATTTCATGCCACTGTCCATGTAACTGTAACTCTGTAACCTGTCATTTCATGCCACTGTCCATGTAACTGTAACTCTGTAACCTGTCATTTCATTCCACTGTCCATGTAACTGTAACTCTGTAACCTGTCATTTCATGCCACTGTCCATATAAATATAACTATGTAACCTGTCATTTCATGCCACTGTACATGTAACTGTAACTCTGTAACCTGTCATTTCTTGTTACTGTCGATGTAACTGTAACCTGTCATTTCATGCCACTGTCCATATAATTGTAACTTGTCATTTCTTGCCACTGTCCATATAACTGTAACCTGTTATTTCATGCCACTGTTCATATAACTGTAACCTGTCATTTATTGCCACTGTCCATATAACTGTAACCTGTAATTTCATGCCACTGTCCATATAACTGTAACCTGTAATTTCATGCCACTGTCCATATAACTGTAACCTGTCATTTCATGCCACTGTCCATGTAACTGTAACCCGTCATTTCGTGCCACTGTCCATATAACTGTAACCTGTCATTTCATGCCACTGTCCATATAACTGTAACCTGTCATTTCATGCCATTGTCCATATAACTGTAACCTTTCATTTCATGCCACTGTCCATATAACTGTAAACTGTCATTCATGCCACTGTCCATATAACTGTAACCTGTCATTTTATGCCACTGTCCATATAACTGTAACTCTGTAACCTGTCATTTCATGCCACAGTCAATGTAACTGTAACCTGTCATTTCTTGCCACTGTCCATGTAACTGTAACCTGCCATTTCATGCCACTGCCCATGTAAATGTAACCTGTCATTTCTTGCCACTGTCCATGTAATTGTAACCTTTCATTTCATGCCACTGCCCATATAACTGTAACCTGTCATTTCATGCCACTGTCCATATAACTGTAACCTGTCATTTCATGCCACTGTCCATATAACTGAAACCTTTCATTTCATGCCACTGTCCATATAACTGTAACCTGTCATTTCATGCCACTGTCCATATAACTGTAACTCTGTAACCTGTCATTTCATGCCACAGTCAATGTAACTGTAACCTGTCATTTCATGCCCCTGTCCATATAACTGTAACCTGTCATTTCATGCCACTGTCCATATAACAGTAACCTGTCATTTCATGCCACTGTCCATATAACTGTAACCTGTAATTTCATGCCACTGTCCATATAACTGTAACCTGTCATTTCATGCCACTGTCCATATAACTGTAACCCGTCATTTCGTGCCACTGTCCATATAACTGTAACCTGTCATTTCATGCCACTTTCCATATAACTGTAACCTGTCATTTCATGCCATTGTCCATATAACTGTAACCTTTCATTTCATGCCACTGTCCATATAACTGTAACCTGTCATTCATGCCACTGTCCATATAACTGTAACCTGTCTTTTTATGCCACTGTCCATATAACTGTAACTCTGTAACCTGTCATTTCATGCCACAGTCAATGTAACTGTAACCTGTCATTTCTTGCCACTGTCCATGTAACTGTAACCTGCCATTTCATGCCACTGCCCATGTAACTGTAACCTGTCATTTCTTGCCACTGTCCATGTAATTGTAACCTTTCATTTCATGCCACTGCCCATATAACTGTAACCTGTCATTTCATGCCACTGTCCATATAACTGTAACCTGTCATTTCATGACATTGTCCATATAACTGTAACCTTTCATTTCATGCCACTGTCCATATAACTGTAACCTGTCATTTCATGCCACTGTCCATATAACTGTAACCTGTCATTTCATGCCACTGTCCATATAACTGTAACCTGTCATTTCATGCCACTGTCCATATAACTGTAACTCTGTAACCTGTCATTTCATGCCACAGTCAATGTAACTGTAACCTGTCATTTCTTGCCACTGTCCATGTAACTGTAACATGTCATTTCATGCCACTGCCCATGTAACTGTAACCTGTCATTTCTTGCCACTGTCCATGTATCTGTAACCTGTCATTTCATCCCACTGCTCATGTAACTGTAACCTGTCATTTCATGCCACTGTCCATGTAACTGTAACTCTGTAACCTGTCATTTCATGCCACTGTCCATATAAATGTAACTCTGTAACCTGTCATTTCATGCCACTGTACATGTAACTGTAACTCTGTAACCTGTCATTTCTGGTTACTGTCGATGTAACTGTAACCTGTCATTTCATGCCACTGTCCATATATTGTAACTTGTCATTTCTTGCCACTGTCCATATAACTGTAACCTGTCATTTCATGCCCCTGTCCATATAACTGTAACCTGTCATTTCTTGCCACTGTCCATATAACTATAACCAGTCATTTCATGCCACTGTCCATGTATCTGTAACCTGTCATTTCATCCCACTGCTCATGTAACTGTAACCTGTCATTTCATGCCACTGTCCATGTAACTGTAACTCTGTAACCTGTCATTTCATGCCACTGTCCATGTAACTGTAACTCTGTAACCTGTCATTTCATGCCACTGTCCATATAAATGTAACTCTGTAACCTGTCATTTCATGCCACTGTACATGTAACTGTAACTCTGTAACCTGTCATTTCTTGTTACTGTCGATGTAACTGTAACCTGTCATTTCATGCCACTGTCCATATATTGTAACTTGTCATTTCTTGCCACTGTCCATATAACTGTAACCTGTCATTTCATGCCCCTGTCCATATAACTGTAACCTGTCATTTCTTGCCACTGTCCATATAACTATAACCTGTCATTTCATGCCACTGTCCATATAACTGTAACCTGTAATTTCATGCCACTGTCCATATAACTGTAACCTGTCATTTCATGCCACTGTCCATATAACTGTAACCTGTCATTTTATGCCACTGTCCATATAACTGTAACTCTGTAACCTGTCATTGCATGCCACAGTCAATGTAACTGTAACCTGTCATTTCTTGCCACTGTCCATGTAACTGTAACCTGTCATTTCTTGCCACTGCCCATGTAACTGTAACCTGTCGTTTCTTGTCACTGTCCATGTAACTGTAACCTGTCATTTCATGCCACTGCCCATGTAACTGTAACCCGTCATTTCTTGCCACTGTCCATATAACTGTAACCTGTCATTTCATGCCACTGTCCATATAACTGTAACTCTGTAACCTGTCATTTCATGCCACTGTCCATATAACTGTAACCTGTCATTTCTTGCCCTGTAGTTGGTTATCAAATCTTAGTGCATTCACCATTATTCGCAACTATTTTGTTTTTAACCACGTTTTTATTAACTAGCTTTCGTTCTTGTGGCATTGTTTGTTTGTTGGTGGTTTGTCTGTCCACAATTTTTCAAATTTGCCAATGTAAAATTAAACCACTTCTGATGGTCCTAGAGATGTCAAAATTTTTACCACAGATAGATCTTGGATGACAAATCATTGTATCAAAATTTCAGATCAATCGAATGTACCGTAATTAAATTAATGCATTTCTTAGTTTATCTTTATATAAGTATCACTACTCGCCTGCCGTAGTTTCATTTAGTGTGGTGAATTCACGCCGTGACCTAATCACTTTGTTATTAAACGTTGGGCGGGCGCTGATGAGGTGTTTGGTAAAATAAATAGAGGTAAAAAAATATTTTTGAAAACCACGTTTTTATTAGTGGACTAAAAAGAATAAAATAAAACAACCCGTAAAAACAAAGTTTTTGACTATAAATCCCTTATATATGAGACATAACTAAAGGTATTTATTATGTGCAAACGCGACAAACATTTACAGACTGAAACCGGAATTATCTCCCTTGGCTTTAAAACTGGGGGACTGGATGAGGGGGTGTGGACATGGACGGGTTGCGTCAACGCGTTAGCTCAACTCCAGGTGGTTTACCTGGTTTAAACACGAGATGTGTTCACCGGTGGCTGGCCTGAAGTCAAGTGACCCGTAAAATGTAAACATAGCGACCGCTACATATAGTTTATATAGATAAACTAAAAATGCATTAATTTAATTACGGTACGTTCGATCGATCTGAAATTTTGATACGATGCATTTTAGGTGACACGGGTCCGTGTGCCAAATTTCAGCTCGATGTCTTCACGGCAAGTGGGTCATTTCTTACTTCTGTTTTTCCGCGGGCGGGCAGGCGGGCCCAAGACAGAGACGGCGGTGAAGTTAATATAAGGGATTTAATAATAAATAAAGTTTAAAAAATGATTTTTAAAAACCACGTTTTTATAAGTGGACTAAAAAGAAGAAAATAATTTAAAACTTATAAGTTCAAGTACTTTCATTTAATATGACTAAATACGTGGGGAGGGCGCTTATGAGGTTTAACATATGCGGCTCACTCATTCTCTCACTTATAGATCTCTCTTTTGCCTTCTAAATTAGAAATCTTTAATTTTTATACCAAGCGCCCGCCCCACGTTTTAGTCATATTAAATCGAAGTACTTGAACTAATAAGTTTTAAAATTATTTTCTTCTTTTTAGTCCACTTATAAAAACTTTGGTTTTTAAAAATCATTTTTTTACCTTTATTTATTATCACGTTTTTATTAACTCACTTTCGTTCCTGTTTGTCTGTCCACAATTTTTCAAATCTGCCAACGTAAAATTAAACCACTTCTAATGGTCCTAGAGATCTCAAAATTATACCACAAATAGATCTTGGATGACAATGCATTGTATCAAAATTTCAGGTCGATCGAATTTACCGTTATTAAATTATTGAACTTTTTAGTTTATCTATATATAATCATATTGCTTATCCGACTGCTCTTGTTTACATTACATTCACGTGCCGAATTCACACCAACCCCGACCACATCAACCATGTTTAACATCAAGGGGAGATCAGTCATTTCCAGTCTGTAAATGTTTGTCGGTCAATGCGTATTACATTTGAACATATACTTCAAAACTCACCAGAGCAGACACTTAGACTAAAAAGAATAAAATAAATAGAAGTAAAAAAAATATTTTTAAAAACCACGTTTTTATAAGCGGACTAAAAAGAAGAAAATAATTTTAAAAAATTTACAGAATTGTGGAGTAAATATCTTTTTCTGAATTGATAAAAATTTCAAACTTATATGCTCAAGTACTATGATGTTATATGACTAAAACGTGGGCGGGTGCTTTTGAGGCGTTTGGCTAAAACGATTAGTGTTTACAAATGACGAGTAAGAAAATGAGTGAATTGAATTAGTTAAGCCTTAGAAGCGCCCGCCCCACGTTTTTAGTCATATTACATCATGGTACTTGAGCATATAAGTTTGAAATTTTTATCAATCCAGAAAAAGATTTTAATTTTTTTTTATTTTCTTCTTTTTAGTCCGCTTATAAAAACGGGGTTTTTAAAAATCTTTTTTTTTAAATACTTCTATTTATTAAATTTAGACAAGCATTTTTCACAGATGTCATTATGGCGCATCCCGAAGTCTGTTTATTGCCTTGACTGTAGCAGCAATCAGAACTTCCCAGCGGTGCGAGGTCAAGGCAGAGAATGCATAACAACGTTTTAAAAAAAAGATAATAATAATAAATACAAAATAATAATTAAATAATAAACAAAACAAAATAATAATAATGTTATTCAGTTCGTTTCAACAGAGAAACATGTAATGTAAACAAACAAGGTTCAATGAATTTTTGTCTGCAAGGTAAGAGATTTAATTCCTTGAGTCTTTATTAAATATATGCACATGCTGATAATTGTATTATCATAAGTTTGACCTCCGCAGTCAATTATATTATTAATATCCTACCATCATCTTTAAGTGTACTTAAAATTAGTTCAGAAATGGTGTAAGCAGTTTCATTGTTTGTTTGTTTGGTTTTTTTTTAAAATTTTATTTCAATGAACTGTTTGACCAATTCTACAACTTCTACATCTACTTTCTGATTTTCTATCTCAACATAAAGAACAACTTGGCAAGTTAGAAGAACCAAGAGCAAAGTAGTAATCATACATAAAGCAATTAATTCTAATTTAGAAATACAACACAAAGATAACTTAATACAACCCTCAGATAGACATAAGGATAAAAATACCTTTCTTATTCCGTATGCAAGAACAAACACATACAAGTTTTCCTTCTTCCCGTCCGGAATTCGGGCGTGGAATGGGTTGCCTGAAGAATCCAGGAAAACCAACACTTTATCAACATTTAAATCTCTAATAAAAATGCAGGACTAAACACAAACCATAGATAAGCGTAGGACGCACTAATCTTCTGTATAGAAGGAGCGTCTGTAAACAGATAAGATTTTTTTTTAAAAATTCTTATGTGAGGTATGTGGAGTTCATTGCGCATTATTTTCGTCTTTCTGAGAATAGCCCAGATTTCGCTCAAGGTGGACTGTAAAAAAAATATAATAATACAAATTATCCTATATAATATAAGGCAAGTTTCTGTCCTTTCTGTCCGTTCTGTCTGGTCATCTTTAGCAGCGGTTCTCAACATGTGGGTCGCGACCCCCGCGGGGGTCGAATGACGATTTGGCAGGGGTCGCCAAAGACCATTGGAAAAATATGTTTTTTGTGTGTTTAAATGTGTAAAAAGGTGTAAACCTTGCCATGTACATATTTTGTCTATTACTCTATACTAGTCTATAGTCTATTCAGTAACTTTAGTAAGTTTAGTTGTAACTTAATTATTTTTAGCTTTTTATAATGTTTATTTCAACACTATTTTATGACCCCCCACCCCCCCAACAACCGGTAATTATATCAACAGAGAGTAGGGCGCGTCTGGATGCTCAGAGGTCTGATCTCAGCAGGCTGGCTAAGTGACGTAGAAGCTGACCACACACTGTAGTGTAGGGCTGTATGTCAATATTTGATTGTGCGTGGTATTGAATGCTATCGTTATAAATTTTTCATTTTAAATTTAAAGTTTTTAAACCAATCGATGGAAATGGAACATGCAGAGAAGAACATTATGATTAAGAAAAGAAAATATAGTGACGATTTCTTACAATATGGTTTTACTTCAATAGTTACAGCAGGAATTGAAAAACCGCAATGCGTTATTTGTAATGAAGTTCTTTCAGCCGAATCTATGAAGCCAAACAAACTGAAACGTCATTTTGATAGCAACCATCCAAGTTTTGCGGGGAAGGATACCGAGTATTTTAGAAGTAAAGCTGATGGCGTCAGGAAAGCCAAACTTGACACTGGCGGCAAGTACCACCAACAAAATGTAGCAGCCGTTGAAGCTTCATATTTGGTGGCGCTCAGAATCGCAAGAGCTATGAAACCTCACACCATTGCCGAAGACTTATTATTGCCAGCGGCCAAAGATATTGTTCGAGTTATGATCGGACCCGAATTTGTTAAAAAATTGAGTGCAATTTCCTTATCTAATGACACTGTCCGGAGAAGAATAGATGATATGTCTGCTGATATTATTGATCAGGTAATACAGGAAATAAAATCTGCTCCACTTCCAATATTTAGCATCCAGCTTGACGAATCCACGGACGTTGCAAACTGTTCACAACTACTGGTTTACGCGAGATGTATAAATGAAGGCGACTTTAAAGATGAGTTTATTTTTTGCAAACCTCTTGAAACGACAACAACTGCACGGGATGTATTTAATACCGTTGGTTCATTTCTGAAAGATCATAAGATCTCTTGAGAAAAGTTGTGTGGTGTTTGCACTGATGGTGCTCCTGCTATGCTAGGATGTCGGTCTGGATTTCAACGTTTGGTACTAAATGAATAACCAAAACACATTGGAACTCATTGTATGATTCATCGACAAGTGCTAGCAACGAAGACGTTGCCACAAGAGTTTCATGAAGTAATGAACAGCGTCGTAAGTTCCGTCAATTTTGTAAAAGCGAGTGCGCTGAACAGTCGTCTGTTTTCGAAACTTTGTAATGAGATGGATGCGTCCAATGATGTTCTGCTATTTCACACAGAAGTGAGATGGTTGTCGAGATGGAAAGTTTTAAAACGCGTTTTTGATCTTCGTGACGAACTAAAATGTTCTTTAATCATGAGTCTAAACCATAGTTCGAAGCACTTTTCAGCGACAAAAATGAGCTTCAGAAAATTGCGTACCTGGTAGATATGTTTGCCATTTTGAATGAGTTAAATTTATCACCGCAAGGACCAAATGCAACATGCCTAGATTTGTCTAAAAAGATCCAATCATTCGAAATGAAACTTCAGCTTTGGTAAAAAAAAATTGGATGACAATAAAATGTACATGTTGCCCACCTTATCTGCTTTCTTTGAGGAAAATGACATTGAACCGGACAAAATGATAATTTCTGTGAAAGAACACTTTCATATGCTGGCGGACGAAATACCACAATGAGTGGTATGTTTAAAAACATTTCTGAAGAAACCTTCGTGGAAGTGTGAAAAAAAATTCCAAGTTTCATAGCAAACGGATAAATAAATTAATAATTAAATAGCGTACAAAGAAGAAACGATATTGAGGGCCCCGGCCCCAAAATGAGTGATAATATAGTTTTTTATTGCCATTGTACTCAATGTTTGGGTCCCCAGCTATATTCCTCAATATCGTGTAAAATTGAATAGGGAATACAATGATTAAAGTTCAGTAAAAAGACTTTGGGGCCCCCAGCTCCGAAGGAATGGAAATTAAGAGTTCAGTGCCCTATAGTAATATAGGCTCTTAAGTTTTTATACTCTAAGTGTGGTCAAAATCCAGTTATTTTCTCATTATCTAACGCTTAAACTACTTTTTATATACCTAATATAGGGGGAAAATAACATTAAGGGGCCCCCGGCCCATTCTGTGCAAGAGGTCAATTTTCAAAAACCTGTTCATTTTAGTTCATTATTATTGTGGCTATATTTCTCAAGATCTTTAAAAAGTAAATAGGAAAAATATCTTAAACATATACGAAAAAAGACATTGGGATCCCCCGGCCCCGAAGATATTGTCATTAGAAGTTCATTGTCTATAGTATTTTAATATAGGCTACCAATTTTTCGTATGCAAAGTTTGGTGAAGATCTATTAATTTACTAAGCAGCCAACGTAAAGACTAATTTGTATATAACTCATACAAGATTTTTTTTAAAACGACATTAAGGGCCCCAGGGCCCATTCTGGGCAAGATATAAAGTTCAAAACACCTGTTCATTTCATTTTGTATAATAATGGATACATGTGCCATTATTTGTCAAGATTGTTAATGACTGAATGGTGAATAAAATCTTAAACGTTTAAGAAATATGAATTTTTGGGCCCCCAGCCCCAAAGGAATGACTATTTGCAGTTCAGTGCCCTATAGTATTTTAATGTTGGCTATCAAGTTGTCACATACAAAGTTTGGTTAAGATCCAACAATTTACACAGTAGCTAGCGCTTAAACTAATTTTTATATAGCTCATACAAGCAACAAATGACATTATGGGCCCCCGGTGCCCCATGAGTGTTAAATTTAGAAAACAGTTGCCAGTTACCATTCCAGGTAGGTACTCAACAGTCTCCAAAAATGTCATGATGATCGGATGAATGGTTTAGTCAGCTATAAAGGACATGCACACACACACACACACAGACACACTTTGATTTTTATAAAGTTACGAAACATTAAGTATTTTAATATGGGCTACCAAGTTTTTGTATACAAAGTTTCGTTATTTCCAATCATTTACTCTGTAGCTAACGCATAAATTATTTTTTATAAAGCTCGTATAAGCAAAAAACGACTTTAAGGGCCCCAGGACCCAATTATTGCAAGAAATAAAGTGTGAAACATATGTTCATTTCAATAAATTTCAAAATACATACCTTTATTTATATTTCTCAATATTGTTAAAATTTTGAATGGACATAAAATATTAAACATCTACTAAAATAGACAGTTTGGCCCCTTGCCCCGTGGGAATGAAAATAAGAAGTTCAGTGCCCTATTGTAATAAAATATAGACCCTTGATTTTTTTTATATACTAAAATGGGTCAAGATACATTAATTTTCTCAGTATTTTAATCTAATACTAATTTTTATACAGCTAATATAAGAAAAAAACGACATTAAGGGGCCCCTGGGCCCATTCGGTGAAAGATGTAAATTTCAAAAACCTTTAAGAAACGTTTAAGAAATGTGAATTTTTTGGGTCCCCAGCCCCAAAGGAATGAATATTAGCAGCTTAGTGCCCTATAGTATTTTAATGTTGGCTATCAAGTTGTCATATACAAAGTTTGGTTAAGATCCAACAATTTACACAGTAGCTAGCGCTTAAACTAATTTTATATAGCTCATATAAGCAACAAATGACATTATGGGTCCCCAGTGCCCCATGAGTGTTAAATTTAGAAAAAAAAGTTGCCAGTTACCATCCCAGTCTTCAAAAATTTCATGAGGATCGGATGAATAGTTTAGTCAGCCATCATGATATGCACACACACACACACACACATACATACTTTGATTTACATATATATATATATATATAGAGAGAGAGAGAGAGAGAGATATATTAGGGAAAAAAGACATTTAGGGGCCCCTGGGCCCATTCGGTGACAGATTTAAATTTCAAAGACCTTTTCATTTTAATTTATTTTCCTTATAGATATATTCCTCAAGATCGTGAAAAATTGAAATGGGGGAAAATACATTAAACATATACGAAGAAAAGACATTTGGGGCCCCCGGCCCCGAAGGAATGGACATTTGAAGTTATGTGCCGTTTACTATTTTAATATGGGCTACCACGTTTTTGTATTCAAATTTTGGTTAAGATCCATTCATTTTCTCAGTAGCTAACGCATAAACTAATTTTTATACATCTTATTTAAGCACACAAAAAGACATTAAGGGCCCCGGGGCCCATTCAGTGCAAGATGTAAAGTTCAAAACACCTGTTCATTTCAATTAGTATAATAATGGATACATGTGTCATTATTTGTCAAGATTGTTAATGACCGAATGGTGAATAAAATCTTAAACGTTTAAGAAATATGAACTTTTGGGCCCCCAGCCCCAAGGGAATGATTATTTGCAGTTCAGTGCCCTATAGTATTTTAATGTTGGCTATCAAGTTGTCACATACAAAGTTTGGTTAAGATCCAACAATTTACACAGTAGCTAGCGCTTAAACTAATTTTTTATATAGCTCATATAAGTCTCAAATGACATTATGGGCCCCCGGTGCCCCATGAGTGTTAAATTTAGAAAAAAAAAGTTGCCAGTTACCCTTCCAGGTAGGTACTCAACAGTCTCCGAAAATTTCATGACGATCGGATGAATAGTTTAGTCAGCTATAAAGGACATGCACACACACACAGACATACTTTGATTTATATATATATATAGAAGATATATAACCAAAAAAAGACATTAAGGGCCCCGTGGCCCATTCTGTGCAATATATAAAGTTCAAAACCCCTGTTCATTTCAATTTGTATAATAATTGAAACATGTGTCATAATTTGTCATGATTGTTAATTACTGAATGGTGAATAAAATCTTAAACGTTTAAGAAATGTGAATTTTTGGGCCCCCAGCCCCAAAGGAATGACGATTTGCAGTTCAGTGCCCTATAGTATTTTAATATTGGCTATCAAATTGTCATATACAAAGTTCGGATAAGATCCAACAATTTACACAGTAGCTAGCGCTTAAACGAATTTTTATATAGCTCATATAAGTAACAAATGACATTATGGGCCCCCGGTGCCCCATGAGTGTTAAATTTAGAAAACAAAGTTGCCAGTTACCATCCCAGGTAGGTACTTATCAGTCTCCAAAAATTTCATGATGATCGGATGAATGGTTTAGTCAGCTATAAAGGGCATGCACACACACACACAGACATACTTTGATTTATATATATATATACTACGTTACTACGAGAACGGTGTCTGTGCTTTAATTACGTAAAATTTTTAAAAATGAGAATACAATGTCATTCTGCATATGAGATGTAATTAATTATATTATAACAGAGGCAAAATTACAGCTATGAGATAGATACCAAAATAATTTGACGGCTGGGGTCGCCACAGCACGAGTAATTTATTAAAAGGGTCGCGACACAAGAAAGGTTGAGAACCGCTGATTTAAAGCAATTGGTCCCTCAAACACATATGACTCCTACAGCCAATCATATTGAACAAGTTTACGCCATTTACGCGGACGTTCAAAACGAGTTGTTTTTGGTGCAGTATTTCTTTGAAGACTTTATTTTGAGCTATGCACGTTGGGATTTATAGCAAAAAGCTCTGTTTTTACGAGTTATTTATTTTAACTATAATGAATAGTATTTTTGACGCGATGCACATGTAATGCCGGTCGAGACGGCTGTTGGAGGGGAGTTACCACATGCCACCGAACTGTGGCGGAATGTCCTTGGACGGGCTTTGTTATTCGTATTAAAATATTATGAATATGTGTGAGAACGCAATGTAAATGGCTTAATTTTTATTTTCTGACGCTTTGAGTCATAAAAGTGCATCATTAGAAAACTACATTTACACAAGAAAATAAAATGTTTATTTATCCTTCATTAAAATATTTTCTTTTCGCGCATAGTTCGGTTATTTTCTTTCTTTTTTCCTCCCCTTTTATGTTCATGTTAATGGGGAAGAATGCCAGTCACAAGGTTCATTAGTCATTTTTTTTATCTATTATCATCTCTCGAAAAAATGCGTGCCGTGGCTATAGAGTGGTGTTGCTTATCTTTGAATGTCAGTGTGGCCGAATTGAAGCCATCTGGGTGGGGAATAGCCCACCCTGGGATGTGTATCATTCCATGGCCTTGGCCTTGTATGTTTATATTTAGTAGGATTATGTTGGGCACCAGGTCTTCTGGAACTATAACTATGTCTATGACAGCTCTGTTGGTTGGTCGATGCTGTTTTGGTGATAGTCGTTTGACCAATGACAATTGACAGTTAACCAATGACAAGTGACAGTTGACCAATGACAAGTGACAGTTGACCAATGACAATTGACCAACGACAATTGACAGTTGACCAATGACAATTGACAGTTGACCAATGACAAGTGACAGTTGACCTATGACAATAAACAGTTGACCAATTACAAAATACAGATGGCTATTCTTTTTATGAGGATAGCGGAATCAAGGCAATTACCGATAGATAGTAACAATGGTACTTTGCTGTTATTTAGTTGAACTGTGCTATTTTAAACTTTATTTTAACTTCATCTCTCTCCTTTTAGACTAGAGGTGTTTTTATTATTTCTGACCAAAAATATTATGAAATAAGGTTCAAGCTAGCATAAATTATAAATAAAAATAAATACTAACACAATAATCAATATCGGCAAAAAGCCTTTTTTCATTAAAAATGTAACACATTAAAAAAATTGCTGCAATGTAGAATGCAAAGAAACAAAAATCAAAAAGTATTATAACAAAGTTGAGTTAGAGGTTTATAGAGGTAATAGAAAAGGGTGAGTCGGAGATTTATAAGGTAATATAACATGAGTGTCTTAATAAATGAGAAACTATCATGGAATCCCCATGTCAATGAAGTTATTAAAAAATCAAACAAAACCTTAGGCTTTATAAAAAGAAACTTTAACAAATGTAATAAAGATATAAAACTAAAATGCTATCTCACTTTGGTAAGACCTGTACTAGAATATGCATCTTCTGTATGGGACCCATCCACCAAAGAAAACATTGATAAACTAGAACAAATTCAAAAAAGAGCTGCCAGATTCATTACTGGAGAATATTCGAAACTGACAAGAATAACACCATTAGTTAAATCATTAAACCTTGAAACACTAGAGGATAGAAGAACCAAAAGCAAAGTAGTAATCATACATAAAGCAATTAATTCTAATTTAGAAATACAACACAAAGATAACTTAATACAACCCTCAGATAGACATAAGGATAAAAACACCTTTCTTATTCCGTATGCAAGAACAAACACATACAAGTTTTCCTTCTTCCCGTCCGGAATTCGGGCGTGGAATGGGTTGCCTGAAGAATCCAGGAAAACCAACACTTTATCAGCATTTAAATCACTAATAAAAATGCAGGACTAAACACAAACCATAGATAAGCGTAGGACGCAATAATCTTCTGTATAGAAGGAGCGTCTGTAAACAGATAAGATAAGATAAGAGTGAATTAGTTTTCAAAAAGGTCATAGAGCAAGTATGTGTTAGAGATTTATAAAGGTAATATAACAATTGTGAGCTAGAGGTTTATTAGGGTAATAAAGACTTTAATCGAGCTACCCCAGAAGTCTTTCCAGTCAGCAGCAGAGTTAAGCAAGGTTGTATACTCGAGCAAATACTGTTTGCAATATCCTTCCCTGTACTGCTTCGATACGCATTCAAGGATAGCAGTGATGGAATATGGTTACACATCAGAGCTGATGGAGGACTTTTCAACACTGTCCGCCTCCGAGCCCAAAACAAAACGACAGATGTCCCAATTCATGAGCTACTCTTTGCGGATGATGCGGCTATGACAGCACACACAGAAACTGGTTTGAAAACAACTCGTGTCAAGCTTCTCCAACGCCTGCAAACAATTTGGCCTGAAAATCAGCTTGGAATAGACAAGTATCATGTCCCAATACATATGTTCCCCTCCTGCCATCATTATAGACAGTGAAATCGTGGAGCTTGTGGACAGCTTTTCTAACTTGGGATCCAAGGTTTCCAGTTTACAGTCCATCGAGGATGAAATAAACAGTAAAATTGGCAAGGCAGCTGCCACAATGGCTAAACTAAATAAACGGATTAGGGAAAACACCAAGCTAACAGAAAAAAAATAAGTGTGTCTATGGCAGTGTTGTCCAACCGAAAATCGTTCACGGCACACTAAACTGGTAAAAAATTTGCGCGGCACACCTCACACAAAAAAAACACAAGAAATTAGTGTTTATAATTGAAGCAGCAAAAGAAGTACTTGGTAATTAAAAGACCATGGGTCTCCTCTAATATTCTGGAACTATGCGCGATGAAAGAAGAAAACTTAAGAGCGGAAAGAATACTGCAGAAGGAGCACCCAGATACAGATAAATCAAAAAAAAGATCAGGAAAGATATGGTGAAAGCAAAAAAGGAATGGATAGAACAACAATGCTCTGACATCGATGAAAATCTACTAAGGAACAATTCAAGGAAGGCTTACAAAATTGTTAAAGACTTGACATCCACCAAACAAGGTCGTATCTCAACCAAACAAGATAAATCCGAGAAATTTATCACAGAAGAACAAGAAATTCTCAGAAGATGGACCGAATACTGTTCTGAGCTGTACAATGAAGACTCCAAAGGCGATGCGTCAGTGCTCAACTGCCCAAAGTCAACAAACAAAGACATGCATTCTATTCTCGGCGTCGAGGTGGAGCTGGCTGTACAAAAACTGAAGAAGGGGAAATCAGCTGGAGCGGACAACATTCCGGGCGAACTGATTCAAGCAGGAGGTGACCCCGTAATAAACATCCTAACTAACGTGTGCAACAAGATCTGGCAGACAGGGCAATGGCCAACCCCCTGGACGCAATCGCTGGTTATCACGCTCCCAAAAAAGGGTAATCTACAGATGTGTCAGAACTACCGTACAATCAGCCTGATTAGTCACCCCAGCAAAGTCATGCTTATGATCATATTGAACAGACTGAAACCACAAGCAGAGCAAATCATTTCACAAGAGCAGGCGGGCTTCAGAACAGGAAGAAGCACAACGGAGCAAATCTTTAACCTGCGAGTTCTCTGTGAAAAACATCTCCAACACCAGAGTGACCTCTATCATGTCTTTATAGACTTTAAAAAAGCATTCGACAGAGTGTGGCATGCGGCACTGTGGGCAACGATGCACAAATTCAACATAAATGCAAACATCATTGAAGTGATCAAGAACCTTTACAACAGAGCAACCAGCGATGTACTCTTCAACAGCAAGCTGGGAGATTGGTTCAAGACCACTGTTGGTGTCAGACAAGGATGTTTACTTTCCCCCATCCTCTTCAACCTCTTCCTTGAAAGGATCATGACAGATGTGCTAGAAGACCATGTCGGAACAGTCAGCATCGGAGGGAGAAGTATAACCAACCTACGCTTCGCCGATGACATTGACGGCCTAGCTGGTAGCGAGGACGAACTAAAAGAATTCCTCGCAAAGCTAGAGAAAGCAGCAAAGGCGTACGGCATGGAAATCAACGCAGAAAAGACCAAGGTCATGGCTAATAGTAAATTCACAAGCGAGATTCGGATAAACGGGCAAAAACTCGAAGAAGTCTCCACCTTCAAGTATCTAGGGGCCATAATATCCGACGAAGGCTCAAAGCCAGAAATTCTTGCCAGAGTAGCCCAAACAATGGCAGCATTGAGCAAATTAAAGCACATCTGGCAAAGTAAGAAGCTCTCCCTGAGATCAAAGATCCGGCTAATGCGCTCTCTAGCGATGTCAGTCTTTTTGTAGGTTGTGAGGCTTGGACGCTCACTGCAGACCTCCAAAGAAGAATAAATGCGCTAGAGATGAGATGTTTCAGAAAGATATTGAACATCTCCTACACAGCGCACATCACAAATGAAGCGGTCCGCAACAAAATAAGTACTGTCATTGGCCCCTACGAGGACCTACTCACATCAATTAAGAAGATGAAATTACGATGGTACGGACACGTGACAAGAACTGGAGGTCTCGCAAAAACCATATTACAAGGCACAGTCCAGGGAGGAAGGAAAAGAGGCAGACAAAAGAAGAGATGGGAGGACAATATCAAAGAGTGGACCGGCCTGTCATTCAGCGACTCTCAAAGGGCAGCACAGGACCGTGACAAATGGCGTGTGTTAGTGTGCAGTTCACGATGGTGCCCCAACGACCCAACAACGGGTTAAGGGATAGTTCAAGTTCAAGTTCAGTGTTTATTCAAAAGATGTTTCATAATAAATGAGATACTTGAGCGTTTACTTTGGAGAAGATGAGCTCAAAACCCGGTTCATTGCTGGATAAGCAAACTCTCATTTCCCTGTCTATCATCTGCAGTCTTTCAAGTTTGATGTATGCGAGCAGTTGCGCCTTTCCGCTATGTCAGTACTTTCATCGATTTGCATTGCCCAGAGCTTTTGGATGTCGTCGGCTTCCGCAAAACGCTCTTTAATTTGATTGTCCAAGTCTGTCGAAATGTCAGCAATCCGACGTCCCATCTTCTGGTGAGACAGTGGAATCTTAACAGCGTCGGGTCCCAACTCCACAGTCTCAACTGCGATTCGTAAAGACGGCAATATGATTGTCTCAGCGTCCAAATGAGATTTCTTTTGTTTGACCAAAAGATTCGCAATTTTATAGCTTGCTAACTGAGCTTTGACATGAATTGAGGAAAATTTCTTCATTATTTTTTTATTGCTGCTCTAAGTTAGACCGAATGGATGCGAAATAACTTTTCGGCTTGTCTTTCAATTCTGGATGATTTGAGTTCAGATGCCGCTTCAGTTTACTGGGGTTCATGGACTCGTTGGACAATGCCATGGTACAATTAAGACAAAACGGAAGAGAAGGATTCTTTGCACATTGAATGAAACCATGCTCAAGATATTCCTCGTGATATTTCCGTTTGGTAACATTCTTCTTGGATTTCGCAGCTCTCTCTCCATTTTGATGCTCGCTGGAATCCTTCTGACTTCTCTTCAAAAAATTATCCATAGCCGTCTGTAATTAAAAGTTTTTTAAAAAGTGAACAGCATGAAGGGGTTTTTATTTACTAACAACATATATTTATTCCCAATGGAGGAGAGAAATTGTGTAGCTTTCACGAGATTCTCACAACCAGAACAATACAAACATGAAACGTTTTTATTCAATGCTTTTTCGGTTAAGGATTTTTTTTTCTTCAAAACTTGAAGGTTGGAAAAGCCTAGCAATTTATGGTATTTTTAAATCTTTCGCGGCACACTAAAATTTTCTCGCGGCACACTAGTGTGCCGCGGCACACCGGTTGGACAACACTGGCTATGGGGCCTGCGTCATCAGTACGCTGCTATACGGGAGCGAGACATGGACCACCTACACATCTCTTGAGGGTAAGCTTGAGGTGCCTACGACGCATCCTTGGCATTAAATGGCAGGGAAAGTGCCAAATACCTAGGTCCTGATGCGTGCCAATACCCAAAGCATGTTCTCAATCCTTAGTGAAAGGCGCCTGAGATTACTCGGATATGTAAAAAGAATGAGCTCTGGTCGCATCCAAAAGGACCTCCTATATGGAGAACTGGCATCCAAAAAGAGAAAGACAGGTCGCCCACGTCTCCGATACAAAGATGTCTGCCAGAGGGACATGAAAGCAGCCAGCATAATCACAAACGACTTGGAGTGTAAAGCAGAGGATCGATCCACATAGAGTACAGCTGTCACGGAAGGCGTACAACTAGCAGAGGAGCGCAGGATGGAGGAGACTGTATGAAATTGCTAGGAGAAAGGCTAAAAAAGTGTAAAGCACAGAAGAGGTGCAAAAGCTGTGATAAAGACTGTCATTCAAGGATAGGACTGCAAAGTCACACGAGTAAGTGCAACCCAACCCAATATGTGATGCACCATCGTCTCGCGGGGCGGAAGGATTCCGAAGAAGAATAGAGACCAATGGAGGGAAATGGGGTTTGACATTTTCTTACCAGCAGATGATTTAGGTGAAATTCTTGGACTATGGATTCTGTTTTCTGGTTCTTTATCGAACAATGCAAATGATACCAACTTATGCGCCCAAATTAAAATCGTCATTGCTTAATCGACCCACCCCAACCCACATCTCCTTAAAAATAAAAAAATAAAAAATAATTTTAAAATAATAAAATAAAAAAACATAGGTCAAACTATTTAATTCTAGGTCACCGGAGGAAGGGGCCGACATTTACGGGGTCCTCTGGATAAGTAGGGCACGCGAGACCCGAAACTAACAGTCCCGACAAGGAACGTCGAAGTCCCACTAGGGTTAGCTAGGCAGTTAGACAGATGATTACAGTCACTGCACGGAACGTAGACGGGGGCACCGTGGTGGAGAATGGCCCCGTGGTGGAGAATGGCCCCGTGGTGGAGAATGGCCCCGTGGTGGAGAATCGCCCCGTGGTGGAGAATGGCCCCGTGTTGGAGAATGGCCCCGTGGTGGAGAATGAGCACGTGGTGGAGAATGGCCCCGTGGTGGAGAATGCTCCCGTCGATGACGAAAACCATTGTACCCGTTGAGGGTCGGGTCATCCGAAGCGACCGTTTCGTCCCCCTTTCTAGCTATTATCAGTGAACGGCACTGTTTAGGGCCAGGTGGGTCAGCACAATACTAGAAAAAATGCCGTGAGGAAACTTTGGTCGGACGTCAGCTCTGAGGAGACTTACCCAATGGGGATGCCCTTATCCAACACTATGTGGTTGGTTATTGCGGTTGCCCGCACGTCCATGGGTTGTCGACAATGATGTTTCCCCTTATCTTGCGACAGTCCTTGGATACATAGACCCGTATTCTGTGCCGTGGTAGGAAAAAAAATCCACATCCACCCTTTGAGGTAGAAACTCCCATTGAGAATAGGTCGACTTTTGCGGCTGCCATCTGCCCAGACGACCCCCTCTTCAAGAGGATCGTCTCGGGGGTGTCCCCGTCGGCTAGAAAGTTGCCGGGGAATTTCCCGAGGGTTTCTATATGAGTCTTAGTGACCCAGGGCCTTTTGACGCCATCTCAAACTCTGGGTCAAAGTGACCGTGGCCGGACATTTTACTGTCACTAGAAATTGGAGCCAATCGAAATCGTTTAAAATGAACTTTTGTTGAAAGGAAGTTGATTCAACGGAAGTCATCAATAGGCGTCACGTCATCATTGTAGGCTCCTTACGCCATCACTACTTGTTTTAATGCGTATCAAACATGTCATCATTCTCTTTTCACTAGCTTATACTTATAGCATCAAAAGTATTACCAGGAGCACCAGTGATTAGGGCTGTCAATATTGTTGGAAAAATGCAGCCAGGGTACCCGTCAAAATTTCGAACGGGTACCCGGGTTACCCGTTCGAAACGCAAGATAATTTTTGCC
Source organism: Ampullaceana balthica (assembly GCA_944989445.1). Taxonomy (NCBI): domain Eukaryota; kingdom Metazoa; phylum Mollusca; class Gastropoda; family Lymnaeidae; genus Ampullaceana; species Ampullaceana balthica. The sequence continues at coordinate 1,311,338 of CALYLW010000009.1, read as the reverse complement.
GTCATGACCGATATACAATGCTACCTAGCCCCCATCCATGCACCTCATTTCACATAGTAGCCAATGGCATGCGTCCAGTAACATGCTACAGTATACTCTCATCTATTTGTGGTTCCCTATTCACGACCCCGCATAATCGTGGGCTAGGCTCTTACCTATCGCATCATACTGTACTGTACTGTATTATTATTACCTGAACGGTGCTGGTAGTACTACTACAGTAATGTGATCTAAAGTAGCGGATGTCTTATGATTTCTTAATACTGTACTGTATTATTATTACCTGAACGGTGCTGGTAGTACTACTACAGTAACGCGATCTAAAGTAGCGGATGTCTTATGATTTCTTAATACTGTACTGTATTATTATTACCTGAACGGTGCTGGTAGTACTACTACAGTAATGTGATCTAAAGTAGCGGATGTGTTATGATTTCTTAATACTGTACTGTATTATTATTACCTGAACGGTGCTGGTAGTACTACTACAGTAATGCGATCTAAAGTAGCGGATGTCTTATGATTTCTTAATACTGTACTGTATTATTATTACCTGAACGGTGCTGGTAGTACTACTACAGTAGGCCTAATGCGATCTAAAGTAGCGGATGTCTTATGATTTCTTAATACTGTACTGTATTATTATTACCTGAACGGTGCTGGTAGTACTACTACAGTAATGCGATCTTAAGTAGCGGATGTCTTATGATTTCTTAATACTGTACTGTATTATTATTGCCTGAACGGTGCTGGTAGTACTACTACAGTAATGCGATCTAAAGTAGCGGATGTCTTATGATTTCTTAATACTGTACTGTATTATTATTACCTGAACGGTGCTGGTAGTACTACTACAGTAATGCGATCTAAAGTAGCGGATGTGTTATGATTTCTTAATACTGTACTGTATTATTATTACCTGAACGGTGCTGGTAGTACTACTACAGTAATGTGATCTAAAGTAGCGGATGTCTTATGATTTCTTAATACTGTACTGTATTATTATTACCTGAACGGTGCTGGTAGTACTACTACAGTAATGTGATCTAAAGTAGCGGATGTCTTATGATTTCTTAATACTGTACTGTATTATTATTACCTGAACGGTGCTGGTAGTACTACTACAGTAATGTGATCTAAAGTAGCGGATGTCTTATGATTTCTTAATACTGTACTGTATTATTATTACCTGAACGGTGCTGGTAGTACTACTACAGTAATGTGATCTAAAGTAGCGGATGTCTTATGATTTCTTAATACTGTACTGTATTATTATTACCTGAACGGTGCTGGTAGTACTACTACAGTAATGTGATCTAAAGTAGCGGATGTCTTATGATTTCTTAATACTGTCATACTGTACTGTATTATTATTACCTGAACGGTGCTGGTAGTACTACTACAGTAATGTGATCTAAAGTAGCGGATGTCTTATGATTTCTTAATTAATTCTAAATCTTTCTAAGTTTGAGTTTCATAAAAACCATTTTGAAGCACACCAGTAAAATATATCCATCATTATATATATATACTAGTTTGTGCTGCGGCGCCGTGGCGCCTTCGGCGCCCCTTTTTTTTCAAAAGCCCAACTAACTTGTCCTTGTATGATAAATACGTAATATCAGAGGCGTCGCTAGGGTTGGTGTCACCCGGGGCGGTAGCTCATGGTGTCATCCCTTCACGACTGAGGGGGCCGTCCATAAATGACGTCACGTGATGCTGCCAATTTTTACCCCACCCTCCCCCAGGGTCATACTTTGTCACAAAAACTTAGACCCCCGCCCCTTATTTTACAATATGACGTAACAAAGCTTTGCCACCCCCCCCCAACCCGTATTTTCTCAATAAATATTAGCATGTTGCAAATTATTTTTTGTCATTTAAATATGTATTAAGGGTAAGTCTGCACTCTAATATCGTAACACGCGTGAAGCCATTGAAAACGCAAGTAAATAAATAGTAAATAATCAAATATTTAAGTGGAACTTTTATTTAAAGTTGTGCGTTTTTTATGCGACGTCACATTTTTTTAAACACACCCCTCCCCCTCGTCACACATCGTCACAGATGCGTGTCCCCCACCCCCCATGGCGGATTAAATGGGGGGTGCTGAATGGGCTAAAGCTAGTGCCCCCAATAATTTAAGGTCCCCCAAACTTATTATAAATTATAGTGTATAACAAAAATGCAGGCAAATGTTTGTATGAATCCCTGCACATGCCTTGGACAGTCATACGGCAATGCGGCAAATATAAGTAGGAAGAATAACGGAAACCAGGCTATCCTTTATGAGAAGTGCAGTGTTGCTCATTATGTGCTGTGCACAGCTCATTCCCTTAATTTGATTGGGAAAAGTGCAGCAGGTTGTCCTGCTGCAGTCAGATTTTTTTGTCTTCTGCAAAATCTTTATACCCGGCTTGTTGCATCTACTCATCGTTGACAGGTACTTCAAAAACACATGAAATTGATACATGTTAACAAAGCCTTGTGTGACACAAGATGGTCAGCCTGACATGATGCTGTAAGGTCTGTTTAAAACTCATACCATGAGAGTATCGCAGCACTGGAAGAATTAGCAACAAACGAAAGTCAGCCCCGTGACTGTCGACTTGAAGCAGACGGATTTCTAAAGGAACTTGAACAACTGGAAGTCGATATGAAATTCGGGAAACAATTTTAGAAAGTAAGTCTCTCATTGAGTTTGTTAAAAGATAGCATTCTTAATTTGATTCCTATGAAGACAAAGGAAAGGACAAGTCCGTGGTAAAAAAGAGTATAAACAATATTCAATGATATTTTAAAAAGAAAAAAAAAGAAACAAAAAAAAAGAAACAAAAAAAAGAAAGCGTCAGTTTGATAAATGGACATCACATAAACAGCATTCTTCCCGAGACAAAAATTCAAGATTGAGGTATTTCTGGTAAGGGGCCGTCCATAAATGACGTCACGCACCTAGGAGGGGGGAGGGAGGGTCACACTTTTGTGACGATGCGTGACGAGGGGGAGGTAGGGGGGTTGAAGAAATGTGACGTCACATCAAAAGGGTAACTTTAAATAAAACTTCCACTGAAATATTTGGTCCCTTACAATTTATTTAAATTTTTTTATTATTCTTAAAAAAATTTTTTTTTAAATCAGTGCTTTTCAATGTGCCGGTCGGTAGGCCATCAGACACTGGTTGGCGTAAGCTATCAAGACATGAAAATTAAATCTAATTAAAACCCTTAAGTTTGAGAATCCACAAGATAACATATGAAATTGTTACACTGCGTCGTTTGATGTTGACATCAAAGCATTTGTGATGTAACCGCAGCTCCGTTTGGTTCTCTCATGGACTTTTTTTGCCCTTACCCCAAAAGATACAAGTTTATGCGTGCGTTATCCCCCCCCCCAACCCCCAGACTCTAAGGTCCTGCTCACATGACTCGGGGATTTGGGGGAGCGTCGTTAACAACCCGAAAATGCTACTGGTGAGTTTTACAAGCATGACAAGTGTCTAAAAATGATCCGAATATGATTATGTGTAGATATTTTAAGTAAAAATGACACGGAATATCTTTTTTCTTTAAAAAAAAGGGGGGGGGGAATCTATTTGATAGAATTAAAAACATTTTAAGTTTGATATAATTGTTCGATTGGTTTTTGGTCAAACGCCCCTGGCCATTCTAGTCTTCTAGATCAGTGGTTCTCAAAGTGGTTGTCCGCGGACCGGTGCTGGTCCGTGGGCCATCCGCTGCCGGTCCACAGATGTTCTAAAAAAAGGACAGAAAAAATTGTCAGTGCAGGGAAAATTGTGAACCGGTCTCTGGTGCAATGGCAAAAATTCATGCCGGTCCGCCATACTAAAAAGTTTGAGAAGCACTGTTCTAGATATAATGGTAAATGAGCCCATTTAAAAATAGTCAAGTATTCATTAACTATATTGAATGCATCAAATTCTTGACATCGCAATTAGAGAGGAGCGCAAAACAACTTTTTATTCTTAGCTCAGTTTTTAAGGCATTAATTTTAAATATCACAATAAAGAATACGTGATACAGACAAGTCAAGTAGGATTAAGATTATTGACACTCGTGTCAATATAAATGAAAGTAGGGTAGATTTAGGTGTCTTCGTATAGTACGTAGGTAAGAAATCTACATAGTTGTCAAATTTAAAAAAAATGCATTTTCTGGAAGGAACCGGTTCAATAATGGGCATATGTTCCAAGAGTACACGTACACATGACGTATTTTAATATATCTAGTGGAATGTAGTGGATGTTATATGTCCCAAATGAGTCTGCATTACCCCCAAGAATTTCCTTTTTGACCCCAGATGAGGTCATTTACCTCTGTTCTCCGACCTCTTTCTGACGGGATGCCCGTCAGTCAATTGGGGGATTTTTTTTAAAATACATTTTAAAAATGTTATCTTTAAATAATTTGTTTTCTAAACAAAGAAGTTAGCCGTGATGATTAATAGTCAATGTTTAATTTGTATGCATTAAAATAAAATATTATCTAAGTATGTTAACACAGTTCGTTTTCTGAAGGCCGGTTAAACGTTTTTTTAAAAATGCTTCACGAGGGTTACGACATTACAATGTAGATCTTCACTAAATAAATAATAAATACTTAAATGACAATAAAAGTGATTTGAAACATACTTATTTTCAAATAGAAAATAAAGTGTTTTTTTTTGGTGTTTTTTTTTGTCAAAGATTTGTGACGTATTTTTAGAGGGGGGGGGGTCTAAGTTTTTGTGACGACGCGTAACGAGGGGGTAAAAAATCGGCAAAAAATCGCGTGACGTCATTTATGGACGGCCCCTAATCATTGACAAACTTTCTTAAGCCCTACAACATCGGTTAGGCGCATATAAAGACATCCATGAGAAATTTTGCTTTCTTACAAACCTAACTGGGCTCAGCAATTTCGCCATCCGATGGGCAGCAACCAAGTTAATGGAAGAATATTCAAGTGATATCGAAGACTGCTTACCTTCAGAATTAGTCCAATTTTCAGAACTCTTTAAAAAATTATTGTCCAGCCCCAGGCTCAGGGTAAGGAAAAGGAAGTTACCCAATGCGAAACTCAAAATACGTGCAGAGAGCTAAATATTTTGCAGCTTTTGAATGAGCTAAATTTCACACAGTCCTTTACAAATGTTCACATCGCACTTCGCATCTATCTTTCAATGATGACATCAAACTGCAGCTGAGAGCGATCCTTTTCAAAGTTGAAAAGAATATAAAATGAGTAAAAATGTGCATGGGACAACAAAGACTGAATATGCTCTCTCTAATGAGCATTGAAAAGGAACTTGTAAGCTTACTTAGCTTTACTGACTTGATTGAAAACTTCGCAATGAGAAAAATTCGCAAACGAAAGTTGTAGGTTGAAATAATAATAATATATATTTTTCAATAAATTGTTGATTTCAAATAGAGAAAACTATTCGCTACCCCATGAAAAACAAAAGTTTAAAGGAAAAAATATTTTAAAATACGGAATTAACGCGTAACCTTTTTTTTAAGCGGGCTCGTTCGTAACCACAAGACAGCGTAAGTTGGGATGGGACCGTCGTAACCGGAATACCTGTATATAAACATGCATATCTATGCTTTCACGCCTTTAATAAATATATATACAACTCCAAGACGTTGAATTAATAATGTTCCTCTAGAAAACATCAACAAAGAAAAACCATCCTTTGATTTTTATTTTTTTAGAGGGGGGGGGGAATAAAATCGTATTCCCCCACCCCACTGTGGTGGAGGGAGTCGTGAGGTGGGATTCGTCCATGCTGTCGGTGTGTCCTCAAGCCCAAATGGCTTTATATCTTTTAAAACATAAAACACTGCCCCTTTCATGTCCAGCCTTTTTTAAAAAATCTCTCTGCTGCGACGGTTTCTTTTCTTTTATTCCTAGTTTGTTTTAATGTTGTTTGTGTGTTGGGACTGTTTCATTATTGCAAGTTAACTGATATTTTTTAAAGAAAAGTTTTCGCGTTTAACGAATTTCATTGTATTTCTTAATTTCTGTATAGATGAAAAAATGTGTCTTCTTTTTTTTCTGACACTGTAAAATTTTAGGCTCGGGTGTCACCCCCAGATGGGTGTCACCCAAGGCGGCCTATCCCCCTCCCCTAGTGACGCCACTGCGTAACATTAAACTTTCTTAAATGTACACAAAGTATTTTATAATAGGGGTTGTTTTTTTTATCAAAAGCCCAAGTAACTTATCTTTGTATGATAAATGCGAAATATTCCTGAAATGTACACAAAGTATGTATATAATATGATTTACAGTGCTAATCACCACACGATTTTTAAAGTAATTTTAGAAAGCATTGCATTAAATTACTGCACCAAAAAATAACTCTTTGAGTCAGTCAGCACTGTTTACAACACAAATGCTGACGTCATAAGTTCGTGCATTGTTTGGTTAATGTTAATCTGGAAACCAAAAGGATTATGATTTAGCGTTAGGCCACAATCAGCGATAATTGAGCGTAAATATATATATAATAATATATATATATGATTTACGCTCAATTATCGCTGACTGCCTCACGCCTAACGCTACGCCCTACAACCCCTATTATAAAATACTTTGTGTACATTTAAGGAAGTTTATTATTACGTATCTATCATACAAGGACAAGTTTGTTGGGCTTTTGAAAAAAGTGGGCGCCGCAGCACAACCTAGTCCTAATCTGTATGTTTGAGAAATATTGTAAGCATCTCGGAATATTTATGCCACTCTATTTATAGAGTTCCGCAATTTGAAATTTAAAATAAATAACTCGTAAAAACAGAGCTTTTGACTATAAATCCCAACGCGCATAACTCAAATTAAAGTTTTGGAAGAAATACTGCACCAAAAATAACTCGCTCTGAACGTCCGCGTAAACGTGTTCAATGTGATTGGCTGTTTGAGGGACTAATCGTTATCGATGACCGCACGGAACATAGTCTTTTATTGTATAGGATTATTATATAGGACTAGGGGTTGTAGGGCGCCTCTTTTTACATCGTACCCTTTTCCAAAATTAAAATATAAGCTAAAACAATGACGTCATATAATACTTTTTACGGCGAAGATCTTTAATTTATCATTATTTTGCACACCACCTGATGCACACCTTGTATTAAAATATAAGCTCGAACAATGACGTCATAGCGTTACGGTTCCCTCCCGCCAGCCAGCCAGTGAGTGACTTGGGCTAATGTATTGTTTATGTGTTGTGCCACCTAACGCTAAAAGCTTGCGTGATCTTTTATAGTTGTGAAAGTAGGCCCTATTCTGTATTAGACGCCCCGCGTCGTAGCATACGCCGCAGACTCGCTCATGGAGAGTGCAAAGAAAGTTGAGAAAAAACGGACACAAACTACAGCACGAAGAAATCAAAACAACGCGTCGGTTTGGCCGCCAACTCATTGTTGATTTCGAGACATTTGCAGGCGAAATTCGGTACACCCCTAACTTCTATGAAGTCAGCTATAAAACGATAATCGGTTTAAAATCGGAGTTACATAATCGATAATCGGTTTTCCAAAATAAAAAAAATAAAAAATAAAATTTAAAAAACGCAGTTAACAACCGTAAATATGACTAACCCTCGCTAGGGTCGGCCAATCACAGATTATGTTTAAGTGATGGTAGTATTAAATGGGAGGCGGGTAACAACAACCTCAGTGTGCATGCCTTCAAGTTTACTCGCTATTTTTTATTTACTTGGTGCTGCTTTTTGTGTCTGTACTCTCAACCCCCACCCCCCAACCGTTCTTTGCACTATGATGAGCAAGTCTGCGGCGTATGCTATGCAATAAAGGGGTAACACAGACATTTAAAAAAAAACAATGTATTCGCTGGGGCTTGAACCCAGGACCTTCCCCGCATGAGGCGGACGTGGACGTGATAACCAGTACACTACGAATCTCACATTTTCTATGAAGGGACAATTCAAGTGAAACGCAAGGACCATTGTTGTTCACCCCTCCACTACCTTCGCTTTCCAACCGTTAACTGTGATTAGTTGACCCCAGCGAGGGTCATTCGTCATGCTCGGTCTGCACATAATTGCAGCTTGTCTCGCATGGTCCCATGAAGAGAATTATATATATAGTAGATAGATGTTTTATAAAATTAAGTTTATAATTAGTGAATGAGAATTGTTTTTGTCGAGAGCACAAATTATTGCAGATTGTGGTTTTGTATTACAAATTATATCTTTATTGTTATTATTACTTTACTCCGGCTAGAACATTCCAATGAACATGTGACATGTAATGTAACATATTTCTGAGATATTAGACTTAAACATTGCGGCGGTGAAAAGTAAGGTCACATGTTAATGTTGCTATCAATAACTTTATACAGACAAAAGGTGAAATTTAAATCCCTACAGAAATTTGTTTAACTCCACCTAACATGATTAATTGAAAAATTCAGTCTAACCAGTGACTAACCACATCAAATTTACTATCAAATTCATCATCTGGTTTAGTTTTTAAAATAAATTGATTTATCACTTTTATAAGTGTACAAACTCTAAAGTTGAGGAAACCGGACATGGCACAAATTACTTTAGTTAAAAAAAAGATCCAATCTGTGCACGGTGAACCTTATGTGAAAGTACTGAAATGAGAACGCTTCAAATATCAGGTTTACATTTTATTCATAAAAATGTTGAAAGTAAAGCTACAAATTAATCTATCGTTCATTCTCATGCTGTATGTTGTGTGATGTATGCTGTAACATTTTTTTTCTTCATTCAACAGTTTTGAAAAAGTGAATGTCACAAATTCTTCAAAATTATCCCGTTCTAGCACAGAGAAATTTAAATAGAAACAACAAAAGCTGCACGACTAAAATAATTAAAAAACAACAAAAAAACTTAAAATCAAGCCAGGTAATTAGATTGATTAAAACTTTATTGTGATGTTTAAATAGGTAAGAAATTTTTCATTCTTATGAAACCTTGAATAACAAAATGTTGAGCCTTCATTCAATTGCACTGCTTACAAGATGTGCACAAACAGAAGATCAAGAACAGATTTTACCAAGTCCTAAATAGCTAAAATATCAATAAAATGGTATACTTTCACTTTCAGTTGCATCTGGCGCCGCACACATTGGCAGAAGTTACAAATTGGATTTAATTTCTTTTTCATATTTTGGAACATGCAATTAACTTTTGCAAAGATTTGTTTACCATAAAATTATTATTATTTTTTTGTATAGTATAATCATAAATTTACAAGTATTAAATTTAAAAAGTAACTTGACACTGATTAAAAAATGGTTCAAAGAAAAAAGGTTTTATTTTCTTCCATTGAAAGCATTTACCATAGCAAAATTGTTGGATAAATTGCTGAAAAAGGTATTAATGATGAACTCATTATATTTGAACAATCAAGAATGTTGGAATGTTAAGTTGTTGATGATGGTTCATGAACATAAAACACCAATCAGAAAATAAATTATTGTTTTGTTTTTTCTTTAATAAATAAATAAACTTACAACATATATAAATTATTTACAACCAATGTGTGTTTAGGAATATACATAAATGGATCTTTTCTGATGAACCAATGATACTTAAATGAAAATAAATTACAACCTGGCAACTAAATGAAGGTGAAATGAATCAGATCCTAACAGAGGCTGAGGTGAAAAATGAAAACATTGTGAAACAAGAAGGTGGGATTCAGGCTTTGCATTGTCTTAAATAATCACATCACGAGTTTGTTCTGTTTTTACAACATCTTGGTATGTGGTTGTCAAGGTTGTGGTTGTCGTGGTTGTGGGCTGGAGGTGGTGGTGGTGGTTTTGAGGTTAAGTTTTGGATAGTGGGAGAGACAATGGTCTACACTTAAATTACTATGTACACTTTTGTTCTTGGTGTAAAAAATGTGTACAGTTATAAGATGTGTGATGTCACTTCAACATCAGTGGCATCTATGATCAAGTAAAGAGTTTCAATCTGATTCCAACATGTCTTTAAAAAACAACAATCAATATTTTAATGGCAGTGAACTTGCAGGTACTGGTACCAAACAGTAGTGATATTCCAAGAGATGTTTTGTACCTCTACTTTGGCCTGTTGTATCAAGTTTTTCTAGACAGTATGTACATTTCCTTTGGCAAATTAATTCACTTCCTTAGGACAACGGGTACAAATATTTGCCTAGTCAGTTTAAAAAATCAATTAATTTTAAAATAAAAGCAAACAAAAAAATAAAAGTTTATACATGCATAATAAAACAGATAAAAACAAACTTCATATTTAGAAAACAAATTCCATGCACTGAAATAGACAGCCTATCGGCATGGGAAGGTAACTGTACCCACTTGTTGTATTCCCTCCTGAAAGAAATCTTTTTTTAAGGGAATTTCTGAGGTGTTAAGTGTAAAAACCTGACATTTAGATATTGTAAAGTTTTGACATCAACATTTACACACATGCAAAATAACAACAACATTAATGCAGTAGTGTGAGCATGTCAACTGTTTACAGGCTCTCAGCTGTGTGCATATTTAACCTAATAGTTAGATATTTCATTTCTAGCATAATTGATTGCTACACTTTTTAAGCTGTGCACATAACCGATATCCTACACACTATTGCCAGAGCGCATAAACAATTGTTTAAAAGTTTTAAATGTGTAAATAACTCGTCGCTCAAATGTCAGAGTAAGTGTTGGGCAGGCAGGCGGCACTTTACCCTGAATGGCACTTTTTTGTGTGGTGTGGTTGAATTTAAAAAAAATACTTGCCCTATAGCTCAGACGAAAGGCATCTTCTTATCTGTCTATGTAGATGATTGTTGACACATCCTCACATACACAAGGAGTTTTACTTTACACAGTCTAAATTTTCACAACTAGACTAGTCAAAAAAATGTCTACTTCAGTCACGTTGAAAGTGGACAGGGGCAATAGAGTATTCTAAGATTCTTAGACTGAGTTTGACATAACTAATTGGCAGTGGACAAACTTTGCATAAGAGTCAAACATTGTCACGTGTTATGGCTGTCTAAGACTAAACAGTTAATTATATATTATGATATTCAAACATGAAATGGGCCCGATGAAAAATGATGATGAGTTAAAGTTAACGGATCTATAAATACATTACTAGCCTAAAAACTGTGACCTTGTCATTGAAATGAAGATGAGTTTGTTCAAGTCTACAGAGCAGTTCATGGCAGTCACAACACAGATCACAGTATCAGCTGGCAAAGAACTTCATTCCAACAAAGAATGTCATCCCATTACAGAATGCCATCCCCATTACAGAATGTCATCCCCATTACAGAATGTCATCCCATTACAGAATGCCATCCCCATTACAGAATGCCATCCCCATTACAGAATGCCATCCCCATTACAGAATGCCATCCCCATTACAGAATGTCATCCCCATTACAGAATGTCATCCCCATTACAGAATGCCATACCCATTACAGAATGCCATCCCCATTACAGAATGCCATCCCCATTACAGAATGCCATCCCCATTACAGAACGCCATCCCCGTTACAGAATGTCATCCACACCCCCAGTACATGATTCCATCTCTATTACAGTACAGTTATCACTTGAACAGATGGTCAAGCTTATCTACTCACATGTTGCACATCCCTTAGTTTTTGAAAATTTGCTGATTTTAATTTGAAATTTGACTGAAAAAATAAACATTTTGGAAAATAGCTTTTCAGCGGGGTGAGTGAGGGGGGTGGAAGGAAGGAAATGTTTGTTTTTTTTACTTCAAAGCTCTAAGAAATAAAAACAAAACTACGAGATCTAAAGCAAATGATTCATAAAATGTTTTCCACGCATGCACCAAAGTTCATTTGGTGTGTACAGTTTTAATTCCAATATTGGACCTTGAATAATTTGAAATAAAACTACTTTGGTATGTAGCTGTTAATCCCTTACATAAAATATGTTAATCTATTACATAAGATCTTACATTCAATGTAATGGTAATTTAAGTTTCAGGGGTCGACATCATATTTGGCCGTGACCATGTTATTTTGTTGGCCGTAACTACGCTGTCCATGACAATGAACATTGTCTTTTGGCAACACTATGCTTCCAATAATTAATTGACAATCAGATATGAAATAAAAAACCAATAAACCCGCCTTTCTTTCAAGCCTGTAATGCCAAATATATTATGTTAAGTCACACAGCAGTTCTAAGACCAGTAGTTTGTCCAGTGGCCAGTTAGATGGGAATCGGCTGTTGGTTAGGGAGCACATTAAGTTTGTACATTTCTTCCTCACTGAGCTGAGAAAAGCTCCCGGCTTTATTCCCCTCCCAGGGAGTGTCGTCCTCGTTAGGGTCATAGGAGTTATGGTTGTTGTGGTGGGAGCTGGAGGGGTTCATGTCATATTTCTCCTCAGGGCTCCCCAGCAAGGTACTGTTGAGGTGAGAAGAGTGGATTCCCCTCTCTAGTGCTGGCGGCTCGTCCAGCGAATGGCTGCGGATGCTGTCCTGAAGGTGAAGGTTATGAATTTTATTGGCTTGAATGCCAAGGGCTGGACCTTCTTCACTCTGGTATTTTCTCATTGCTGGCCTGGCTGTGTTTGAAGAGGGCAAGAGTCCCTGGACTTTATCTTCTCTCCTGGCAAGCCTGGAAGGGGACAGATCTCCACTGCCAGAACTGCTGTCGAGATTTTCTTTGGAGTTGAACAAAAACTCCTCACTGATGTGGAGAGAATCGTGCTTTGTGTAGGGTATCTCCATTTCCTCATCACTGTCGGAACTTTCCACTAATAATTTATCTTTCGCGGGAGAATTCATCTTAGGACATGTTTGAGATTGTCGCATCTTCATCTCATTTAGTAACGGGGAATATTCATTGAGATGATTGCCGATTCTGGCCAGGTCTCTTTCACTTTTAGATTCACAGATTGGCAAATGATTCTGTTTACCAGTAACTTTGCCCTCACTTTCTTGCACGACCTCGGAGGGCTGAGAGCAGACAGGGGGAGATAATGTGATTGGAACATTAATGCTTATCGCAGGATATGGCCTGGGCGCTGAGTTACTCTCTAGAACATTTTCAGTATTACTGGCCTCCTCCACTGGTTTCATTTCAATGTTTTCTGACTGGTCTGGATTGTTGTCATAGTAGGAGTTGGCAGCCAATCTCTGTCTGGGACCTGGGTAGCTTCCATTCCTCTTCTCAACTGGAGGGAATGACTTCATGGGGTTGTTCTTTGTCTGGTCCAATTCTTTCTTAGAATTGACTTGAGCAATGCTTGAAAAACTTTCAATTTTCTTGTCCTTGAGCTAAAAATGAAAGGTAAATGTCTTTATTAATATTGAAGAAAATTTACATGCATACTGGGATGTTTGCTTTAAGATTTTCTTTAAAAAACTAGCTTTACTAGGGTATGGTTGCAATAAAAATGAAGAAAATAAATGGATTTTCTTTTAAAATTAGATTGTCAATATGTTGTAATTGCTGTTTAAGTTACATTTTCATTTTTAGTGTTGCATATTTATTCATTTAACTTTTAATCTCAGAGCATCACTAAAATTTTTCAAATGGTTGCATGCAAAACAACCCGAGTTTAGGGAAACCAAGCTGAGCCTTATATACTTATTATGGAGAGCCACTGAGCAGGGCACCATTATCATTCTTAGAATGTTGAGGACCACTAAGCTGGGCAACATTCTTTGAATGTTGAGGACCACTAAGCTGGGCACAATTCTTAGAATGTTGAGGACCACTAAGCTGGGCACCATTCCTAGAATGTTGAGGACCTCTAAGCTGGGCTCCATTCTTAGAACATTGAGGACTACCAAGCTGGGCACCATTCTTAGAATGTTGAGGACCACTAAGCTGGGAACCATTCTTAGAATGTTAAGGACCACTATCACTAAGCTTCACCTACCTCTTTGAAAGAAGTAATCACAGCGCCCTCTTTGGCATTAGAGTTCACAGAAGGCGCCGCCGCCGCCGCCGCTTTAAGTCTCCGCTTAATGTGAAATCTACAGAAAGAAATGACCGACGTGTTACAGAAAGACATGGTCATTGTATGGGACCATCTAACATTTTGACACCTACTGTGTATTTTTTACAGTAAAATAGTGCAGCCTTAATAAAATTAAAACTGTGATACTGACCAATGCAAGCCATAAAGGGACCAGAGAAGTATATTTAATTGCTAGCTAAACTACTTAATTACAAACTGGGGAGTTCTGTAAAAAAAATAATATTTGAAAGCCCAAATCCTAATTCCTATTTTAACATGGTAGCTTTGAAGCTAGATTAAAATAAGGGTTTTTACACAAACATAGAGAAAATGTACCAGAATGTGACAGTTTCCCTCCTTCAAAGAGAAATTCTGTCTTTCTGAATTAACTTGCCACTTCAAAAAGAAAATATTATGAATCAAAACAGCTGTAAGAAATTATCCACTGAGACTAGTTTTAAAACTACGGTAGTTATAAAAGTTGTTCAATGTATTAGAGTAGTCAAACAGTACTCAAAATGACACCTGTCTCCAACTGGTCTTAAAATTCACAATAAAGTTTCACCTGTCTCAGATAAGTCTTAAAAAAAAACTTTAAACATGTTGGAGTTTTTGCAGTGACTTTGAGAATGTTGTTATTTAAAGTGTCTAGGAATTTTTCTCCCATCCATTTTCAGAATATCTCATTTTTCTGTTTTTAATTTCCCCAATACACAATATTGTTAGAATAATTTTTAAAGCTAAATGTAATAATATGGAAACATATTTCTGAATGCAGATTAAAAATCATACTTGAAGACGAAATAAAGTTTTTAAAATTATTCTTTTCTTAAACATGAGACAGCATTTAATCATCTAAACTTACCCATGGAATTTCCAAGAGATTTTTTTTAATAGTGATTTGGAGTTTAATACTTAGATTTTACTTTTTTGAAAATTAATTTTTTATAAAGTAGTTATTTTTCATTTTTGTGTCAGCATTAGCACTTCAGAAGAAGCTTTACAATCCGATAGTTTTGCTGAATATGCCGAAAGATAATTTTGTTTGGTGCTAGTGATAGTTTGCTGTTAATGCATACCATGACATTTCATGCCATGTCAGTTATTAAGATATAAACAAGCCATATGACATCAGGTCATTCCATGCCATATCAGCATGTGAACACATTATATAAAGTTATGACATCATATTCCTTGATAAGGACATGCAACTGAATTCCATGCTGCATAGTCATTTTTAAGGAGATGAAATTTACTCTCCTTCATTAAAGATAAAAAAGTACTTACAACTTTTTATCAAAACCATACTACCAGTCAATGTAATGTGAATGTAAGAAATCTATTATTGAATTTATTTGTTTGGTTTCATAATCGTTTTTATTCAAATATGAAACATTCCAAAATCTTTTTAAAAAACTATTTGTATAATACACATGAACCCCTTTCCAGTCCATGACGGACTATGGGGCAAGTGATGTAGCGTTCACAAGTTTTTAGCCACCACTAACGAGCAGGGCAATGTGTGGCCAGCACAATATCACAGAGGCCTTGCCAGTACCTGGGCTCGAACCCACGACTCGGGATCTGCCTCGGTTCGATTGTCCAGTGCGCTACCACTTAGACCATCGCGCCCCTGTAAAATACACAATGTAGCATTTTAACTTGAAATCCTAGTTATTACTAAAACTAACTCTATTCTGAAGATTTAAATATCCCGAATGTGAAATTGTGAGTTTGAAGTAAATTAGTCGCTAAAGATCTCCTGTCAGCTGCACCAAATAGCCAGTTTATAAAAAATATGCCTGCCATTTGGTGCCAGTGAACTCACTTGCTAAGGACATAGGAGGCTATGCAAATGGCGATAAAAACAAGGACTGCTATGACAATGCCTATGATGATCAGAGTCCTCTGGTACTGCAGAATGGCTTGTCCTGAAATAAAAGTTAGTCATGCAGTTAGTCAATTCATGCTAACCGAATGCAGGAATAGAGCTAAAGTGTGTTGTTTTTAAATTTTAGTTGTAAACTTTGAAAGATTTTTTTTTAATGATATTTTTTTTACAAAAATGGGTATCATGATAATTTTTTTAAAATTTGATATAAAAGTCGATTTATTACTAGATAAATGTGTATTATTATTACAGTTAAGTCTATTTAACATAAAATATAAGAGCAAAGTCTATTTATTATCAGATTTAGAGTTTAATCTAGAGAATTAAAAAATTAAAGCGAACTCTATTTGACATTAGAATAATAACAATATATAAAAAAAAGTTTTAAAAAGTTAATAATTTTAATTATGTCTTAAGTCTATTGTAAAATTTGTTGGACAATATTGTTGATTTTATTGTGAGGCAAGAAAAAATAATAATTAACTACTGTACTTTGATAAAAAAAATTGTTAGTTTATACTCTTATTATATTAAGTATGGGCTATTATTAGACTGAACTCTGGAAAATGTTTGCCTTAGCTTTGTTTAGAAATCATGAAATATTCTAGGTTTCCATTTTATCATAAATTATATGTATTTTTTAAAATTTGTTTTTCTCAAATGAATTTTAAATGTTGACAATGATTTAAAAATACAGGACAATAATATTTCTTATTATTTAGTCACAGTTTGTACACAGTATTATGTACTAGGACAGAGTGAATATCAGAAATACACAATGAGATAAGACTTCAAACCTAAAATGTTTGGTTATAAGAATTGTACAAAACAAGCTTTGCAATAAATCCTTTAGCTATTACCATTGTCCTAGTCCTATTACCATTGTCCTAGTCCTATTACCATTGTCCTAGTCCTATTACCATTGTCCTAGTCATATTACCATTGTCCTAGTCTCGTTTTAGTCAGGAAAAAGTGGGATTTAAAAAAAAATATTTTGTTGTTGATACATTTTTTTTAAAATTAATAAATTGACCTGCCTTTGATTTCATGAGAGTAATGAGCATTTTCATAAATAAAAGGGTAAATGTCATTTTCGTTTATGCAAAGGATAAATATATGGTGATATCATAACAAAACAAGGGCAGTAGTGCTATAGTCTTATGTAATATAGTGCTAGAGACATTTATATTTAGTGCCTTGTATATTTATTAGGTGCCTGCATAACGTTGTTGCGTAGGAGAGTGGGATAGTACATACGATTGAAAAAGTCCTGCATGTTGATGATGTCAAGCAACTCACATCTTTTCCCTGTCCAGGACTCAGGACACCTGCAGCGCGGGAGTAAAGCAGATATTTGCTAGCCAGGTAGATTATGGATGAGTGGAGTAAGATGGAGTGGGCGTGGATGGGAACCAGGGGTGGGGTAGATACATTGGTGGGTGGGGGCCAGGGATGGGGTGGATATATTAGTGGGTGGGGGCCAGGGATGGGGTGGATATATTGGTGGGTGGGGGCCAGGGATGGGGTGGATACATTGGTGGATGTATGGAGTCGACTAGCTGGACCGGAGAGGGGGGGGTGCGATCCAGGGGATGGGGTGGACACAGTGGTCTGGCCTGTGTGCCGTTAGTTCGAATGTCGCTAGAGTCTGGCCAACTGATGCAGTAAAGAAGGACATTGGTCGTTGGTAAATTTTTACATGCCATTAAATCAATAACCCATTTCCATGAAAGAAGTGGAATCATATTTCCCGTTTCATTTTAAAAGCATGAAGAAAATGCTCGTTTGCCATATGCTTATAGTGAAAGTTCATGTCATGGTGTTTAAGTACAAATAGACTATCTGACATTAACTGTCGTGAAATTGGAGAACTGAAATTTCAACATCGTCTATTTTAATTTATTGTCCCCAGTATTCTCACAATAATTTATATGATTTCAGCATCTAAATATAAACAACGTATCGTTAGTTAAACGTCTGTATAATAGTTTAGATCTAATTACTAATAGCCCTATTTCCTTTTAGTTTAAAAAGAAAAGTCCATGCAGTTAATCGAGATATTCTCTTTCGATGGGGCGACCAGGGGCTTTTTGGGCACTCTTTTGGTGTCAGTGGGATAAGCAAAGGGATATGGGGTGGGTCTTGTAGCAGTTATGAAGGGCCACAGGCTGTTATTACTGGTGCCCCATTAATGCAGAGTTTTAAAAATAAAAAGAATTAGTAAAAAGCGCAACACACACACACACACACATAGGTAGCAGAGATTTTGTTAATTTAGCTAGAGGCACGGCGTATAGGTAGAGAGTTCTGCACACATTGTGACTACGTCATTGTGGTTGTTTGAGATCATTAAAAACTTGGAACGTAATCCTGACGTGGAAAACAACTGCCATAAGTTGTCCGAGCTAAACTTCCATTGAAACAAAACAGACTGAAAGGTTAGCCGTCTCATCAATATGTTAACTGCCTCACTAAAGGATTAGCTCGAGTCTCACTAGCATGTTAAACACAGCTTGTTAAAAATGATAAAATATCTGGGTTTTGTTTTTGTAGCTTAAAAACAAAAGCCAAAAGTAAGGCTGTTTTTTTAAATATAAAAAAGCGAACAAAAAAGTATATTTTATTGGGATGTAAGCATGGCCACGGACAGCCTGCAGGCTGCTGACATATTTGCTATGCTATTTCATTGATTTTTCGCTAAGCTAGTTCATGGATTTTTCGCTATTCTAGTTCATGGATTTTTCGCTATGCGTGTTCAGGGCTTTTTTGCTATGCTTGTTCAGGGCTTTTACGCAACGCTTGTGCCGGTGCAAGACATTTCCTCTATGCCAATGTCATGACTCTTTCCATAATCTATAATATGCCAGTTTATCGCTATCTATCCTACTAAGCAAGATCAACGCCAGTGGGATCTATTTGTTCCGATCTTGAATGGTAGGCCTACTCGCAGTTTGATTTTAAACAAAGACTCCCTTATTATTATTTTTACATTAGAAATTTTCAGCAAAGTTAGAAGGTTGCCTCTTGAAGATGTTCTCATCCAAATAACAATATGTAGGCTACAACCAACCCCTCCCGGAAATGTTTCCTTATGACTACTGAAGTAACGATTTAAATAAAGATAGGTCAAACTCTCCACTCTATTAGTTTGGCTCCACTCTTTCTAAACTTAAGCCTTAGACACAACTCTGCTCTATCAAAAGTTTAGCCGTTATAAAGAAATGAAATGTGATTTTTTTTAAAATAATAAAAAATAATTATAAAAAAAACTAGATGACACATCCCAATGAAATTTGTTTGATAAAGTGTTAATCTTAGCTGGGATCTCCCAGTCAGTCCATGCTGCCTTCCAGTTTTATGTTCTAGACACGACACTCATGTTATAACTACTGCACGATAGGTTATTGTCCTCTTCCAACGCACACAAAACGATTCGTTCACGACTGACGTCACACACGCAAGCAAACGTCAGCTAGCCTACAAAGTGCAAATGTCAGCTAGCCTACTAAATGCATGCTCCGTGGCCCTGCTAACCTCCAGCATAGGGGTTGTCGTCTGCCATACCATATTCGATCTTTTCAGCCTCCTGCTCGTCACATCTGATGCCCTTAAAGTGCCTCGGACACCTGTGACCATCCCAAGATTTGAATCAATCTCCATCATGATGACACGTGATGATAACAAATGATGTCATAGTGACGTCATGGGACAAGTGAGAACAAAACAAACAGTTGGGAGACACCTCTGATGACGTCATGATGGCGGTGCTTGTCTAGAGTTCAAGCAGTGCTTTTAACAATGACAATTAAGCGATTACCCCCAGAGACAAGTCTTCCCCAAGCGATACTTATTCCAGTCGATACCAACCCAGTTGATATTAACCTCAAGCGATAATAACTCCAGTCGATACTAGCCCAAGTTGGTAATAACCCGAAACCACACTAATCCTCTTAGTAAATGTAATTCATTAAATGGAGTAATGAAAAAGATTACAAATGAAAAAGTAACATTTTGTGCAATATTTGGGAGGGAACATGGCCTTAAATGAACGTGGCCTTAAATGAACGTGGCCTTAAATGAACGTGGCCTTAAATGAACGTGGCCTTAAATGAACGTGGCCTTAAATGAACGTGGCCTTAAATGAACGTGGCCTTAAATGAACGTGGCCTAAATGAACGTGGCCTTAAATGAACGTGGCCTTAAATGAACGTGGCCTTAAATGAACGTTTTCACGCTGAAAGAAGGACAATTAAAAATATTTATTAAAAAAAAACTCGAGTTCTTTTGAATTGGCTGCCAGGGAATGATCAATGGCCCTGCCAGATGGAGCAAGTTGCCAAGCTAACAGCCCTAAAAAGAAGACTAGTTCTTTTTGGCAACTTGTAGAGATACCTCAGGATCCAACTAGGGGCAGCATCTAGGTGTTTTCTTTTTAAGATTGTTTATATTTCATGATTCTTATCGCCTTTCTAGATCTGACCCTAGCTATCCGGCTCTGAACAAGAGGCCACTTTTGTCTGAGTCTAAATCCGGTACTATCTACAACTATCTAAAGATGAAAGTCGTTAACGTAAGCAAAGGGCTAAAAGCAACAAAAGGGCAAACTGGAAAAATGAAATAAGAATGCTGAAATAAAAACCATCACCTCAACGAAAATAAGAGGAGCGGTTCGCTAGTTTTGAGGGGAGGGGTGGGCCAATGATGTCTAGACGAAATGAGAACCTCCACTGAAGACAGGTTTTGGAAGGGAAAAAAAGAATAGACAGATGGGTCGGATCGTCTGCTGTGAGAACCTCTAGGCAGTTGTATTGGATAACTGAATTAGATGGTTATACGGTCACCGTGATGCAGTCACAATGCTCGTCTGCTGGAACGGTTTAAATACAGGTACAGACGCGGGGCGCATATCAGAACTAGCTTACAATCTACAAGGCACACCCTTGGCCCTCGGGCTCAACTCCTAGGCCAAAGGATGTTAGTTGATAAGAAAATGGGAAGCTCAGATCCATGCATGCATAAGGGGAGCCGACTGAACATTTACCATCGTAAGAACGAGAACTCTGGACCTCGCATCTCTGGCCGTCGAACTCCTTGGGACACCTGGGGTTTGTGACAAGGTCATTTGATGAGCAGGGCATGACAGGGTCAAGGTCATCAAGACAAATATGACAATGAGGGACAACAAATGAGATGATGTGATGGACACGGATGAGTGAACGCATGTCAATCATGGTGAATCGACCACCAGTTCATGGCTTGACATGGTCCATTGGGATCATGGTTGGCCAATTAAAACGCTTATTGCTGGACAAAGTTCCACATTTTTCAATGCAAGTCATCCTTTCTAAGATGGTTACAAACAATAGCAAAATAAGAGTAAGTCTAATTCTTATCAGACATGTCAATTTGTGTTCAAGTTTACATGTCCACTGTGTTCCAAAAATAGTTTCATGTTAACATTTCCCTAGAGTTCCATGTTAACATCCCCCTGTGTCCCATCTTAACATTTCCCAAGTGCTCCATGTTAACATTTTCTTTATAAAGTAACATTGAACAGTACGGCACTAAAATATTTCAAGTTTATTTTAAATAATGTGAACAAGACTTTTAAAAAAAAAGAAAACTGAAATTCTTATTTTGGATTTAAGAAGATTATATAAGATTACATATGAGTATCTAAGATTAAGTATGATTAAATGAGAATTATCAAGGTTGAACTTACTGGCAAATCATAGTCTCAAGTTTGACGATGATGCGGCAACTGCCACCGTTGAGACAGTAGCCTTCACTGGCACATGGCTTAGTGATCAGGGTCGACGTGTTGCTCGCCGCTGTGTTTGGTCTGTCTTTTTCCGCCACCACGGGTGCCGACACTGGAGAGGAAACAGACAGAGATCGAATTTATTTTAGTTATGGGAAATATTCACCCCAATGAATCCACACGTCGACCTAGTTATATCAAAGGATTGACCTAGTTATATCAAAGGGTTGACCTCGTTATATCAAAGGATTGACCTAGTTATATCAAAGGGTTGACCTCGTTATATCAAAGGGTTGACCTAGTTATATCAAAGGTTTGACCTCGTTATATCAAAGGGTTGACCTAGTTATATCAAAGTTCAATTATTTGATGAAATTATATCAGTTATTAAAGCGTTACTCAATCTCGACCACCCCTCGTCCCTACTCACTAGTCTCATCTAGGACGTCCTAAGCCTTTGGAACAAGTCGCCTGACCCTAAACAAAGGTCAAAGTTCATTTTCTTATTTGAAAGTACCTGTACCATTCATTAATTGAAACGTGTCACAATTCAAATGTTAATGAAGAAACTTAGAGTTAGAGCACAAATGCAGCACACATCGAAACACAAATACACAAAATAAGTTTCTTCAAAATACCACCAGCACGTTTAGTCGGTCATTGATATGTTTAGATTATATTAATGGAGTTATAAATCGGAAGGGAGAATAAAGTATTAATGATGTTCAGGGCTGTAGTAGGAACATGTATAATCAAGTTATTTTCCTAATTAGTGTGTGTGGGGGGGGGCATACCTAGTCTAGATCATAACTATCTTCTGTTCTTGACTAAAATCGTGCCAACTACCGTGGGCGCATTCCTAGTCTAAATCATAACTATCTTCTGTTCTTGACTAAAATCGCGCCAACTACCCCTAAAAGCCGCCCCCACCCCACAGGTAATAAAACCATGATGCAAGATACATCTTGGTATCTCATGTGTGCCAACAAACGATTGTGTCATGGGATAAGAAATAATATTCATTGTAGGACGCAGATGCGTTTATACAACGATTATCAATTTTACGGAATCGACTACATGGCGTTCATAAATGTTCTGTGACTACGATCTAATCTACTGGATTATCCAGTGTTTATAAATGTTCATGACTACGATCTAATCTACCGGACTACCCAGTGTTTACAGATGTTCTGTGACTACGATCTAATCTACTGGACTACCCAGTGTTTATAGATGTTCTGTGACTACGATCTAATCTACTGGACTACCCGGTGTTTATAGATGTTCTGTGACTACGATCTAATCTACTGGACTACCCAGTGTTTATAAATGTTCTGTGACTACGATCTAATCTTCTCGACTGCACAAAGGGTTCCAATCAACCAGCTAACCATGAAGAAACTACTCCCGCGTAGCAGCTGTACATATTTAGATAACAATAAGTCCACTTCACCGTGCTAAAAACCTGGCAATGCCAACTGATTCAAATGACCACCAATGTAAAATGACGAGGTATAAACTGGCCAGCTAAACACTTGGCCAACTATGCACTTGGTCAACTATGCACTTGGGAAATTATTCCCAAGCCCAACTTTGACCTTTCCATCTATTCACAAAATGCTAGAAAATCTGGGTAGTGTCTCTGACGTCATTCACTTGTTAGAGAACGGTCACTTGTGACAACATGTCAAGTGCTTGATGGACCTAGTACGTCACCGCAGCTGGAAACTAACACTGACTGCACTAGACTGACACTATGAGGTGCACTAGAGCGGCACGTCCACGTGTAGTCAAGATGGGCCGTCCAAACACTTAAGGTTGTTTTTTGTTGTTGGTTTGTTTGTCGGGGATTTCCCCAACCCACGACGTCACACCAAAACACGCAGTAAGTTGAGGCGATTCACCAACTTCAAAGTTCAACAACTCTCAAAACATAAACTGACCAACTGACCCTCTACATGCAGTGGTCAACACCCCCCCCCCTGTTCATCTGAAAATAATGGATCATACAGGTCATGATTTTTGTAGCCACATCTAGTTCATCCAGGTATTGCATCACATAATATTGTCTTATAAATCGCTCCACCTAACTGGCGTATATATCACATCACTTTTCATATCTTTGCATCTCTACGCTTATCCTGACTTTGTATCAAAATCGTATCCTTTATTTTCATCCCAACACTTACCCACTTTTATATCAATAATAAATAATAATAAATAAATTGATTATTTATATAGCGCTGTATCCCAGTAAGGAACTGGGCTCACGGCGCTTTACATGAAAGAAATAACATACTTATAAATATTAAATTAAATTTCATATCAATCTTTGTATCCTAGCACACATCCCAACTCAACATTACATCACCTATCATTTTATATCACACCCAGTGGCCTCACTAGGAGGGTGCGTAGGGGGCGGGCCACCCCGGGTGACACCAATCCTAGTGACGCCTCTGATCACACCTATCCTATCTTTGTATCCTACATCTTATACCGTCTATGCATGCTAAAACCTATTGGACCTTTGTGTCATACACATTGTCTAATGTTCCCTTTAAGCTGCGCGCCCGCGCAGATATCTGACCGACGCTACGCAGCAGTTTAGAATTACCGCGCAGCAAATTTTGAAGAAAAAAAATTACACAAAAAATTGATGCTATGCAACTTTGCACACGGACCAACGAACCTTAGAGGGAACCTTGATCTCATCCCGTCGATACATGCTGATACCTATCCTATCTTTGTATCCTACATCTCATCCCGTCGATACATGCTGACACCTATCCTATCTTTGTATCCTACATCTCATCCCGTCGATACATGCTGACACCTATCCTATCTTTGTATCCTACATCTCATCCCGTCGATACATGCTGACACCTATCCTATCTTTGTATCCTACATCTCATCCCGTCGATACATGCTGACACCTATCCTATCTTTGTATCCTACATCTCATCCCGTCGATACATGCTGACACCTATCCTATCTTTGTATCCTACATCTTATCCCGTCGATACATGCTGACACCTATCCTATCTTTGTATCCTACATCTCATCCCGTCGATACATGCTGACACCTATCCTATCTTTGTATCCTACATCTCATCCCGTCGATACATGCTGACACCTATCCTATCTTTGTATCCTACATCTTATCCCGTCGATACATGCTGAAACCTATCCTATCTTTGTATCCTACATCTCATCCCGTCGATACATGCTGACACCTATCCTATCTTTGTATCCTACATCTCATCCCGTCGATACATGCTGACACCTATCCTATCTTTGTATCCTACATCTTATCCCGTCGATACATGCTGACACCTATCCTATCTTTGTATCCTACATCTCATCCCGTCGATACATGCTGACACCTATCCTATCTTTGTATCCTACATCTTATCCCGTCGATACATGCTGACACCTATCCTATCTTTGTATCCTACATCTCATCCCGTCGATACATGCTGACACCTATCCTATCTTTGTATCCTACATCTCATCCCGTCGATACATGCTGACACCTATCCTATCTTTGTATCCTACATCTTATCCCGTCGATACATGCTGACACCTATCCTATCTTTGTATCCTACATCTCATCCCGTCGATACATGCTGACACCTATCCTATCTTTGTATCCTACATCTTATCCCGTCGATACATGCTGACACCTATCCTATCTTTGTATCCTACATCTTATCCCGTCAATACATGCTAGTTCTGAGTCGAATCGTTGCCGTGTTGTCTCCCTTTGCTCTACTTCAATTGGCCTCAAACACGCGGCCCGTGGGCCACATGCGACCCACCAAGTGGATTTTTGTGGCCCGCCATTAAGCTTACAAAAAATGTACTTTACGTGAAATTCAGTCAGCTGGTACTGATACACAACAACTTTCATCATTAATTTTTCATACGGAACATGATTATTTTATACGGAACATGATTATTTTATAGGGAACATGATTATTTTATACGGAACATGATTATTTTATACGGAACATGATTATTTTATACGGAACATGATTATTTTATACGGAACATGATTATTTTATACGGAACATGATTATTTCATACGGAACATGATTATTTTATACGGAACATGATTATTTTATACGGAACATGATTATTTTATAGGGAACATGATTATTTTATACGGAACATGATTATTTTATACGGAACATGATTATTTTATACGGAACATGATTATTTTATACTGAACATGATTATTTTATACGGAACATGATTATTTTATACAGAACATGATTATTTAAATAAAATGACATTAAAGCAAGCAAATACAGCTGTAGTTAATATTAGTGATTAGTATTAAAATGAGTTAAGATGTTGGAAGTGTTTTTTTTGTTTACTAGGGTGGTTTTTTAAATTTTATTCTTTGGGGGTGAAGGGGGGGGGGTTGCGGCCCTTGACATATTTTTAGTGATAAATGGCACGTGCTTCATCAGAGTTTGAGGCCCTTCTCTACTTGTTTGTCCCACATCGCTACAGTCAACATTGGTTGTACTCGTTGGAAGGGTGTGTGTTTGTGTGACCAAATATTTCAATTGTTCGCTGACCAATCTTTCGCCTACCAATGTATCGCCGACCAATGTATCGTTGACCAATGTATCGCTGACCAATGTATTCATGTGATATTTGTTTGTTTGTTTGTTAATCTCGTTACGGCTAGTGCCAGGGGTGGACGAGTTTTTTAGATCGAGGGCCACATTTAACTATTAGCCCATCAGCGGTCGGCCATGTCTGTCGGGCTGAAAGCTACCCGCGTGCCGCAGTTTGGTAACGCCAGTCTTATATTCGGTTAAGAATTGCTAGATTATATGCCTAACAATCGATCCTTGCTAAAATAATTTATTCCTATTCTTTTTTCACGTAGTGTCAATATATTAGCCAAATGGGAAAACTGATTCAATTTGTAACACATAGTTACATTTGTCTTTGACCCTACCACCTATGCTGTCTTTGAACCTACCACCTATGCTGTCTTTGAACCTACCACCTATGCTGTCTTTGAACCTACCACCTATGCTGTCTTTGAACCTACCACCTATGCTGTCCTTGAACCTACCACCTATGCTGTCTTTGAACCTACCACCTATGCTGTCTTTGAACCTACCACCTATGCTGTCTTTGAACTTACCACCTATGCTGTCTTTGAACCTACCGCCTATGCTGTCTTTGAACCTACCGCCTATGCTGTCTTTGAACTTACCATCTATATTGTCTTTGAACCTACCACCTATGCTGTCTTTGAACCTACCACCTATGCTGTCTTTGAACCTACCACCTATGCTGTCTTTGAACCTACCACCTATGCTGTCTTTGAACCTACCACCTATGCTGTCTTTGAACCTACCACCTAAGCTGTCTTTGAACCTACCACCTATGCTGTCTTTGGACCTACCACCTATGCTGTATTTGAACCTACCACCTATGCTGTCTTTGAACCTACCACATATGCTGTCTTTGAACCTACCACCTATACTGTCTTTGAACCTACCGACTATGCTGTCTTTGAACCTACCACATATACTGTCTTTGAACCTACCACATATGCTGTCTTTGAACCTACCACATATGCTGTCTTTGATCCTACCACCTATGCTGTCTTTGAACCTACCACCTATGCTGTCTTTGATCCTACCACCTATGCTGTCTTTGAACCTACCACCTATGCTGTCTTTGAACCTACCGACTATGCTGTCTTTGAACCTACCACCTATGCTGTCTTTGATCCTACCACCTATGCTGTCTTTGAACCTACCACCTTTGCTGTCTTTGATCCTACCACATATGCTGTCTTTGAACCTACCACCTATACTGTCTTTGAACCTACCGACTATGCTGTCTTTGAACCTACCACCTATACTGTCTTTGAACCTACCACATATGCTGTCTTTGAACCTACCACATATGCTGTCTTTGATCCTACCACCTATGCTGTCTTTGAACCTACCACATTTGCTGTCTTTGATCCTACCACCTATGCTGTCTTTGAACCTACCACCTATGCTGTCTTTGAACCTACCACCTATGCTGTCTTTGAAACTATCACCTATGCTGTCTTTGAACCTACCACCTAAGCTGTATTTGAACCTACCACCTAAGCTGTCTTTGAACCTACCACATATGCTGTCTTTGAACCTACCACCTATGCTGTCTTTGAACCTTCCACCAATGCTGTCTTTGAACATACCACTATGCTGTCTTTGAACCTACCACCTATACTGTCTTTGAACCTACCACCTATGCTGTCTTAGAACCTACCGACTATGCTGTCTTTGAACTTACCACCTATACTGTATTTGAACCTACCACCTATGCTGTCTTTGAACGTACCACCTATGCTGTCTTTGAACCTACCACCTATACTGTCTTTGAACCTACCACCTATACTGTCTTTGAACCTACCACATATGCTGTCTTTGAACCTACCACCTATGCTGTCTTTGTACCTACCACCTATGCTGTCTTTGTACCTACCACCTATGCTGTCTTTGTACCTACCACCTATGCTGTCTTTGTACCTACCACCTATGCTGTCTTTGTACCTACCACCTATGCTGTCTTTGTACCTACCACCTATGATGTCTTTGTACCTACCACCTATGCTGTCTTTGTACCTACCACCTATGCTGTCTTTGTACCTACCACCTATGCTGTCTTTGTACCTACCACCTATGCTGTCTTTGTACCTACCACCTATGCTGTCTTTGTACCTACCACCTATGCTGTCTTTGTACCTACCACCTATGCTGTCTTTGTACCTACCACCTGTGCTGTCTTTGTACCTACAACCTATGCTGTCTTTGAACCTACCACCTATGCTGTCTTTGTACCTACAACCTATGCTGTCTTTGAACCTACCACCTATGCTGTCTTTGTACCTACCACCTATGTTGTCTTTGTACCTACCACATATGCTGTCTTTGTACCTACCACCTATGCTGTCTAGTTATTTCACTAGAAATGATAAGCTGAACTGTGTTAAAACTGTTGGAACGGGGAAGCTAAGGTCGGTGTCCGTATGCAATCCAAGGTTAAAGTTAAAGACTTGACGGATTCCTGCCAACAAGAAAGATAACTCCCACTGTGCTCTTATCTCCAGCCAATGAGAAGGTGAACCGATGCCGCCCTCAGCCAATGAACAGCTGATAACGTTTGCAGCGTCCAGCCAATGAGAAAATAGGAATCACGCCACCTTCACAGAAATAAATTTCTCTCTGTGAAATCTCATGAATATAATCATGTGGACAAAACTCTACCTTCATTATTTTTTTGAGTCTCCAGGAAGGAAAAAGAAATCACTTTTCTCCTATTCTGATTTTAACAATCTTGTCATGCTTCTGAAACGTTCAGGTTATGGAAATATGGCGAGTATTTTAACATTATTTTACAACATTTACCTCAGTGAACTACTGAATCCCCCCCCCCACACACACACACACTCAAACTTTTCACAGTTGATCCCTCACAACCGATTGGAAAAACATTTAAATGTCATTTTTATAGCCCACCCCTCACCCCCCCACCCCCACCCCCCAAACACGAATCACCCAAAAAAGCTACTTTCTGAGCTCAGCGGTAAATATTTGCACTTCATAACCTCTAAAAGAAAAACAGTTTTGAAATTAACTTTCTTTCCTACATCAACTTATTTGCCCTCCCCCTTTGCCCCCCCCAGACCCACCCCTTTGGCTTGGCTCAGCCCCTCTCCCGTTTGGCTCAGCCCCTCTCCCGTTTGGCTCAGCCCCTCTCCCCCCTTATCCCGACCTACTCAGTCTCCCGGCCCTGGCTTACACACACCCGACATAGAAATCTATCAAAATAAACAAGATTCAATCTGTTTCTTCCATTCAAATACCGAGGGGAGCACTTCACACAGTTGTGTATTCTCGATTACTCCAGACTGCATAGAAAGACAACTTCTCAAATAATGGCCTGTTGCAGTCTGATACGAACAAAATGAGTCGTTGAGAGGCACAGCAGCGCGTTGTTGGGAGTCCATCTCTCTCGGGGCAAAGATGAGAGACATTGGGCTAAATTTATACACTTGGTATATTGGTCTTTTACCACCTCATATATTGGTCTGTTACCACCTCATATATTGGTCTGTTACCACCTCATATATTGGTCTGTTTCCACCTGATATATTGGTCTGTTACCACCTCATATATTGGTCTGTTACCACCTCATACATTGGTCTGTAACCATCTCATATATTGGTCTGTTACCGCCTCATATATTGGTCTGTTACCATCTCATATATTGGTCTGTTACCACCTCATATAATTGTCTGTTACCACCTCATATAATTGTCTGTTACCACCTCATATATTGGTCTGCTACGCTTAGTTCAAGTATTTTCGAGAATAGATTTGACTTTATGACTAGTTCTATTGTTTTCAAGTAACTCTCGTTCACGCTTCTAACTGCACGCACTAACATAACGTCACCACACCTACCTAAGCCCCACCCCACCATAACACGCCATAAAACTTATGTTTTTCTGCCCAAACCTCAGACCCTTAATCACCCCTCCTGACCCCCCCCCCACACACACGGCCGGTATTAGCTTACAACCTCCAGTAAAGGTAGAAACAACTGAGATCAGGCGCCTCAATAAAATAACTGGACCCGGAGTTCATTCAGAATGTGTGCCACCTTTCTCCGATGTCCAAGATTGTAAACCAATCCGATGTCCAAGATTGTAAACCAATCCCATGTCCAAGATTGTAAACCAATCCCATGTCCAAGATTGTAAACCAATCCCATGTCCAAGATTGTAAACCAATCCCATGTCCAAGATTGTAAACCAATCCAATGTCCAAGATTGTAAACCAATCCAATGTCCAAGATTTTAAACCAATCCAATGTCCAAGATTGTAAACCAATCCAATGTCCAAGATTTTAAACAAATCCGATGTCCAAGATTGTAAAC
Organism: Ampullaceana balthica; assembly: GCA_944989445.1. NCBI lineage: Eukaryota > Metazoa > Mollusca > Gastropoda > Lymnaeidae > Ampullaceana > Ampullaceana balthica. The sequence continues at coordinate 1,280,735 of CALYLW010000009.1, read as the reverse complement.
CAATCCGATGTCCAAGATTGTAAACCAATCCGATGTCCAAGATTGTAAACCAATCCAATGTCCAAGATTGTAAAACAATCCGATGTCCAAGATTGTAAACCAATCCAATGTCCAAGATTGTAAACCAATCCAATGTCCAAGATTTTAAACCAATCCGATGTCCAAGATTGTAAACCATTCCAATGTCCAAGATTGTAAACCAATCCGATGTCCAAGATTTTAAACCAATCCCATGTCCAAGATTTTAAACCAATCCCATGTCCAAGATTGTAAACCAATCCAATGTCCAAGACTGTAAACCAATCCAATGTCCAAGATTTTAAACCAATCCCATGTCCAAGATTTTAAACCAATCCAATGTCCAAGATTGTAAACCAATCCAATGTCCAAGATTGTAAACCAATCCAATGTCCAAGACTGTAAACCAATCCAATGTCCAAGATTGTAAACCAATCCAATGTACAAGATTGTAAACCAATCCAATGTCCAAGACTGTAAACCAATCCAATGTCCAAGATTTTAAACCAATCCCATGTCCAAGACTGTAAACCAATTACATGTCCAAGATTTTAAACCAATCCAATGTCCAAGATTGTAAACCAATCCAATGTCCAAGATTTTAAACCAATCCAATGTCCAAGATGTTAAACCAATCCCATGTCCAAGACTGTATACCAATCCCATGTCCAAGATTGTAAACCAATCCAATGTCCAAGACTGTAAACAAATCACATGTCCAAGATTGTAAACCAATCCAATGTCCAAGATTGTTAACCAATCCAAAGCACGAAAGCCCAAATAAGTTTTTAAGGCCTATCTAATGATCCATCTATTTTACTATTCTACGCATTCACGTAGACCCTGTGATCTGTCTAGTTGACCAGCCATGGCTCAGCAAGCCGTCATGGTAGTCCTCATGAAAGGTGAAATGTTGTGAATGGCCATTTAGCCCGACGCTTAACTCACGTGTAGGTCTATGGTCTACTCCCCAGTATCGTCAATGTTAGATTATGGACGATCTCAACTGAGCCATCACTGATGCCCAGGAAAGGACAGATAAGCAGGTTTATCCCACCCCAGCATCTACCGTCTCCTAGAGTTTCGCGCCCTCTTTACCCCCCTTTTCCTTCCCGCACAAAAAAATTCTTCAAGAAAACTCATTTTAATGAGCCTGAGCGACTTTTTTTAAACAATTTATTTCAGTCTGATAACTCAGATAGCAAATGTGAGGTGTGTGGGGCGGGAGGAGTGTGGGGCGAGGTGTGTGTAGGGCGGAGGGGGTGTGGGAGTAAGTCTGGTTACCAGTAAAAATACCAGAGGGCTTTCAGTACAAGATTTATTTAACAAGACACAAGGGGAACAACTTTAACGGGAGATCACACTGAATTTGAAGGGGAAATCACTCTTAATTTGGACCCGGGGTGGGGAATCCCAATACACTTCATATCACAAGAGGCCAACATATAAATTGTATGAGAGAATCCCAAAAAAATCATATGATGGAATAACCCATAATTATATGAAAGAACTACACAGTACTATATGAAGGAACTACACAGTACTATATGAAGGAACTACACAGTACTATATGAAGGAACTACACAGTACTATATGAAAGAACTAGCGTATCACCCGTCAAATATATCTGTAGTTTTCAGCTAAAATCTATATATTTTATAAAAATGAACTTTTTAGGGCGCCTACGGCGCCGACCCTTTCAAAAGCCCAACTAACTTGTCCTTGTTTGATAAATACGAAATATTAAACTTTCTGAAATGTACACAAAGTATTTTATAATAGGGGTTGTAGGGCGCCTACGGCGCCCCCTTTGTTTTTTTATTTTATAACTAACCATCATCAAATCCTCTTTTTGCATTGATCCCTTTTCCAAAATTAAAATACATGTATGAGCGAAAACAATATTGGCACACCTTTTGATGCATTGGTGCATTAATGTGGTTTTCCCTGCTTTCTAAAATTAGTAGCGTCACGGACAGACATTGCAAATTATATTGTTTAATTACACAAAACTATATGAAGGAGTACCACTATGTTATATGAGACATACGCCTAAGACCTGTCTATATGAGGAACTCGCGGTTCATTTGTGAGGATAGAGCCCTTGGTAGGACGCTTAAACGTAGATGTGAACAAATCCATCTATTTGTGTCGAGTATGCAGTTAGAAGTAGAACCACAGACGGTAGTAATGTACATAGAACAACATACTGTTGTAGAGCATGAACATAGACCTGGAACCACATACTGTTATATAGAGTTCCGGGTCACATTTGGGAAATAATTTCAAACAGGGCCGGTTTGCTCGGTAGGGTTCCAGAAAAAACGAACGAAGGCCAAGCGCAGCATGCTGTTTCTTCCGTAATTACGTTATGTATACGGCGGGGGCCGTCTAGATTAATGGGAGGTTTCGGATCATACGGGTGGGAGGGAGGGAGGAGGGGATGGGCCATGAGGAAAAAAAGAGGGGGGATGCTCACTACGACCTGGTATCATGAGGTGGCAAAATTTATTTTTTACTCTCGATGGTGAAATGGTTGAGATATTTGAATTGACGTTAGCATGGTAAAACTTTGCCTGAGAACTGAGCAGTCGTGGGCCATGTGATATAAATGTTGTTTGTGGGAATTTGGGATATATGATATAATTATTAATTTTATAAATGTTGTTTGTTGGAATTGTAATATAAATGTTGTTTGTGGGAATTGTAATATAAATGTTGTTTGTTGGAATTGTAATATAAATGTTGTTTGTAAATTTGTTGAGATGTAAATTTTTAATTTTTTTTCTCATTTTTCCCCCACACAGTTTCATCATTAGATCACACCATTTCATTAGATCACACCATTTCATTAGATCACACCATTTCATTAGATCACACCATTTCATTAGATCACACCATTTCATTAGATCACACCATTTCATTAGATCACACCATTTCATTAGATCACACCATTTTATCATTAGATCCTAATCTTTCATCATGAAATTAGATTTTTACTTTCTGGAAACATTTCCAAAAAATTTGGTTCCGATGTCCGAATGCGTAGTTCAGAGAAACAATCGCAAATCTAAAACTTGACTGTTCCAGAAAAAAAAATGGATGTCAAATGTCAGGGCTCTACCCTTGGAGAGATTGCTGGAACCTGACATTAAATTTGGTTTGGTAATAATATTACTTTTCAGCAGTAATTTCAGATGTGGTTATTTGCTAATCATTTTTGGTAGACGCCCCATGCGAACCCGCTCTTGAAACTATCCAAAACTAACATTTGATAAGCCACTCATATTGTCTTTACACAAATCCTAATAGAAAACAAGCATGGAAAACGTAATCCTAATACTCTGATGGTGCTCACAGCAATAAATAATGGTAGCTGGATCTGTGAGATAGTCACTAACTATAGAGCGGATCAAAGTCATGCCAATAACACGAGGATAAGTTGAATGGGTGGTAGAGGCTATGTGGTCACGTCACCTCAAGACTCAACATCACTTGTTTAGTTATATTACGTTTATCTCATTCAAAAACAATTCAACAATAGGTTTTGTTAGAGCCAACACAACAGCTGAGGTTAGAGCCAACACAACAGCTGAGGTTAGAGCCAACACAACAGCTGAGGTTAGAGCCAACACAACAGCTGAGGTTAGAGCCAACACAACAGCTGAGGTTAGAGCCAGCACAACAGCTGAGGTTAGAGCCAACACAACAGCTGAGGTTAGAGCACACAAGGTTTTATTGCCAGAACACAAGGTGTTATTGCCAGAACACAAGGTGTTAGTGCCAGCACAGAAGATGTTGGTGTTAGAGTTAGTGCCAGCACACAAGATGTTAGTGCCAGCACACAAGGTGTTAGTGCCAGCACACAATGTGTTAGTGCCAGCACACAATGCCAGCACTCAAGGTGTTAGAGACAGCACACAGTACCTTTCGCGTTGCCTTTGACCTTGACCTCAGTCTTGAAGGGCAAGGAGTTCATAGAATGTGACATACCCGCTGTGACGAAAAGAAGGTGTGTCAAAGGAAGGTGTGACAAGAGGAGGTATCAAAAGAGGATGCGTGACACAAGGAGGTGTCAAAAGAGAAGAGTGAAAAGAGGACGTGTGAAAAGGGAACATGTCAAAAAGAGTTGGTGTGACAAGGAGGCACACTAGGTCTGATTCTACTAGTACTTAATTTGTATATATATATATATATATATATATATATATATATATATATATATATATATATATATATATATATATATATATATATATAAAATAAATCTATATCTACCAGACTACAAGAAACCAACATCCCAATAATGTCACATTCAATAATTTCGTCGATGTCTAGCATATATTATTGCTGGACTCTACCACTCGAACAAAAGCAAAGCATTTTGTTGAAGGTTATTGATGTGTACAAACATAGTTGTTTTTTTTTCTAAACAAGTTAGTAACAATTTCAGATCAAAATTAGTTTGTTTGTTTTTTTTTACAATAAGTTTAAAAAACGAATTCGGTAATATTGAAATATTTATTTGAAAGGATTAGTAAATAATTTAGAAAAAATATCAACAGTTCAGATCAATTTAAATTTGTTCGTGTTTATGTCATGTTCACTGTTTGTGTTTATGTCATGTTCACTGTTTGTGTTTATGTCCTTTTCACTGTTTGTGTTTCCACAACAATCCATGTAATAATAATAATTTGGCAAGACATTTTGGATGACACTAGAGATAATGTCTTTTCAGAAAATCATTGCAAGCTTGTTGATACTATTGATTATACTATGTGTAGACGACACTTTGTGGGACTTATAATGAAACTGTTGATGATATAGTGGGTACTTGTCATGATACTTGTCGTGATACTTGTCGTGATACTTGTCATGATACTACTGATAAGTGTTATCAATACTGATGATATTATTGGTACTAATGATCATAATACAAATAATTACTATAAATAAAATTAATGATTGCATCATTGACACTATTGATGACAATGTTGATCAATGTTCCCTTCAAGCTGTGCGGCTACGTGGCCGCGCAGATATCTGACCGACCCCGCGCAGCAATTTAGAATTACCGCGCAGAAAATTTTGCAAAACATTGCACAAATAATGTATGCTGTGGAACTTCGCACGCGAGTTTTTTTTTAATAAAATTCTGCATGCGCACTAACGGACCTTAGAGGGAACATTGGTGTTGGTCATACTGTGAGGGAACATTGGTGTTGGTCATACTTTGAGGGAACATTGGTGTTGGTCATACTTTGAGGGAACACTGGTATTGGTCTTACTTTGAGGGAACACTGTTGTTGGTCTTACTTTGAGGGAACATCGGAGTTGGTCTTACTTTGAGGGAACACCGGTGTTGGTCTTACTTTGAGGGAACATCAGTGTTGGTCTTACTTTGAGGGAACATTGGTGTTGGTCTTACTTTGAGGGAACATTGGTGTTGGTCTTACTTTGAGGGAACATTGGTGTTGGTCTTACTTTGAGGGAACATTGGTGTTGGTCTTACTTTGAGGGAACATTGGTGTTGGTCACACTTTGAGGGAACATTGGTGTTGGTCTTACTTTGAGGGAACATTGGTGTTGGTCTTACTTTGAGGGAACATTGGTGTTGGTCTTACTTTGAGGGAACATTGGTGTTGGTCACACTTTTGATGATACTATGTCTAAATTATAATTGAACAACAACGGTTCTCAGAATATGAGATTATGACACCACGAGCCCCAAAGTGTACGGTGATCCACAGAAGGTCATGTACGTGTTTTAAAGTTTCTTCACTCAAGAATGAATCTTAAAAACACATTTATGTCTGCCTGGCTGTTGCCACGACACAGTTATATCCTAACGCCACACTTCCGCTGACCATACGTCATAACACCCATGGTGGTCAGTTACAATACACTTCAATTGACCATACATACATAATACCAACCATGATGGTCAGTTGCCATACACTTCCATCGACCATACATAACACCATCCATGATGGTCAGTCGCCACACAGTTCCATTGACCAAAGTACAAAAACTGACCGTTAACAGAGACGTGTTTTGTGTCATTTCCCGCCGTGTTGGTAGCCACACAAGTGTACTCTCCATGGTCAGTCTTCTTTAGTTTGGAGATCTTCAAAGTTTTGGTCACAGCAGACTGGGATGGGGAGGGCCTGCAGGACAAAATCAACAGCACACATGAATTGTAACACTTCCAACGCATGTTTTTCACAGGAACTAGTTAACACATAGATTTAACACACATGATATAGTAGACGAATGAATTAATATGAATGAATGAATGCTTTCTTCTATAGCGCTATAACACTATCCATGCGAGACGGGCATGCTCGTTTAGCTCGGGCGTTTAAATACTCTATCAATTTATTTTTAAAGTCTTCATATTTTTCTTAAATCTTTCTTTCTTGTCACACTCTTTCTAAAATTTCGGTATCGCCGATTCAAAGTAATGCACGCCATGGGACTTCTTCCTGTGTCCATCCACTCCAGGACTTCCTCCTGTGTCCATCCACTCCGGGACTTCCTCCTGTGTCCATCTACTCCAGGACTTCTTCCTGTGTCCATCCACACCGGGACTTCCTCCTGTGTCCATCCACTCCAGGACTTCCTCCTGTGTCCATCCACTCCGGGACTTCCTCCTGTGTCCATCTACTCCAGGACTTCTTCCTGTGTCCATCCACACCGGGACTTCCTCCTGTGTCCATCCACTCCGGGACTTCCTCCTGTGTCCATCCACTCCGGGACTTCCTCCTGTGTCCATCCACTCCGGGACTTCCTCCTGTGTCCATCCACTCCAGGACTTCTTCCTGTGTCCATCCACTCCGGGAACTTTCAGAAAGGACTAAGAAGAAGAAGAAGAACGCATCCCCTTTAGAGATACATCTTCCGATATTAATTCCTTCAAATACTACGGCTCTGATCTGTTCATACGGCCATAAGATAGTGCCAGAATATTATGGTCTATTCGTTCAGCCACAGGAAGCCATTGTAGATCCTTAAACGCTGTGTTGATGTGGTCTGACTTTCTCATCCACAATACAATCCGCGCTGCAACGTTTTGAACTTTCTCGAGTCTACGCAGTAGGTTTTGAGGTAATCCCGACAGACTTTCCGTTGTTGTAATCCAGTCTCGACAGTATTAAAGTAAGAGCTCTTAATGGCTTAACACTAGAACTATTTACAATATGAATAACTTTACTCACGAATGGTCGAACAAATTTGGCTGTTTTGAAAATCTACTTAGCTGTTTTAAGGCCTAGCTTGGCTGTATTAGAGACTAACTTTGCTATAAAAAGACTAAATTGGCAGTAAAAAAAAACTAACTTGGCTGTAAAAAGACTTACTTGGATGTTTTGACTTTAACACGCCCCTTTGTGGCGCTCAGAGGTTTGCCGTCCTTGAACCACGTGACGGTGGGGCTTGGGGCGCCATCTGCTTTACATTCCAACTTGAGTCTTTTGTCAAGCTGGGCTGATACGCCCTTGCTCACGTGAACAATGGTCGGGGCCTTGACTTGGGGCTGAGCTGGAGACAAGAAAATATGGCATGAACTCATGTGAAGGTTTTATACGGAGAATTATCTTGACCAATCAAAGAGTAGAGTTGAAAAACTGAGTAATATAACGATTAAAATATTGGGGTACAAATTAAAAAGGTCTGCGAAACAAAAACACATCTCATTTTAATCTGGGTGGAACACATTCCTGTAAGTACTGCATTTCTCTCAAAAATTTCAACCTCTCATTTAAATGGGTTTTTTTTGTTTCTGACAACTCTAAATAACCTCGGACTAAATAATTATGAATCCCTCTGACTAAATAAATAACTAGATTGCAAACGTGCAGGTCTTCTCTTTTTGAAGCTTCAGGTTCCATCATTTACATAAGACATAGGCATGATAGATTATGGTCCTAACTTATTCCCAGCACTGGTAGATTACGGGCCTAACTTATTCCCAGCACTGCTAGATTACGGCCCTAACTTATTCCCAGCACTGCTAGATTACGGCCCTAACTTATTCCCAGCACTGATAGATTATGACCCTAACTTATTCCCAGCACTGATAGATTATGGTCCTAACTTATTCCCAGCACTGCTAGATTATGACCCTAACTTATTCCCAGCACTGCTAGATTACGGCCCTAACTTATTCCCAGCACTGATAGATTATGGTCCTAACTTATTCCCAGCACTGCTAGATAATGACCCTAACTTATTCCCAGCACTGCTAGATTACGGCCCTAACTTATTCCCAGCACTGATAGATTACGGCCCTAACTTATTCCCAGCACTGCTAGATTATGACCCTAACTTATTCCCAGCACTGATAGATTATGACCCTAACTTATTCCCAGCACTGATAGATTACGACCCTAACTTATTCCCAGCACTGCTAGATTATGACCCTAACTTATTCCCAGCACTGCTAGATTACGGCCCTAACTTATTCCCAGCACTGATAGATTATGGTCCTAACTTATTCCCAGCACTGATAGATTATGACCCTAACTTATTCCCAGCACTGATAGATTATGACCCTAATTTATTCCCAGCACTGATAGATTACGACCCTAACTTATTCCCAGCACTGCTAGATTACGGCCCTAACTTATTCCCAGCACTGCTAGATTACGGCCCTAACTTATTCCCAGCACTGCTAGATTATGACCCTAACTTATTCCCAGCACTGCTAGATTACGGCCCTAACTTATTCCCAGCACTGATAGATTATGGTCCTAACTTATTCCCAGCACTGCTAGATAATGACCCTAACTTATTCCCAGCACTGCTAGATTACGGCCCTAACTTATTCCCAGCAGTGATAGATTACGGCCCTAACTTATTCCCAGCACTGCTAGATTATGACCCTAACTTATTCCCAGCACTGATAGATTATGACCCTAACTTATTCCCAGCACTGATAGATTACGACCCTAACTTATTCCCAGCACTGCTAGATTATGACCCTAACTTATTCCCAGCACTGATAGATTACGGCCCTAACTTATTCCCAGCACTGATAGATTATGGTCCTAACTTATTCCCAGCACTGATAGATTATGACCCTAACTTATTCCCAGCACTGATAGATTATGACCCTAATTTATTCCCAGCACTGATAGATTACGACCCTAACTTATTCCCAGCACTGCTAGATTATGACCCTAACTTATTCCCAGCACTGCTAGATTACGGCCCTAACTTATTCCCAGCACTGCTAGATTATGACCCTAACTTATTCCCAGCACTGCTAGGTTACGACCCTAACTTATTCCCAGCACTGATAGATTATGACCCTAACTTATTCCCAGCAATGATAGATTATGACCCTAACTTATTCCCAGCACTGATAGATTATGACCCTAACTTATTCCCAGCACTGATAGATTATGACCCTAACTTATTCCCAGCACTGATAGATTACGGCCCTAACTTATTCCCAGCACTGCTAGATTACGGCCCTAACTTATTCCCAGCACTGATAGATTATGAACCTAACTTATTCCCAGCACTGATAGATTCCGGCCCTAACTTATTCCCAGCACTGCTAGATTACGGCCCTAACTTATTCCCAGCACTGCTAGATTACGGCCCTAACTTATCCCCAGCACCGCTAGATTACGGCCCTAACTTATCCCCAGCACTGCTAGATTACGGCCCTAACTTATCCCCAGCACCGCTAGATTACGGCCCTAACTTATCCCCAGCACCGCTAGATTACGGCCCTAACTTATCCCCAGCACTGCTAGATTACGGCCCTAACTTATCCCCAGCACCGCTAGATTACGGCCCTAACTTATCCCCAGCACTGCTAGATTACGGCCCTAACTTATCCCCAGCACCGCTAGATTACGGCCCTAACTTATTCCCAGCACTGATAGATTATGACCCTAACTTATTCCCAGCACTGATAGATTATGACCCTAACTTATTCCCAGCACTGTTAGATTACGGCCCTAACTTATTCCCAGCACTGCTAGATTATGACCCTAACTTATCCCCAGCACCGATAGATTACGGCCCTAACTTATTCCCAGCACTGATAGATTATGACCCTAACTTATTCCCAGCACTGATAGATTATGACCCTAACTTATTCCCAGCACTGCTAGATTACGGCCCTAACTTATTCCCAGCACTGATAGATTACGGCCCTAACTTATTCCCAGCACTGATAGATTACGGCCCTAACTTATCCCCAGCACTGCTAGATTACGGCCCTAACTTATTCCCAGCACTGATAGATTACGGCCCTAACTTATTCCCAGCACTGATAGATTATGGCCCTAACTTATTCCCAGCACTGCTAGATTACGGCCCTAACTTATCCCCAGCACTGCTAGATTATGACCCTAACTTATTCCCAGCACCGCTAGATTATGACCCTAACTTATCCCCAGCACTGCTAGATTATGACCCTAACTTATCCCCAGCACTGCTAGATTATGGCCCTAACTTATTCCCAGCACTGGTAGATTACGGCCCTGCTACCACTCGCGTGTTTCTCAAGTTAGGACCAACTGTTATGTTGTCAGATTTGTAACAAGTCTGAGTGTTGCCAGTGGGGGAGGGTACATATTAAACGATAATGAAAGGACGAGGCTCGGAGAGACGCCTATAAAAGGTGTACATACATGTGATTTGTTTGTATGGTTGTCATAGCTACCTCTAACTCTATGACCTTTGCTGTTTGTATGGTTGTCATAGCTACCTCTAACTCTATGACCTTTGCTGTTTGTATGGTTGTCATAGCTACCTCTAACTCTATGCTCTTTATTGTTTGTATAGTTGTCATAGCTACCTCTAAATCTATGCCCTTTGTTGTTTGTATAGTTGTCATAGCTACCTCTAACTCTATGCCCTTTGTTGTTTGTATGGTTGTCATAGCTACCTCTAACTCTATGACCTTTGTTGTTTGTATGGTTGTCATAGTTACCTCTAACTCTATGCCCTTTGTTGACTGTACTACACAGAGAATGTCCGAATACAATTCAGACTTTTAGACTTTAAAAAAAAATTGTACTACACAGAGAAGCGGTGGAGATGGAATGGTCATACATTAAGAAAACCAGCCTCCAATACAAGGCAAGTCCTGAAATGGAACCCCAGGGAAAGAGAAAAAGAGGCCGTCCAAGAAACACTTGACGTCGAGAATTGGAGGCAGACATCAAGAGAACTGGCCATGACTGGAAGATCCTGGAGAGGCTGGCCCAGGATAGGGATGTCTGGAGGTCTTCGTAAGTGGCCTATGCCCTTGGAGGAATCGCAGACGCCGACGATGATCGGTGGATGCCCGTCATGGACGAGAAGGCTCAACAACAACTACACATATAATGTCCGAACACAATTCAGGGTGGCACTTCGAAATTTGCACATTCGGATTGTGTTTGCTATCTGTCAGTGTGGATGGTCATAGCTCCTGGGGGTGGGGCTGATAACGGCTCAATCTCTACTGACCACGTTGGCTTTGGTCAAAAGTGTTGACGTTATAGACTCTGATCCAACATTTCTTACACCCCGTGCTCTGCATCTGTTTGTTTTCTGCCCATTAAAATTGTGTTCAAATGAACTAGTTTCAATTAACACTACAGAAACTGCTGTGTGTTGGACCAGATCAGGGGTCAACAAACATTTTTTTCACGTCGTGCCGAATGGCAGACAAATGACAAACGCGGGCGGCATAACCATACTAGATGAAAAAAATGAGTTTATATTTATCCGTCCATGTTAATTGTGGGTCATTGTAGGGCAGGGGTGTTCAAAGTCCGGCCCGCGATTCAATTTTAACTAGCCCGAGGCCTCATTTTAAATGATTAATTGACTGACCTAGTATTTCTGTAACAAACTTATATTTATTTTTTAAAATTCGAAATTTTGACTGTTTTGAGTTTTGAGCACGTCAAATGATTGCGACTATCGATGAAGTTTTTATTTTTACAACGTGTAAATGAATTTTAAAAACCCGATGAAGTTATGTGCTGTGAAGTGATGAAAATTGTTGAAAATATCTGTCTCGAGAAAAAGCAGGAGTTGGCCAACGTTTGCCTGTCACACAACACTGTGGCTCACAACACTGTGGCTCGCAACACTGTGGCTCGCAACACTGTGGCTCGCAACACTGTGGCTCGCAACACTGTGGCTCGCAACACTGTGGCTCGCAACACTGTGGCTCGCAACACTGTGGCTCACAACACTGTGGCTCACAACACTGTGGCTCACAACACTGTGGCTCACAACACTGTGGCTCACAACACTGTGGCTCACAACACTGTGGCTCGCAAAATTGAAGAAATCTCACCTGACATTAAGAGACAATTAGAGGCAAAAGCAGAAAAACATGACTTTTCTTCGATACCCTGTGATGAAAGCACTGATCGATCTGACACTGCCCAACTTCTCTCTCTTTTTAAAAAAAAATAATTGATGAGTTAATGTGTGTGAGTGAAGAATTACTTGACCTTTAGAGTCTTAAAGACCAAAAAAGTGAAAAACATTTATTTTCTTTCGTTTGTTCGGCTGTCAATGACATTAAACTACCATGGAAAAAAATCTGGAATTATTACTGATGGTGCTCCTGCCATGATTGGTGAGCATAGTGGACAAGCAACACTTGTCTGTAACAAAGTCAGCCAAGAGGCTGGCTAAGCTTTTAAACTTGTTACTGTATCATTCGCAAACAATTTATTTGTGTCAAACATCTTTGATGTAATCATGTCATTAAGCCAATGATAAAAGCTGTAAACTTTATTCGCTCAAAAGCTCTGTTTCACCGCAAGTTTCAACATTGTCTTCTTGATATCCAGGGAGAATACGGAGATGGTGTGTGTCACAATGATGTAAGATGGCTCAGTCGGGGGACAGCACTTCAGCGCTTCTGCGCACCTAACTTAAAAAAGAAAGTGGGGAATTCATGGAAGATATTGAAGTAATTCCAGATACTGCTTGGTTGGTAGATTATGCGTTTTGAGTTGATATGACAAGACATCTAAACGTTCTTTACTCAATTATTTAAGGGCACAATGTAGCCAATTATATTCACATACCAAGGCCTTTCTGGACACGCTGCAACTTTTACAAAGGCAACTGTCTCAAATGCAGCCTAATGCCACACATTTCCCCTCACTACAGCCTAATACCACACATTTCCCCTCACTACAGCCTAATACCACACATTTCCCCTCACTACAGCCTAAGACCACACATTTCCCCTCACTACAGCCTAATACCACACATTTCCCCTCACTACAGCCTAATACCACACATTTCCCCTCACTACATCCTAATACCACACATTTCCCCTCACTACAGCCTAATACCACACATTTCCCCTCACTACAGCCTAATACCACACATTTCCCCTCACTACAGCCTAATACCACACATTTCCCCTCACTACAGCCTAATACCACACATTTCCCCTCACTACAGCCTAATACCACACATTTCCCCTCACTACAGCCTAATACCACACATTTCCCCTCACTACAGCCTAATACCACACATTTCCCCTCACTACAGCCTAATACCACACATTTCCCCTCACTACAGCCTAATACCACACATTTCCCCTCACTACAGCCTAATACCACACATTTCCCCTCACTACAGCCTAATACCACACATTTCCCCTCACTACAGCCTAATACCACACATTTCCCCTCACTACAGCCTAATACCACACATTTCCCCTCACTACAGCCTAATACCACACATTTCCCCTCACTACAGGACACGTTTCCCAGAAAGAAGCTTCAATGAGCAAATGCAGAGGTATGTTGCCTGGCTGATGATTTTTTAAGACGTTTTTAGGACTTTGAAACTATTGAAAAGGAAATCAAGTTTTTTCCCCGGCCTTTCTCTGTTGACCCTGGTTATGCTCCAGGCAACCTGCAACTTCAACTCCTTGAGTTGCAAAGTGATGCTGAATGTCACAGCAGACAACAACATTGTCTTTTACCAGCAGCTGGATAAATAGAGACTCCAGGAGATTTGAGCATTTGAGACGAAAATGCCCGGCTTGTTGGGCACGACATACTTGTGTGAGCAAACATTTTCAGTTACAAATTTTAACAAGAACCGAGATGGGAAGAGAATAAGTGACTCTCACCTGCGTGATATCATACGTATTAAAACCAAGGGCATTGAACCTGACGTCACCCATTTACTGCTGTCAAGATCTCAGTTTACTGCTGTCAAGATCTCAGTTTACTGCTGTCAAGATCTCAGTTTACTGCTGTCAAGATCTCAGTTCACTGCTGTCAAGATCTCAGTTTACTGCTGTCAAGATCTCAGTTTACTGCTGTCAAGATCTCAGTTTACTGCTGTCAAGATCTCAGTTTACTGCTGTCAAGATCTCAGTTTACTGCTGTCAAGATCTCAGTTTACTGCTGTCAAGATCTCAGTTTGCTGCTGTCAAGATCTCAGTTTGCTGCTGTCAAGATCTCAGTTTACTGCTGTCAAGATCTCAGTTTACTGCTGTCAAGATCTCAGTTTACTGCTGTCAAGATCTCAGTTTACTGCTGTCAAGATCTCAGTTTACTGCTGTCAAGATCTCAGTTTACTGCTGTCAAGATCTCAGTTTACTGCTGTCAAGATCTCAGTTTACTGCTGTCAAGATCTCAGTTTACTGCTGTCAAGATCTCAGTTTACTGCTGTCAAGATCTCAGTTTACTGCTGTCAAGATCTCAGTTTCACAATTTTGCAAAGAAAACGTCTCAACCTATGTTATTTTGTGTTTATTATTTTAATCTGCCCCCCCTCAAAATATCGTTACTTCAACGAATATGGCCCGCTATGCAAACAGTTTGGACGCGCTTGTTGTAGGGCAATACAACAAACAACAACAATAAAATTTTTAAAAATATTAAAAATAAAAAGGGGGCAATTAAATAACATAACTAACATATTTATTTGCTAAATGGTTATCAAAGTAAATTAACAATACATTAAAAAAAGATAGTTATATCAGACCCAGTGTGCACACAAAATATAAATAGAACAATTGAACATAATGAATTTAGGCGCAAGAATTTAGTATTATATACTACTAAATAAAATAAAATAAAATTATATCAAAACATCCCTTGTTCTATCAATCACATTCATCATTCAAATAGCGCTAGACGGTCGCATAAAATGGCGCCGCTCGCCGGATCCGGCCCGCGGGCCGTAGTTTGATGAACCCTGGACTAGAAGTTCCAAAATCACGACTTTTTTTTAAAGGAACGCCCTATACTAGTATTACTATCACTAGTATCGACATTGACACCACGTATCCAATGTGACAACTGGCATCGACCTCTGACAATGACACCTATTGGCCTACATTCATGACTTTCAGAACTACACATCAATAATGTCAGGTCAGGTCATGGCACTATTTACACACCTAGCATATTGGGCAACGAGACAACCATCTACACATGTGTTGACACCTGACATATACCTGCAGAGGCCTGGCCTGACGCAGGGTTGTACATACACCCGGCCTTACTTGTACTTACCTAACCAGGCTTTTTAGTACACACCTGACCCAGGCTCGCACACACCTGACCAATGTTCCCTATAAGCTGCGCGGCTACGAAGATATCTGTCCGAAGTCACGCAGCAGTTTAGAATTACCGCGCATAAAATTTATAAAAATATTGCACAAAAATGGATGCTGTGCAACTTTGCATGCGTGTTGTTGTTTTTTTTTACTTTGCACACGGACAAATAAACCTTAGAGGGAACATTGAACGTGACCCTGGCTTATTGTACACAACTGGGCCTGGATTAATGTACACACCTGACCCTGCCTCGTACACACATGACCCAGGCTTATTGTACACACCTGACCCTGGCTTATTGTACACACCTGGCCCTGGTTTATTGTACACACCTGACCCTGGCTTATTGTACACACCTGGCCCTGGCTTATTGTACACACCTGGCCCTGGTTTATTGTACACACCTGGCCCTGTATTATTGTACACACCTGACCCTGGCTTATTGTACACACCTGGCCCTGGCTTATTGTACACACCTGACCCTGGCTCGTACACACCTGACCTTGGTTTATTGTACACACCTGACCCTGGCTTATTGCACACACATGGCCCTGGTTTATTGTACATACCTGGCCCTGGCCTATTGTACACACCTGACCCTGGCTCGTACACACCTGACCCTGGCTCATTGTACACACCTGGCCCTGGTTTATTGTACACACCTGGCCCTGTATTATTGTACACACCTGACCCTGGCTTATTGTACACACCTGGCCCTGGCTTATTGTACACACCTGACCCTGGCTCGTACACACCTGACCTTGGTTTATTGTACACACCTGACCCTGGCTTATTGCACACACATGGCCCTGGTTTATTGTACATACCTGGCCCTGGCCTATTGTACACACCTGACCCTGGCTCGTAAACACCTGACCCTGGCTCATTGTACACACCTGACCCTGGCTTATTGTACACACCTGACCCAGGCTTATTGTACACACCTGACCCTGGCTTATTGTACACACCTGGCCCTGTATTATTGTACACACCTGACCCAGGCTCGTACACACCTGACCCTGGCTTATTGTACACACCTGACCCACCTATAGCAGGACTCTCAGAAAGGAGGGACTTGGTCCGACACACACTTGTTGTGACGCGTGCCTGGGACCAATCACAGGTCACGTGACAGTTCCAATACTTCAGTCAGAAATGCCAACAATTTGTGTAGGGTGGGCTGCCCATAGTGAGGGGGGGAGTCGTCTAGCAGACATTTGTGTGTGGGTGTAGGTGGCATCCAGTGACCGCCCACGCCCAAATTACACCTTGTGTACATAGAGGTAGGACAGCGTGAACGGCTAAACTAGATTGGGCGGGAAACGAAGCAGATCTACACCGACGTCATCAATACGTCACATCCTCAAAAACCTTGGGAATATCATTCAAATCATCATTCTCATGACACAGACACGACATTAGGGCGTTCAGTCACGTCATTGAACCACGCGGGGATTGAGTGACACCCTGACTAAAAACTCTTCTTGGTTCTGAGGATATCTTGGAGCGAGACAAACAGAACTCTCCGCCAGTATGTTGGTTGGGTAATGCACCCCTACACTATCCACCCCCAGCCCCAGTGAGGCCCATTCCTTGTGTAGGACCTCTACGTAACGGTTGGGGCATCTTTTGTTAACTCGTGGGAACAGACGGTAACAATGTACGGGTTTAAAGGTGGGAGGACAGGAAATTTATGGTCGCACATTTTCAAGCAATCAGTCTTTTGTTATCGGCAAACCTTGGATTTGGCGGGGGCGGGGCGGCGGAACGGTTCTAAAAACCCTTATCTAGGGGAACTAGAACTCATTTTATCAATACAATTAAAATATCATGAACGATGGTCAGCGAAAATGCCCCTGATGTTAAAAAAAAATTAATAAAAAACTATTTAATGCTGTCTAGTTTGTAGTGGAGCATAGAGCTCTCATTGACAGGAGACGGTAAACTTCCGGTCATAATACAGCTCTGTTACCATAATAATTCTTAGACGGACAGCCCCGTAGCTATAATGCAACTAGAGTGGACAGTCCTGTAGCTATAATGCAGCTAGAGTAGACAGTCCAGTAGCTATAAAGCAGCTAGAGTGGACAGTCCTGTAGCTATAATGCAACCTATAATGGACAGTCCTGTAGCTATAATGTAACCTAGAACGGACAATCCTGTAGTTATAATGTAACCTAGAATGGACAGTCCCGTAGCTACAATTAAGTCTTGGACAGTCTTTCATCCATAAAAAAAATGTTGGGCATAAAACAGGAGTACAATCCAAAAATCTATCCTGAAGCCGTCTAAAGCCTTGGACAGACAGAACTTTGGACTACAGCCATGTACCGCAATGTATCCGACAAGGCCAATGGCTATATTATAGAGTTAAGACACACTGGCCTGTGCTCTGGAACACATTGAATGCTCGCTTTGGGGAACAGATCAATAGTCGCCTCTGGTCTACGTCATTCATTTTTGGGAGCCGATCAATAATTCCCCGACTTTTTTCTAAAGTCTCTAGACTTTGTATGATAATTGTTATGCATATTTGAAATAGTCATATATAGTTGAAATAGTCACATATAGTTGTGTATGATGTTATTTGAGATGGTTGTAAATCATGGCTTTTTAAATAGTTCTCATAGATAATGTTATTGGGAAAATATTTAATTAGTGTAATGACACGTTTCTTTAATTTATGTATTAAAATATTTCCTTCTTTTGTTAACTGAATTATATATATTTTTTTTATATTGAAATAAGTCTATAATTAGTGCATTGAAATGTGTATATTAAAATGTGTGCGTTGAAATGTTTCTTTAAATAATGTAGTGGAATATGTCTTTACTGTGTGTATTAAATGTTAAGTTCCCAGACTTTCCAGCAGTAGTTGGCCACGTCCTCTGATTGGCCGGAGTGAAGTAGTTCTCAAACAATCCTGTAAGTCGTTTGACTCTGGCATGAAGAGCAGCTGACTGTATTATTTTGAAAGTGAGCAGTCGTCACATCATAACCTATCAAACACCTTAGACAAATCAAATACGACTTTAGATTAATCAAATACGACCGTAGACCAATCAAATAAGACCCTATGACCAATTATATACGACCTAATACCAATCAAATACAACTTTATATTAATCAAATATGACCGTAGACCAATCAAAAACGACCTTGAACGGATCAAATGTTTCAGGACTGAAATTTATTTTACAAACAATCCAAGTATGGTTAAGAAAAATTAAATAACAATATTTTAAAGGCTCGATTCCTAAATAGTGTCAATTTGATTACAAATGCTAATCATTCAAAAGTCATAGGGACCGTCCATAAATGACGTCACACACCTAGGGGGTGGGGGTCGACCATTTGTGACGAAGTGTGATGAGGGGGAGGGGTTGTGTTTAAGAAATGTGCCGTCACATAAAAACGCGCAACTTTAAATAAAATTTCCACTCAAATGTTTGATTGTTTATAATTTATTTAATGACGTTTTACATGGGCTTCAGGCGTGTTACGATATTAGACTAAATACATACTTAAATGACAATAAATAGTAAATAGAGTTGAAAAAATCCCACGTTTTTAGAAGTGGACTAAAAAGAAGAAAACAATTTAAAACTTATAAGTTCAAGCACATTAATTTAATATGACTAAAAACGTGGGGCGGGTGTTTGGTATAAAAATTAGATATTTATAATTTAGAAGGCAAAAACGATATCTATAAGTGAGAGAATGAGTGAACCGCATATGTTACACCTAATAAGCGCCCGCCCCACGTTTTAGTCAGATTAAATTAAAGTGCTTGAACATATAAGTTTTAAATTATTTTCTTCTTCTTAGTCCACTTATAAAAACGTGGTTTTTAAAAATATTTTTTTCTACCTCTATTTATTTTATTCTTTTTAGTCCACTTATAACAACCTGGTTTTTTTTAAAATATTATTTTACCTCTATTTATTTTACCAAACACCTCATCAGCGCCCGCCCAACGTTTTAACACCACGTCGATGGGGTCACTGGGTGAACTCGTGGAATTTTGAACCAGCAGACGGAAACAGAAGCTTATTTAGAGATAAACTAAAACATGCATTAATTTAATTACGGTACATTCGATCGATCTGAAATTTTGATACAATGCATTGTCAGCCAAGATCTATCTGTGGAAAAATGTTGAGCTCTCTAGGGTCATCAGAAGTGGTTTAATTTTACGTTGGAAAATTTGAAAAATTGCGGACAGACATGAACGAAAACAATGCGGTCAGACAGGAACGAAAACAATGCGGACAGACAGGAACGAAAGCAAGTTAATAAAAACGCGGTAAAAATAAATAGAGGTAAAAAAAAAGATTTAAACCACGTTTTTATAAGTGTACTAAAAAGAAGAAAATAATTTAAAACTAATAAGTTCAAGTACTTTCATATAATATGACTAAAAACGTTGGGCTGGCGCTTGTGAGGTTTTACATATGCAGTTCACTCATTCTCTCACTTATAGATATCGTTTTTGACTTCTTAATTATAAATCTTTAATTTTTATACCAAACACCCGCCCCACGTTTTTAGTCATATTATATTAAAGTACTTGAACTTATTAGTTTTAAATTATATTCTTCTTTTTAGTACACTTTTAAAAATCTTTTTTTACCTCTATTTATTTTATTCTTTTTAGTCCACTTACAAAAACGTGTTTTTTGAAAATATTTTTTTACCTCTATTTTTTTTATACCAAACACCTCATGAGCGCCCGCCCAACGTTTTAAAAACACGGTGATGTGGTCACGGGGTAAACTCGTGGATGTCAACAAAAGCAGACGGTACAGATGCTTATATATAGATAAACTAAAAAGTTCAATAATTTAATAACGGTACATTGGATCGATCTGAAATTTTGATACAATGCATTGTCATCCAAGATCTATATGTGGTAAAATTATGAGATGTCTAGGACCATCAGAAGTGGTTTAATTTTAATTTGGCAGATTTGAAAAATTGTCGGACAAACAATGCCACAGGAACGAAAGCGAGTTAATAAAACGTGGTTAAAATAAATAAAGGTAAAAAATGATTTTTAAAAACCACGTTTTTACAAGTGGACTAAAAAGAAGAAAATAATTTAAAACTTGTAAGTTCAAGTACTTCGATTTAATATGACTAAAAACGTGGGGCGGGCGCTTATGATGTTTAACATATGCCGCTCACTCATACTCTCACTTATAGATCTCTCTTTTGCCTTCTAAATTAGAAATCTTTAATTTGCTTATTTAAGATGCTTATATATAGATAAACTAAAAAGTTCAATAATTTAATAAAGGTACATTCGATCGATCTGAAATTTTGATATAATGCATTGTCATCCAAGATCTATCACTTTTCAGATCTCTAGGACCATCAGAAGTGGTTCAATTTTACGTTGGCAGATTTGAAAAATTCTTGGACAAACCAACAATGCTACAATGCCACAGGAACGAAAGCTAGTTAATAAAACGTGGTTAATAAAAAAGTTATTTGAAACATGCTCATTTTCAAATAGAAAATATCGCTTTTAGGGGGGATGGTGTCAATTCTTTGTGACGTCATATCGGAGGGGGCGTCTACTTTTTTGTGACGAAGTGTGACGAGGGGGAAGGGGGGTCAAAATCGGCCAAAATCGCATGACGTCATTTATGGACGGCCCCTTATTTCAAGGTTAATTATTGTATTGACCAGATCCAAGATTATTGAAAGGCCATAGTTAATTGTTGTTTGTCCCGGCAGAAAAACTTGCTGGTTTAAACTAAGTCTGATATGATGTTGATAACAAGCTCTTCTGCACACTTCGTAGTTTAACTTCTGCAAAAGTAAGCACTTTCTGATGACGTCATCCCACAACCATACATCAACACTCAGGCTTTCATTCTGTTGCATTAGTTTTTGTTGACTTCATAAAGACAGCAAATGACGTGCCTCTAAAACAACTTAAATTAATCATGTAAATTCCTTTGAAATCACATTCTTAATGTTATCTCCATGTCAGGGCCGGCCTTAGGGCAAGGCGAACGAGGCAACCGCCTTGGGCCCCGCGCTTTGATTTAACATTTTACTACTTTTTACACGTTTACAAACGACATGTTGAAAATGGAGAAGTTGTAAGCCGAAAATGGCTTATACATTCGGCATTTAAATACAAAATGGTGTGTTTATGTTCCAAACTTTTTGGCAACACTGTCTGCTCTGGCATCCGACGGGATTTGTGACTGGAAAAGTGCCAGTTTTAGACTGTATGATCAGGAGAAATCAAAGTGGCAATTGTACGAATATTTGCAAATTGTTGAAATCTTACAGAAATTGTGGTTTTGAAACAACAATAGCAATTTCAAAAGAAATTACCTCTGACTTAGAAGTTTAACCCATTTTCCAAGAGACGATTGTGCGAAAAAGAAAGAAACAAGCAATTTACATATGAAGGAGAAGATGAAGGATTTATAGATGCACAAGAAAACTTTCGCGCATATTTATTTAACCAGATTGTTGATAAGCCAATCATTGCGATGGACACTTTAAAATACTACGAAGGCATCATTACTCGCTTGGATTTATTTATAATAAATTTCATCAATTAAAACAATAAAAACAACAACAAGTGTCATATGCAGTCTGAATCTGGAGAAAAAACTCACAGCCTGCGAAAGTAAGGATCTTGGTGACTTCATGCTTACTGATAAGCTGCAACCATTGAGTTCTATAACCTCTTTGGGGGCCCACATACATTGCGGTAGCGTAATATTTAATGTAAAATAAAAATGTGACACCAATTTGGGGTCTCCCTCAAGATACAAGCAAACCAACGCTAGTGTATGTAGTTTATAATGTTAAGTCACATACATGTATATATAAACTCTCAATTAGCATACCAAAACAAAACATTTTAATTAAAGTATTAACATCGTTTTTTAGTTTTAGGATCTTCAATTAAATGAACAAAACTGTAATTATTGATGTTTCAGTGCTGTTATAGACTAAAATTTTGAGTACTTAATTTTCTCCATTCTTTTATTAATATGTGTAGAAATGCAACTTATTGCATGGGTCTCACTCCTCGTCTGCTGCCTTGTGCCTGGGGCCCCGCTCATAGTTTGCTGCCTTGGGCCCCGCGTACTCTAGGGCCGGCCCTGCTCCATGTTATCTATTTTTAAGCTCGTCCCAGTTTAGTCAGCTGAGAGTCAAAACGTAGCAGTCACAATTAACCTCGGGGTCAAAGTGCAAAAACAATTCGTCTGCTTATTTTCATAACGTCATTATGTCGTAAACACTGACCCTTAACTACCTACTAAAATCTAACCCACCTGCGCGGTTAAACAAGGGTTAATCTTAACTATGCAAAACACCATAGTGTAAAGCGGGTATAACGGTAAATCATTAGTTATGTTAATCGCGATGGCTTAATTTCTGTTAAACAACTTCCACGGAGCAATGTGGCTTAATGTCTAACAATGCTAAACCACCTCCATGGAGCACCGTGGCTTAATGTCTAACAATGATAAACCAACTCTATTGAGCACCGTGGCTTAATGTCTAACAATGCTAAACCACCTCCATGAGGCACCGTGGCTTAATGTCTAACAATGCTAAACCACCTCCATGAGGCACCGTGGCTTAATGTCTAACAATGCTAAACCACCTCCATGAGGCACCGTGGCTTAATGTCTAACAATGCTAAACCACCTCTATTGAGCACCGTGGCTTAATGTCTAACAATGCTAAACCACCTCCATGAGGCACCGTGGCTTAATGTCTAACAATGCTAAACCAACTCTATTGAGCACCGTGGCTTAATGTCTAACAATGCTAAACCACCTCCATGAGGCACCGTGGCTAAATGTCTAACAATGTTAAACCACCTCCATGAGGCACCGTGGCTTAATGTCTAACAATGCTAAACCAACTCTATTGAGCACCGTGGCTTAATGTCTAACAATGCTAAACCACCTCCATGAGGCACCGTGGCTTAATGTCTAACAATGCTAAACCAACTCTATTGAGCACCGTGGCTTAATGTCTAACAATGCTAAACCACCTCCATGAGGCACCGTGGCTTAATGTCTAACAATGCTAAACCAACTCTATTGAGCACCGTGGCTTAATGTCTAACAATGCTAAACCACCTCCATGAGGCACCGTGGCTAAATGTCTAACAATGTTAAACCACCTCCATGGAGCAACGTGGCTAAATGTCTAACAGCGTAAACACAATTAAAACTCGGCAAGCGCGTCCGTTATAACACTGACCTACTTTTAGAAAGGTAGACCAAAATATTTATTCAACTCCAAGATAATTCGCCATTTTATATCTAGAAAGAATTTCGCTGATTTCGACTTAGCACACTCAGCTGAATGAACTCAGCTGTGTGTAGTCAATGAAAGTTGTGTGTAGTCAATGAAAGTTGTGTGTAGTCAATGAAAGTTGTGTGTAGTCAATGAAAGTTGTGTGTAGTCAATGAAAGTTGTGTGTAGTCAATGAAAGTTGTGTGTAGTCAATGAAAGTTGTGTGTAGTCAATGAAAGTTGTGTGTAGTCAATGAAAGTTGTGTGTAGTCAATGAAAGTTGTGTGTAGTCAATGAAAGTTGTGTGTAGTCAATGAAAGTTGTGTGTAGTCAATGAAAGTTGTGTGTAGTCAATGAAAGTTGTGTGTAGTCAATGAAAGTTGTGTGTAGTCAATGAAAGTTGTGTGTAGTCAATGAAAGTTGTGTGTAGTCAATGAAAGTTGTGTGTAGTCAATGAAAGTTGTGTGTAGTCAATGAAAGTTGTGTGTAGTCAATGAAAGTTGTGTGTAGTCAATGAAAATTGTGTGTAGTCAATGAAAGTTGTGTGTAGTCAATGAAAGTTGTGTGTAGTCAATGAAAGTTGTGTGTAGTCAATGAAAGTTGTGTGTAGTCAATGAAAGTTGTGTGTAGTCAACGATTATTTCAGTTGTTGCCTTTCCTCCTTTAGATATGACGCTGGATTGAATTTTATTGACCCTTACTCATTTGAGCCAAACTGACCAATGGAGCGGAGGAATGGAACAAAAAACTTTTGAATAGTGTAAGAATCGTGTGCTAGCCAGTGTTCACAATCTGACTGACGCCGCGCAGCAGTTTAGAATTACCGCGCAGCAAATTTTGATAAGGATAATATAATATCTGTGTTTGTGAGGTGTAAACTGTTTCACAACAAAAAAGGCAGTAACACTAATTTCCACACCACAATGCTAAAGGGGCGTATGTTCCTCAATAGTTATAATTACTTCTACAGCAGAGGTGTGCTCTCCGGCAGAAGCGTAATTGGGTTTTCCGCGCCCTTGGCTAATTTATTTTTGGCGCCCTTGACAAATGATACTTGGAAATTAAAAAAATGTTGGAAAATACAAATTTGGAAATAAATTTAAGGATTAGCCCTTGGCAACTGCCCCGATGCCAAGTCGTTGTTACGCCTCTGCTCTCCGGTGAAAACTATTGGCGCTCCTCTCTTCGTTAAATTAATATATTAAACTTGTTCACTTATTTGAATGTAAAGCTCAAAGACACATTTCAGAGCCCATGTACCTTGGCAAGCAAAACAAAACAAAAACTCAAACGCTTTGCAGTTCGATTGGAAATATTTCCATTCCCAGATTTCTTGGAAAGTCACGTTATTGGTGTTGTCTTAACCACCCCCCGCCCCCCCCCATGCAGACACACATATTTTCCTGCTATGCACCAACCAAAATGACATACGGCCCAACTCCCTTAGGTACTCCAAGATTTCAAATGCCGCCACGGTGTCGGCGTTAATGGCTTTGGCCTAATTATATGATGAGCCACTTGACAGCTGTCTATCACTTGACCATGGACAAGACTGTGGCAACAGACAAACAGAATGACAAATGAAAGGAATGTTCGAGTCATTTTTTGTTTTGTTCTGGTCAAACCGGTATCACTTTTCATTATAGCAATGCAAGACACACCTTAGCGATTTGAACTAAAGACACACCTTAGCGATTTGAACTAAAGACACATCTTAGCGATTTGAACTAAAGACACACCTTAGCGATTTGAACTAAAGACACACCTTAGCGATTTGAACTAAAGACACACCATAGCGATTTGAACTAAAGACACACCTTAGCGATTTGAACTAAAGACACACCTTAGCGATTTGAACTTCACAAACAAAATGTTCATGCTATGGAATTCCGAGTTTGGGAAAGCGAAATCTTCAAAACATTTGACGTCATTTGCTGATAGTTATTGCTTTATAAACGTTTCTTATATTACCGTTTACCGAATGAAGTTCATTAACAATTACTCGGGAAATGTAAAAATCCTTTCCTCTTAGTTAATCACGAGAATACGTGTATGACCAAAGCGGTCATTTTGTACACGGAAAAGTTGGTGGAACTTATTGGATTTAAGTTGTCATTTACCTGATAGCTGTAGCGCAGGTGAAACAGGTGCTTTCCCCTGACTCAATCTATTTATAGCAGGATCATGAGACTGGAAGGAAATGGCTCAATATAACAGAGCAGGTTAAAGGTAAGTAACTCGTGGATATGACAGTGAATAATGGGCCACAACTCTCTCCATGTGCTAGACATCACGAAAACGTGGCATTACTTTATTAGTACCAGAAAACATTAGCATCAGCAACAAAAAAAAATTACCGTCATAGCCATCCACGGAAAACATCAACAGGCAAATATTAATTGATATCATGTTAACAAAATGAATGTCATGATATTAAAATGAAAGTCATGATTTTAAATATAAGTCGTGATATTAAAAGAATGTCATGATATGAAAAGAATCAGTAATAGTTTAAATCATGTCACGGTATTAAAAGAACTAGGGGTTGTAGAGTTGTAGGGCGCGCCACCACTTTTTTTTTAAAACCCCAAGTAACCTATCCTCGTTTGATAAGTACGAAATATTAAACTTCCTGAAATGTACACAAAGTATTTTATAATTTAAATCCTCAAATCATCTTTTTACATCGTTCCTTTTTCCAAAATTAAAATATAAGCTAAAACAATGACGTCATATAATATTTTTTTACTGAGAGAATCTTTAATTTATAATTATTTTGCACACCACCTGATGCACACCTTGTATTAAAATATGATCTCTAACAATGGCATCATAGCGTTAATCGAGCCAGCCAGTGAGTGACTTGGGCTATTACATTGTTTATTTCATGATATTAAAAGAATGCCATATTATAAGAATGTCATTATATTAAAAGAATGTCATGATATTTAAAAAAATGTCATGATATTAAAAAAAATGTCATGATATTTAGCTGCACCTCCCTTGACATTATTTTGACCGCTCTCTGGCGGGTGGGGCTCTGATGTCACAGAGGTCAACATCTCCAGTACAATCCAATTACGATTCATATCCTGGAACGGGGCACAAGGTCATCGCAGCATGTCATGGTCAGCGTCATCAGATGAGTCAAATTATTGACGTGAGCAGGACAAGTGACCCCACCTCCACACACCAAGAGCCCCTTACACACCCCCCCTACCCCCCCCCCACTCATCTGTTAGGTTTGGTGTTTACTTAATGTAACATCTTGAGATTAGAAACAATTCTTCATGGAGAGGATGACGTATCCACATTTGGCCATCCAGATAAACATTCAACTAAACTGTTTGTTACGTTCAGTATCGCCCTTCTCATGCCATTGTACAACAAACACACACACATCTACACACATCGACTTTATGTCTGTACAACAAACACACACACATCTCCACACATTGACTTCATGTCTGTACAACACACACACACATCTCCACACATCGACTTTATGTCTGTACAACACACACACATCTCCACACATCGACATGTTTGTAAAACACACACACACACACATTGACTTTATGTCTGTACAACACACACATACACATATCCACACATTGACTTTATGTCTGTACAACACACACACATACACATCTCCACACTCCACACATTGACTTTATGTCTGTACAACACACACACATACACATCTCCACACATCGACTTTATGTCTGTACAACACACACATCTCCACACATCGACTTTATGTATGTACAACACACACATACACATATCCACACATTGACTTTATGTCCAATATCTCATTAAGAGCCCCTGACGCTTGTTAAGTCTGTTATTTGGTTTCACAACAAACTTCAAACGCAGCCAGGTAAAAGGCTTTCTGGATTTGACCTTCAGATGACCTTCAGCAATTTCTGTGTAAGCATGGCGAAGCAAAGAGTTTACTTAAGATCTTCAACGGGGCAGTAACTCCTGCTAAACCGAGTTATTGTTTAATCACGTGTTGAGCATTTTAAAATGGCGGAGACCACCAGAGAATAAAACACCTTGCCTTACCATAAAGAACATGAGAACAGAAGAGAACATGAGACAAGATAACGTGAGACTAGACAACACTACAGACCACTGCAGGTTTTGTTTTTGTCTTCATAAATTTCATTCAGCTAGGGTTTTATACTAGGATAATTTCCAGACATTGAAATAGGCTAGGATACGACTGCCAGAAGTTGGTTCAAATGGCTATCAACATTAATCACTTTTACGGGGCTGCACAATGACGTCACTCATTATACAACAAAAGCAGACGACTTGAAAATGAGCAAATCACGGTCTTAGGCTGTTATAGATCCACCCCCACCCATACATGAGCAGGGAGTGCACCGTAGACGCCCCCCGGTCCTTCCTTGAGTGACCTTTCTAACATGCCATTTATAAATGTGCTCTAACCCTCAAGTACGATACAATTTGGTGCCTTAATCCCCAACACGGTGTGTAACAAACACTTCTTCAAATTACTTCAAGACCATGCAAGCCGAGTTGTCGCCCCCCTGACTCCGCGTGTAACTGCCACCCATTGAAGAGCGATTGGCCCGTGGTTCTGGGTGTGCTAGAATGTGGCTTTCAATGGAAGCATTCCTAGGCGGGCGGTGTCCTGCCGTCTGCCTACATACAGGTGACACCGGGTCTACCTGTTGTGACAGCGGGGCGGGAAGTCTGTGGGCGGACAGGTACAGGTGAGGACTTGGTAAACAACTAGATGGACTGGATTTACATATTGTAAAACGCGACTACTTGGACAGTTGACAGTAGTTTACAAGGATCGGTGAAACACAATTTACACAGATGGAAAAACACAATTTATAATGATTGGTTTCACACAATTTACAGGGGTATGTGGACTAAATTTACACAGATGGGAAAACACATATACACAATTGGTAAACACAGTTTACACAGACTGGCTAAATGCTCTACACACATAATTTACACATTTTGGGGTAAAATGCAGTTTACAAAGATTGGTCAATAACTGATTATGTAAAGATTATTAACACACAATTTACACAGATTGGTGAAAGACAGACAACACAAGCTGACAACTATCTTTGAACTCAGTCTGGTGAAAGACAGACAACACAAGCTGACAACTATCTTTGAACTCAGTCTGGTGAAAGACAGACAACACAAGCTGACAACTATCTTTGAGGTGAAAGACAGACAACACAAGCTGACAACTATCTTTGAACTCAGTCTACGGAACACAACGTTTCAAACGTGCTTTTTACTTTTTATAAATTAATTTAAGTTTTCACTGTGTCCTGATTACTTTATTAGTAATATGATGTTACGACTTCACCGTAACTGCTACAAGATGGTAGCCATGTACATATTGAAATGCTACTGGGCTAACTGGGCGGTAGTCATGTACATATTGAAATGCTACTGGGCTGTATTATTTCTTTATTTCTTTATATTCGTTTTATTTGGTGTACTATATGTTCGTTGAGGAAGGCTCTTTGGCGAAACGTTCGCTGTTTTGTTACGTCCTGTCAGGCTCACTATTACCCTGTTTACATGTTATCCATTACTTTGGTCACATTGACAGGCAGTTGACGCACACGGACGTGACAGAATGTCATTCAGGGATTATCGTGGGAAAAATACCTGGGGGGGAAATTCCTGAGGAAAACTCCTTAGCCAATTAATCCAAAGATAGTTGCATCCTATAATTGGTTGGCATACAAGAGATTTCTTACTACCTCGCCTTCACCACTCTCACGCCGGTGACGTCACAGTCGTTTCGATGAAATTGATTCAGGGGATGTGTGGGGGCGTAGGCAGGGGCGTGTAGTGCCGACAAGACCCAATCCTTGAGTTTTACACATAGGAGAGAGATACGGGTGTCTAAATACCACTAACTTCGTGGTTTCCATGGCTACTAAAATGAAGTTTGATACTCACAGATTATTTGTGTCATCAACAGTAAGTCGGACGGACACATTAGTTGTGTCACCATAAGAAAGTTGGACGTACACTTTAGTAGTGTCAACATCAGTGAGTCGGGCGGACACTTTAGTTGTGTCACCATCAGAATGTTGGACGGACACTTTCGTTGTGTCACCATCAGAATGTTGGACGGACACTTTAGTTGTGTCAACCTCAGAAAGTTGTATGGACACTTTATTTGTGTCATCAACATTAAGTCGGACGGACACATTAGTTGTGTCACCACCAGTGAGCTGGGTTTAGAGTTCAGGTTTTTCCACAGGCAGTCCAGTCCATCAAGAAGAACATCGCGAGAAAATCGCCCGCGGCGCTGCCTCGGGTGGGATGAGATAAGATTGGAGCTAATCATGGGGAGCTAATCCAATCCTTATGGTCTACCCCATCGCACAACGCAGTCTCCGTAGCAAGACTTGATGTGCACGATGGGAGATGGAAGAGATGATGCGCACTCGGTGCTTGCTTAGATTGTCTCGGTGTGTGTCGGTGCGCACTTGTTGGGGCAATCTTTGTTGTGACTGCGCCATCTGATGAGTTTATGATACACGAGTGGACAGTGGTAAACAAATCGACCGGTTGTGCAGGAGAGTTACCCCAAAACCTATCCATGGATTCTTTTGTTTGAGTCGGA
Organism: Ampullaceana balthica; assembly: GCA_944989445.1. NCBI lineage: Eukaryota > Metazoa > Mollusca > Gastropoda > Lymnaeidae > Ampullaceana > Ampullaceana balthica. Next base: position 1,250,217 of record CALYLW010000009.1, on the reverse strand, counting down.
GGTGATAAAATGGCGGGGATGGGGTGGGGTGTATTTCGTTCTTCAGTAACAAGGACCCGGAAATTGATTACATGTATCCCACGATTGTGTGTATCCCATGATTGTGTGTATCCTATGATTGTGTGTATCCCATTGATTGTGTGTATCTCATGACTGTGTGTTCCTACTATGATTGTTAGGTCACATCAGTTTTGACTGTTGTATCTGATATCCGTACTTTCGCTTTGACAAATCCGAGATAGTCAAGGTCAATTATTGATTATCAAGGTCAATTCGATCAATGGTGAGATTAGTGTGGACTCTCACTGCAGGTACTACCAGGTAAAACACAACCTCTTAGTACCAGGTACGACACAACCTCTTAGTACAAGGTACGACACAACCTCTTAGTACAAGGTACAACACAACCTCTTAGTACCAGGTACAACACAACCTCTTAGTACAAGGTACAACACAACCTCTTAGTACCAGGTACAACACAACCTCTTAGTACCAGGTACAACACAACCTCTTAGTACCAGGTACAACACAACCTCTTAGTACCAGGTACAACACAACCTCTTAGTACCAGGTACAACACAACCCGTTAGTACCAGGTACGACACAACCTCTTAGTACCAGGTACAACACAACCTCTTAGTACCAGGTACAACACAACCTCTTAGTACCAGGTACAACACAACCTCTTAGTACCAGGTACAACACAACCCGTTAGTACCAGGTACGACACAACCTCTTAGTACCAGGTACAACACAACCTCTTAGTACCAGGTACAACACAACCTCTTAGTACCAGGTACAACACAACCTCTTAGTACCAGGTACAACACAACCTCTTAGTACCAGGTACAACACAACCTCTTAGTACCAGGTACAACACAACCTCTTAGTACCAGGTACAACACAACCCGTTAGTACCAGGTACAACATGGTACAATTAAGCCTTTATTAAGCCCACCCCCCACCCCAAACCCCACTGGCGGTACAACCAAGTACAAAAACAGATGTGGATTATTTAAACGGATGCATTGCACATTTAGCGTAACTCCATTAAAACAACGCAATATTGGCTGTGAATGAAAGTCTAATATCTAACACTAACTCATTGAATGAAAGTCTAATATCTAACTCATTGAATGAAAGTCTAATATCTAACTCATTGAATGAAAGTCTAATATCTAACTCATTGAATGAAAGTCTAATATCTAACTCATTGAATGAAAGTCTAATATCTAACTCATTGAATGAAAGTCTAATATCTAACTCATTGAATGAAAGTCTAATATCTAACTCATTGAATGAAAGTCTAATATCTAACTCATTGAATGAAAGTCTAATATCTAACTCATTGAATGAAAGTCTAATATCTAACTCATTGAATGAAAGTCTAATATCTAACTCATTGAATGAAAGTCTAATATCTAACTCATTGAATGAAAGTCTAATATCTAACTCATTGAATGAAAGTCTAATATCTAACTCATTGAATTAAAGTCTAATATCTAACTCATTGAATTAAAGTCTAATATCTAACTCATTGAATGAAAGTCTAATATCTAACTCATTGAATGAAAGTCTAATATCTAACTCATTGAATGAAAGTCTAATATCTAACTCATTGAATGAAAGTCTAATATCTAACTCATTGAATGAAAGTCTAATATCTAACTCATTGAATGAAAGTCTAATATCTAACTCATTGAATGAAAGTCTAATATCTAACTCATTGAATGAAAGTCTAATATCTAACTCATTGAATGAAAGGCTAATATCTAACTCATTGAATGAAAGTCTAATATCTAACTCATTGAATGAAAGTCTAATATCTAACTCATTGAATGAAAGTCTAATATCTAACTCATTGAATGAAAGTCTAATATCTAACTCATTGAATGAAAGTCTAATATCTAACTCATTGAATGAAAGTCTAATATCTAACTCATTGAATGAAAGTCTAATATCTAACTCATTGAATGAAAGTCTAATATCTAACTCATTGAATGAAAGTCTAATATCTAACTCATTGAATGAAAGTCTAATATCTAACTCATTGAATGAAAGTCTAATATCTAACTCATTGAATTAAAGTCTAATATCTAACTCATTGAATGAAAGTCTAATATCTAACTCATTGAATGAAAGTCTAATATCTAACTCATTGAATGAAAGTCTAATATCTAACTCATTGAATGAAAGTCTAATATCTAACTCATTGAATGAAAGTCTAATATCTAACTCATTGAATGAAAGTCTAATATCTAACTCATTGAATGAAAGTCTAATATCTAACTCATTGAATGAAAGGCTAATATCTAACTCATTGAATGAAAGTCTAATATCTAACTCATTGAATGAAAGTCTAATATCTAACTCATTGAATGAAAGGCTAATATCTAACTCATTGAATGAAAGTCTAATATCTAACTCATTGAATGAAAGTCTAATATCTAACTCATTGAATGAAAGTCTAATATCTAACTCATTGAATGAAAGTCTAATATCTAACTCATTGAATGAAAGGCTAATATCTAACTCATTGAATGAAAGTCTAATATCTAACTCATTGAATGAAAGTCTAATATCTAACTCATTGAATGAAAGTCTAATATCTAACTCATTGAATGAAAGTCTAATATCTAACTCATTGAATGAAAGGCTAATATCTAACTCATTGAATGAAAGTCTAATATCTAACTCATTGAATGAAAGTCTAATATCTAACTCATTGAATGAAAGTCTAATATCTAACTCATTGAATGAAAGTCTAATATCTAAATCCGTGAATTAGAGTTAGAGTCTAACATGAAACATACGTGAATGAAAGTCTAATATCTAACTCATTGAATGAAAGTCTAATATCTAACTCATTGAATGAAAGTCTAATATCTAATTCATTGACTCATTGAATGAAAGTCTATCTAAATCCATGAATTAGAGTTAGAGTCTAACATGAAACATACGTGAATGAAAGTCTAATATCTAACTCATTGAATGAAAGTCTAATATCTAACTCATTGAATGAAAGTCTAATATCTAACTCATTGACTCATTGAATGAAAGTCTAATATCTAAATCCGTGAATTAGAGTCTAACATGAAACATACGTGAATGAAAGTCTAATATCTAACTCATTGAATGAAAGTCTAATATCTAGGCCCCAACTCATTGAATGAAAGTCTAATATCTAACTCATTGACTCAATGAATGAAAGTCTAATATCTAAATCCATGAATTAGAGTCTAACATGAAACATACGTGAATGAAAGTCTAATATCTAATTCGTCGAATGATCTCAGTACTTACATGTGCTTAGAGACTCCGTCACCACTTTAAGAACAGACTTTGTTCTTTTAACAGGCTTTGCATGAAGTTCAAATAATCCACTTTTTGTTCGATCATTTTTTAGCAAAAAGAAGTAAGTTCCTTTTACCTTGGTATTGATATCCTGCACACATAATTTGACCTGAGTATCCATGAATATCCTTAGAGCGAGTTGGTTCCCTTTACGGAACGGAGTGACCGATTTCATCCCTTTGCTTGGTCCTTTCTTTAAGGTCATGTTTAGATACAGCGCGTCGTCTCGATCGTTATCGGGTTTCCAGCTGTCCAACTTGGCCTCAAGGACGATATCGGACGTCTTCACACTGGCCGCGAGCTGCTTCCCGTTCTGATTATTACACGAGCCGCTGACCACATGGACAACACAGAGGGTCAAGCCGAGGAGGATCAAACGAATACGACACCGACGCATGGTTTTGGTGGTCGTGGAGGTAGGGCGGCCACTGGGACGTGAAGGGCCGACGTTCAACGCTCTTATCGGGGGGGGAAAGGGGGGGGGCGTCACGCCTCACAGATCAAGGGGTGCGGGGGGAGGGGGTGCCGCACTGGAGTGGTGTCTTAAGTGACCGGGAACGTAACGTTGTGGACCGGACTTCCATTCACTGACCACCGGTGTGTGCAGCTCTGTTGTAGCAACATTGTTACTATTCCAATATTACAAGTGTAACACTAGACCGAAACACAGAACTCAGTTGGCGGCACATTACATCACAATTTGTTATAATCTATATAACTTAACTTAGGCCTTCACTTGTGACTCACGGATAATACTCCATAGACTGCACTTTGACAGAAACACTTTTGGAATAGATCACAGCACATCTTCCTTTCCCTCCACACTAGGACATAAGAAATTATTAAACTTTGGTTACGATGACACTACAATAATATAACCTCGAATGGCTGATTTCCCACTTGAACTTTCGCTATCAGCTGCAATAATCTAACGTGGTGTAGGTTCGTACACTGTACACGCGGGCCGATTGAAAGACCAGCCGGGACTAAGATCTCCGTGTGGTCATCACAGCCGGTGGTGGAGTTTTGAGCCTGGCGAGGCAGACACGTATCTTTGGTCTCGCGGCACCCTCAACAACGCGTAGTGCTGACGAGAGAGGTCGGTGGGGGCGGGGGGGGGGTGCACCGAGAGTGTATACGACAGACGGAGGAGAGGGGAAGGGGGGGGGGTTATGGGGCGTCTGTGGTTAGAGCGGTGATCGCGCCCGTATTGATGCGCAAGAAAACTTTAAGATTATATTACACTAGATCTGATTATATATATATTATTGGTATTAGATTGTAATCTTACTGCGTTCAGCTGATTAAATATACTGTTAGATTATATTTTGCATTAGCTCGACTGATTAAACATACTATTAGAGTATAATCTAACACCAGTTCAGCTGAATAAATATCTTTTTGTATAATCTTACATCCGATCTGCTGATTAAATCTACTTTTACATTATAATATTACAGGAAATGAGCTAATAAAATATTAGATTAAAATCTTACACTAACACCAGATGATATAAAAAAGCGTATTAAGTCGCCAAGTCGTCAAATAATAATGAGTAAATAAACAAGAAGACTTGATCATTAAATTGAAAGACGGCCTGGACTTGGAAACAAATGAACACACGTAGTCTACAAGTGGACGGGTGCAACTTGTTTGTGCAACTTGTGTGTACATCTGTGTGTAAATCTGTGTGTACATCTGTGTGTACATCTGTGTGTACATCTGTGTGTACGTCTGTGTGTACGTCTGTGTGTACATCTGTGTGTACATCTGTGTGTACATCTGTGTGTACATCTGTGTGTACATCTGTGTGTACATCTGTGTGCACATCTGCGTGTATAACCGTGTGTCGCGTCACCAATATAACTAATACCTTTGCCCACCGAGTCAGTGTAACTGAGCACACCCCTCCCCCCAACTCGACAAACGTTAATTTTTATACGCCCCCACACACACCTCCCAACCACGCCCACTCACATATCCCACATATATTCATAAACCACGCCCAGACACACAAACCACGCCCACACACAAACCACGCCCACTCACATATCCTACACACATAAACCACGCCCACACACACACACACACACCATCACACACACCTCTCACACACACCACCAACCCACACACGCAAATTCACGAAATGTGACGCTCGAGCCTAAGGCTTAGGCCTTAGAATATAAAAACATAACAGGGGTCCCGGCTCCATATCCATCAAACATAACAGGGATCCCGACTCCATATCCATCAAACATAACAACACATAATTATACTCGCTGAAATGTGGCTACGGACAAGTGGGATAACGGCTACCGACGAGTGGGACAAAGGCTACCGGCAAGTGGGACAACGGCTACCGGCAAGTGGGAGAACGGCTACCGACAAGTGGGACAACGGCTACCGACAAGTGGGACAACGGCTACCGACAAGTGGGACAACGGCTACCGGCAAGTGGGACAACGGCTACTGACAAGGGGGACAACGGCTACTGGCAAGGGGGACAACGGCTACTGACCAGTAGGACAACGGCTACTGACAAGTGGGACAGCGGCTACTGACAAGGGGGACAACGGCTACTGACAAGGGGGACAGCGGCTACCGACAAGTAGGACAATGGCTACTGACAAGGGGGACAACGGCTACTGACAAGGGGGACATCGGCTACCGACAAGGGGGACAACGGCTACCGACAAGTAGGACAACGGCTACTGACAAGGGGGACAACGGCTACTGACAAGGGGGACAACGGCTACCGACAAGTGGGACAACGGCTACTGACAAGGGGGACAATGGCTACTGACAAGGGGGACAACGGCTACTGACAAGGGGGACAACGGCTACTGACAAGGGGGACAACGGCTACTGACAAGGGGGACAACGGCTACTGACAAGGGGGACAACACGGAGACGTAGCTTGTACAAACTATATACTTACTATAATGTAACGTCATAAGCCTCATTTTGGCGCCCTGTACCTTGGCCCCCGGGGATATATGTACCTCACCCTGCTGAGGCTACAACTCTAAAGGCCGAAGACGATAGAGCCACAGATTAAGAGCAGCATCATCCAGTGGTGGGAGACCTTGAGGTGGTGTTGTGTAGACACCTGGACCTGAGATGGAGGACCTTGAGGTGGTGTTGTGTGGACACCTGAGATGGAGGACCTTGAGGTGGTGTTGTATTGTACACCTGAGATGGAGGACCTTGAGGTGGTGTTGTGTAGACACCTGAGATGGATGACCTTGAGGTGGTGTTGTATTGTACACCTGAGATGGAGGACCTTGAGGTGGTGTTGTGTAGACACCTGAGATGGATGACCTTGAGGTGGTGTTGTATTGTACACCTGAGATGGAGGACCTTGAGGTGGTGTTGTATTGTACACCTGAGATGGATGACCTTGAGGTGGTGTTGTTTTGTACACCTGAGATGGAGGACCTTGAGGTGGAGTTGTATTTTACACCTGAGTTGGAGGACCTTGAGTTGGTGTTGTGTGGCCACCTATGTTGGAGGACCTCGAGGTGGTGTTGTGTAGACACCTGAGATGGAGGACCTTGAGGTGGTGTTGTGTAGACACCTGAGATGGAGGACCTTGAGGTGGTGTTGTGTAGACACCTGAGATGGAGGACCTTGATGTGGTGTTGTATTGTACACCTGAGATAGATGACCTTGAGGTTGTGTTGTATTGTACACCTGAGATGGAGGACCTTGAGGTGGTGTTGTATTGTACACCTGAGATGAAGGACCTTGAGGTGGTGTTGTGTAGACACCTGAGATGGATGACCTTGAGGTGGTGTTGTATTGTACACCTGAGATGGAGGACCTTGAGGTGGTGTTGTGTAGACACCTGAGATGGATGACCTTGAGGTGGTGTTGTATTGTACACCTGAGATGGAGGACCTTGAGGTGATGTTGTATTGTACACTTGAGATGGATGACCTTGAGGTGGTGTTGTTTTGTACACCTGAGATGGAGGACCTTGAGGTGGTGTTGTATTTTACACCTGAGTTGGAGGACCTTGAGGTGGTGTTGTGTGGCCACCTATGTTGGAGGACCTCGAGGTGGTGTTGTGTAGACACCTGAGATGGAGGACCTTGAGGTGGTGTTGTGTAGACACCTGAGATGGAGGACCTTGAGGTGGTGTTGTGTAGACACCTGAGATGGAGGACCTTGAGGTGGTGTTGTATTGTACACCTGGGATAGATGACCTTGAGGTGGTGTTGTATTGTACACCTGAGATGGAGGACCTTGAGGTGGTGTTGTGTGGACACCTGAGATAGATGACCTTGAGGTGGTGTTGTATTGTACACCTGAGATGGAGGACCTTGAGGTGGTGTTGTATTGTACACCTGAGATGGAGGACCTTGAGGTGGTGTTGTGTGGACACCCGAGATGGAGGGCCTTGAGGTGGTGTTGTGTGGCCACTTGTGATGGAGGACCTTGAGGTGGTGTTGTGTGGACACCTGAGATGGAGGACCTTGAGGTGGTGTTGTATTGTACACCTGAGATGGAGGACCTTGAGGTGGTGTTGTATTGTACACCTGAGATGGAGGACCTTGAGGTGGTGTTGTGTAGACACCTGAGATGGAGGACCTTGAGGTGGTGTTGTGTAGACACATGAGATGGAGGACCTTGAGGTGGTGTTGTGTGGCCACCTGTGATGGAGGACCTTGAGGTGGTGTTGTATTGTACACCTGAGATGGATGACCTTGAGGTGGTGTTGTTTTGTACACCTGAGATGGAGGACCTTGAGGTGGTGTTGTATTTTACACCTGAGTTGGAGGACCTTGAGGTGGTGTTGTGTGGCCACCTATGTTGGAGGACCTCGAGGTGGTATTGTAATAGTAAAGTTATCTCAACATTTCGCCAGCCCACTCGATTGTACCCAACAAAGGATTGACAGAGATGTTTGTGTCAATCCATCCTTGGTCATAAACTGAAATTGTGAGTAGGCGGAGCCTGGGGGACTTAAAGGGATGGTTGGCTGAAAGGGGTTGATTGATGGGTTCCGTCCAAATAGTAGACCACTTTACTGGGCAAGGGTGGGAGGGGGTAGGATCGTCATAGAAGTTGTGACAGTTAAATGACAGGACGGACGAGTGGTCACAAAGTGGGATAGTTGAGTGACAGATGGAATGGGCATGAGTCAAAAAGTGGGATATTTGAGTGACATATGGAATGGGTCAATAAGTGGGACAGTCAGGGACAGTTGGAATGGGGATAACAGTGGGACAATTAGGGACATATGGAATTGGGTGAAAAGTGGGACAGTCAGGGACAGATGGAATTGGGCGAAAAGTGGGACAGTTAGGAACATATGGAATGGGGCGAAAAGTGGGACAGTTAGGTAGTCACTCATGTGTCCTATAACAAGTCTATAACCTGACCCGTGTCTCACAACACATCTAATACCAGACAAGGGACTTTGTCCCATCTGCTGTTAATCTCTCCACCAAGACTAATAGACTACTGACATAGACAACAACAAAAAGTTCGCCCTTTAATCCCAGCGCGCGGCTCTTTACCTGAGGCCTGTGTCTCGGCGACTAGACAGACAGGTAGCAGAGAGTGTCCGAAGACAGATAGACGGATAGACAGACGAGAGGAAGAGAAGCAGGCCCCCAGAGGCCTAGCACCGCGGCCCGACTGTTAATGAGTACACTGCCTGGAGGTGCAACTCGCCTGGTGTCCCGTCAAAGTGCTTGGGCTCATCAAAGTTCGATAACTTGTTTACTCCGTGGAAGGAGGCCATCATGAAGAGGAGTTACCTAGCTTGCTGGTGGGTGGGTGCGTGAGTCGTTTGACGGTGTACAGTACTTTGAGTACGCACCGAAAGTTACAATTAATGAAACTGGTGCAGCGTGAAAGGGAAGTAGCGCTTGTTCAAGTGCGTCGCAACAGTCGCAGGGAGTCGGTCTAAGTCAAAGTCATACGTGGTCCCTCTTCATGACCCCTATGATGCCATTCACGACTCACACATGATCAAAATAATAGACGTATTAAAGATCCCATGCTTGAACCTATCCCCGACCCCTTTCTTTGTCGAGATAACTGATTCTTGATGTGGCTACTGCGTTGTTTGTGGGATTATTTCGTTTATGAAGTTAAAAACAAATTTTGAAAATATACTTCATTTTTATATACATTAAATGAACTTATTGAATTCACATTTCAAAAATTTCTGCGAATATTTAGTAATGCTATAAATATGCTCACGTACTTAAAATGTATATATTACATCTGTATTTTAGTATGCTATGCTTGTGAATATTTAAACTTGCAATTTTCAATGGAGATCTACCTATGCTGAGGTGTGTTAACTTTAATCTTGATTTATTTTGTTTATGGTTAGAGCCGCACATTCTCCAGTCCCCAGCTCCCTTTTGATGTATTTATAACTGCCGACACAAATTAACTTGACCTTGTTTTGGTGCGTCATCGCTTAGCCAAGCAAGGACCTGGTAGACCGAAATCTTGATTCTATAACTTTTTGCCGCGATCTGTCCAACACACTTAACAACACATGTCCAACACACATAACAACACATGTCCGACACACATAACAACGCATATGTCCAGTATACATAACAACAAATGTCCAACACACACAACGACACATGTCCAAGAAACATAACAACACATGTCCAACACACACAACAACGCATTTGTCCTAGACATATTTCAGAGGTCGCCGCTCAAAGATTCCGACAATATGAACTGGAATGAACAATTAGATCCTTTAAACATTGATTATTTCATCCAGGGGCGTACCCTACCCCAAAGGCGTAATGCTACCGGTATAACCCTGAACAGGCCTCTCAACTCTAAACATGGGTCTCGCTGGAATTTTTAGATAAAAACACGTTTTTAATTTAACTGACTTCAATTAAATTCAAGTCAAGTATAACATAAAGGCCGAAAAAGCCTTAGAAATTAATAAGACTTACGAATTAGCACCATAAAAGCTAAAATACAACATATATTAATGCATTTAATAAAGTAAAAAGTAAGTTCTCACGAGAAGATTAAATTTTGCATCGAAATAATATACGTGTAGAAACTGCAGGATTACCAAAGATGGATATCATACATTTTTTTTTACAAGCTCAAAAGTAGAGAAATCGCGGGATTCCTAAATGCCGTTATTAAAAGATTTTGGGTCGTCTGCAGCATCTGACTTATCATTGGCATTGAGGACAACAGTACAAGTACAAGTTCAACAGCCAGACACAACTGAAGCAACTGTTTCTAATTTGATTGTCGCTAACACTTATTCATTTCCTAAATTGGATATTGGAGGGTATGTCTGGACACACGGACTTTCAAATAAGTTGAAATTGCAGCTGATTCGTGATTGTTGGAACCCTGATAAAAAGTATGATTTTAGAGCTGACAGTGATGGAAACAGAGTTTTTAGATATGCATGGCTATCAGACTATTCACCGTGGCTTGTATACTCGCAAATGTTAAAAGGTGCCTTTTTCAAATATTGCGAGTTTTTCAGCAAAAAGTAATTCGAGGAGTTCAGTGGGCATTTGTCATCAAACCATGTACAAAATATAAAGATTTCAACGAAGATGCACGTAGCCACATGCAAAGCACGTGAAACAAAGGCTCTCCTTAAGATATTTTGCTGCATTATAGGAAGCCAAAGCAGTTTCTATAGATGAGCAGTTGAACTCATCTTTTAGAAGACAGATCCATCAAAATCGCAACAAACTGGGTCACATCATTTCTACAATCCTATTTTGCGGCATGCATGATTTAGCGATTCGTAGAAAAGAATCAAATTCTGGTAATTTTTATGACCTGTTAGAGTTTCGTGTTGAATCTGGAGATGAAGTTCTTGGTAATCATTTGTCAATTGGTTCTTGTAGTGCTAAGTATATCTCGGCAACTACGCAAAACACTATAATCGGAATTTGTGGGTCTCTCTTGCGTGAAGACATTGTTCGTGAAGCAAATAATTCAGTTGCATTTTCTATACTTGCCGACGAGACAACTGACATTTCAGGCAGAACAGCTTAAAGTTTGGCCAACACCATCATTACAAATTCATTAGAATTTGGATTAGAAATGACAAAACTTGTTGGTCAAGGATGCGACGGGTGTTCTACAATGGCAGGTAAAGAATGAGGAGTCCAAGCAATAATTCGAAATAAATAACCAAAAGCAGCATTTGTACATTGCAGTTCACATAAACTCAGTGGCGTAGCGAGGGGGGGGGGCAGGAGGGGCAAATGCCCCGGACGACACTTTGCCAGAGGCGGCAAATTCTTAGTCGTTAATTAGTTTCTTAAAATAAAATTTTAAAAGAAAGAGGAGTTAAAAAAAATCTAAATTAAAGAAAAGCCAAATAAGAAATTAATAAAAGTTATAAAGGAACTATCCAAAAGCATGTGAACGTTTTAACTGCCAAAACGTCAAAGTCATTTTTGGATATAACTTCTTTAGATACTAATAATCATATATATATATATATATATTTACCCTCAATTATGTATGACTGTGGCCTAACGCTAAGGGACATCACTCTGCTTTTTGTAAAAATTGAAAATATAGACTTAAATAAAATATTTAAAAAACTTTTTTTTTAAACGACACGCTTTTATTTACATATAGAAAGTGCACTAAAAAGAATAAAATAAAAAATTTTAATCCATGAACCTATCGACTGCACATAAAAGCGTGGGGCACCCATCACAACTCATTTCTTTTTGCAACTACTCTTTTGCATATAGATAATTTTGCTAATTCATATGATAGTGGCATGTATATGATCAAAGTTGTGAAACGTTTAATGTTTATTAATATTCATATAAATTTGTATTTATGTTTCGCAGTCTTGTACATGATAGCGAGTTGTGATGAGGGCCCCACGCTTTTATGTGCAGTCGATAGGTTGACGGATTGAAAATTTTTCTTTTTCTTCTTTTTAGTGCTCTTTCTATGTATCTATACTAATAAAAGGCAAAGCCCTGACTCACTCACTCACTGACTCACTCACTCACTGATTCATCACTAATTCTCCAAATTCCCGTGTAGGTAGAAGCATGAAACTTTGGGAAGTTGTTGAGTAGCCTCTCGCTACGAAAATTGGAGTAAAAGAATTTTAAAATTAACCCTCATGGGGGCGGGGGGCCCAAAAACGTATTATTTGTCTAATATGGCCTATATAAAATTTGAAAATCACTAATTCTCCTATTTCCCGAGTAGGCAGAAGCATGAAACTTTGGGAAGTTGTTGACTACAAACCCGCAATGGTAACGGGCGAAAACAAAATTAAATTATCACTTCCTGGGGGCCGGGGGCCCAAATGAAGTTTTTTCCTTATATGAGCTTTATAAAAACTGAAAATCACAAATTCTCAAATTTCCCGTGTAGGTAGAAGCATGAAACACTGGGTAGTTGATAAGTACACTTCCGCGATGGTAACAAGCGGAAAAAATATTTAAATTATCACTTAATGGGGGCAGGGGGCCCAAACTTTCACGAAAAAATGTAATAATTGCTTTGATAGTACCAATAGTATTTCGTATCACTGCAACATTATTAAGATCATTTACTACGAGATTCAGTCTATGCGAGGCACAGTGAACAAAGGCAGCCTTGGGGTGAATACTTCGAATTTTTGCCTGAACACCATTTTCTTTCCCGGCCATTGTAGAGCATCCATCATAACCTTGACCCAGCAGATTATTAAGGAGAAGACCAAATGTTTTGCAATGTTCAATAATACAATCAGATATCGTGGCGGCGTCCATATCTTTCAGCGGAGAAAATCCAAGGAATTCCTCACGAATCATAGCCTGCTCACTAGACGTATCTACAAACCGGACTCCCAGTGATAACTGTTCAGTTCCTGAGATATCTGCTGTTTCATCGGCTATGATTGAGAATCCAACAGCATTGTTGGCAGCTTTTACAATGTCTTCTCGCAGCTGCTGTCTCAATTTGGTGTATCGTAGAGTTAACTCGTCCTACAAACTCGCCGAGCTATTGGAAACGTGATTAATGGATGACGTATAGACTCCTTGAATATAATTTGGGGAATGACTCTGGGGGTGGGTAGGGGTACCATGACCCGCTCTGGTCTCTTTGATGTTAGCCCCTGGTCTGGTTTGGACGATCGCAATCATTTCCCCTGGTCAGTGCTTCGCACGGCTGACCTTTAGATAACAGAGTCTACATTTAGCACCTCTGGGCATCTGGACGCGGTTCAGTCTATTCATCTATCCAAGCTACTCCATGGGGCAGCTCACACATCTTGGTCAGTCCTGACCAGTCCTGTTACAGTCCTTGCCAGCAACAACAATCTTTGATTTAAAGACCCTTTAACGGCCCTAACTCTCTACAATATAGAAAATATAAAAAATAATTACCCAGTAAAACGAAATCAGCATCAGCTTAGTTACTTTCTGTTAATTTTCTCTTTACTTTAATAAAATTGTTGTCTAATTATTGTAAATAAATTTTTTAATCCATCAATCCAAGGGGGGGGGGCAAGCGCCCCCCCTTGCCCCCCCCTGCGGGCGCCCATGTGTAGTTGTTAAGTACACTTGCACGATGGTAACAGGCAAAAACCGTATTTAAATTATCACTTACTGGGGGCCGGGTGCCCAAAAATAGTTTTTTCTAATATTAAAAACTGAATCATCACAAATTCTCATACTTCACTTGTAGGTAGAAGCATGAAACTTTGGGAAGTTGTCAAGTAGCCTCTCTCGACGACAAATGGCGAAAAAGAATGTTAAAATTCACCTTCATGGGGGCTTGGGGCCCAAAATGTTTTTTTCCCTTTTATGGGCTATATAGGCCTAAACATTTGAAAATCCCCAATTCTCCTATTTCCCGAGTAGGCAGAAGCATGAAACTTTGGGAAGTTGTTGAGTACAATCCCGCGATGGTAACGGGAGAAAAAATATTTAAATTATCAAAGACTGGGGGCCGGGGCCAAAATGAAGTTTTTCCTTAAATGAGCTATATAAAAACTAAAAATCACTAATTCTCATATTTCCCTTGCAGATAGAAGCATGAAACTTGGGGTAGTTGTTAAGTACACTCACTTCCACAAGGGTAACATGTAAAAACCATATTTAAATTATCACTTACTGGGGGCCGGGGGCGAAAATGTAGTTTTTTCTTTTATTAAAACTGACTCATCACTAATTCTCGGATTTCCCGTGTAGGTAGAAGCATGAAACCTTGGAAAGTTGTCAAGTAGCCTCTCTCAACGACAAATGGCGAAAAAGAATGTTAAAATTCACCTTCAGGGGGGCCGGGGGCCGAAAATGTTTTTTTCCCTTCAATGGGCTATATAAACATTTGAAAATCAATAATTCTCCCATTTCCCGAGTAGGCAGAAGCATGAAACTTTGGGAAGTTGTTGAGTACAATCCCGCGATGGTAACGGGAGAAAAAATATTTAAATTATCAAAGACTGGGGGCCGGGTGCCCAAATGAAGTTTTTCCTTAAATGAGCTATATAAAAACTAGAAACTTTGGAAAGTTATTGATTAGCCCCTCATGGCAATAACTGGAATAAAAGAATATTAAAAACTGAATCATCACAAATTCTCATACTTCACTTGTAGGTAGAAGCATGAAACTTTGGGAAGTTGTCAAGTAGCCTCTCTCGACGACAAATGGCGAAAAAGAATGTTAAAATTCACCTTCATGGGGGCTTGGGGCCCAAAATGTTTTTTTCCCTTTTATGGGCTATATAGGCCTAAACATTTGAAAATCCCCAATTCTCCTATTTCCCGAGTAGGCAGAAGCATGAAACTTTGGGAAGTTGTTGAGTACAATCCCGCGATGGTAACGGGAGAAAAAATATTTAAATTATCAAAGACTGGGGGCCGGGGCCAAAATGAAGTTTTTCCTTAAATGAGCTATATAAAAACTAAAAATCACTAATTCTCATATTTCCCTTGCAGATAGAAGCATGAAACTTGGGGTAGTTGTTAAGTACACTCACTTCCACAAGGGTAACAGGTAAAAACCATATTTAAATTATCACTTACTGGGGGCCGGGGGCGAAAATGTAGTTTTTTCTTATATTAAAACTGACTCATCACTAATTCTCGGATTTCCCGTGTAGGTAGAAGCATGAAACCTTGGAAAGTTGTCAAGTAGCCTCTCTCAACGACAAATGGCGAAAAAGAATGTTAAAATTCACCTTCAGGGGGGCCGGGGGCCGAAAATGTTTTTTTCCCTTCAATGGGCTATATAAACATTTGAAAATCAATAATTCTCCCATTTCCCGAGTAGGCAGAAGCATGAAACTTTGGGAAGTTGTTGAGTACAATCCCGCGATGGTAACGGGAGAAAAAATATTTAAATTATCAAAGACTGGGGGCCGGGTGCCCAAATGAAGTTTTTCCTTAAATGAGCTATATAAAAACTAGAAACTTTGGAAAGTTATTGATTAGCCCCTCATGGCGATAACTGGAATAAAAGAATTTTAAAATTCAATTTCATGGGGGGCCGGGGGCCCAAAAACGTTTTTTCCTTCATATAGACTATATAAAATATGAAAACACTAATTCTCCTATTTATCGAGTAAGCAGAAGCATGAAACTTTAGGAAGTTGTTGAGTACAATCCTGTGATGGTAACAGATGAAAAAATATTTAAATTATCACTTCCTGGAGGCCGGGGGGCCCAAATGAAGTTTTTTCCTTATATGTGCTATATAAAAACTGAAAATAACTAATTATCCTATTTCCTGTGTAGGTAGAAGCATGAAACTTGGGCTAGTTGTTAAGTACACTTCCACAAAGGTAACAGATGAAAAAGAATTTACATTATTTAAATAAAATTAATTTATTTATTCAAATAAAAAAAACTTTGGATACTGTGCAAATGTAGTTTTACAAAACTTGGAAGATAAAAACTTGGTTGCCTATAATAAAATTTGTTAGGGTATTAAAATTATATTTTTTCAATATTTTGTAGCCGAGGGCTTACTAAAATCCTAACTTCCGTAGCTGAGCGCGGGTATTTTGCTAGTATGTAAATAAAAGCGTGTCGTTTTTAAAAAAAGATTTTTAAATCCCTTATATTAACTTCACCGCCGTCTCTGTCTCTCTGTCTTGGGCGGGCACCGCGGAAAAACAGAAGTAAAAAATGACCCACTTCCCGTCATGCCATCGAGCTGTAATTTGGCACACGGACCCGTGTTACCTAACAATGCATCGTATCAAAAATTCAGATCGATCGAACGTACAGTTATTAAATTAATGCATTTTTAGTTTATCTATATAAACTATATGTAGCGGTCGCTATTGTTTACATTTTACAGGTCACCTGACTTCATGCCAGACTTCGGTGAACACATCTCGTGTTTTAACCAGGTAAACCACCTTGAGTTGAGTTAACGCGTTGGTATAAAAATTAAAGATTTCTAATTTAGAAGGCAAAAGAGAGATCTATAAGCGAGAGAATGAGTGAACTGCATATGTAAACCTCATAAGCGCCCGCCCCACGTTTTTAGTCATATTAAATCAAAGTACTGAACTTATAAGCTTAAAATTATTTTCTTCTTTTTAGTCCGCTAATAAAAACGTGTTTTTTTTAAAATCTTTTTTTTTACTTCTATTTATTTCATTGGTTCTTGCATCCCCGCCCTCGCCTTGAAAATTACTATGGCGAGAGGCGTTGTGTGAGAAATAGAAATATAGAGATAATCTTAAAAATGCATTAATTTAATTATCGTACATCCGATCGATCTGAAATGTTGACACAATACATTGTCATCCAAGATCTATCTATGGTAAAATTTTGAGATCTCTAGCACCATCAAAAGTGGTTTAATTTTATGTTACAAGATTTGACGGATACAAACAGTGTTACTTAAATAAAAGCGTGTAAAATCATAATAATTTTGGTTTCCAGATTAACATTAAACAGATTCCACACTATTATTTTCATGCGGACGTTCGAAAAGAGTTATTTTTTGGTTTTGTTTTTGGTGGAGTAATTTGGTGCGCTGCTTTCTAAAATTAGTTTTAAAAATCGTGTAGTGATTAGCACTGTAAAAAATATTATATAAATACTTTGTGTACATTTCAGGAATATTTCGTATTTATCATACAAAGATAAGTTACTTGGGCTTTTGACCCTCCCAAAAAAGTGGGCGCCATAGGCGACCTACAACCCCTATTATAAAATACTTTATGTACATTTCAGTAAGTTTAACTCTACGTATTTATCATACAGGGACAAGTTAGTTGGGCTTTTGAAAAAGGTTGGCGCCGTAGGTGCCCTAAAAACAAGTCGGCGCCGCAGCACAAACTAGTACTGTAATAAATTTAAAAAAACAGAGGCTAAATCAGTATGAGATCGTGACACTGACGTTGTGATATTTTCATTGATTCTTAAAATTTGACAGCCACTCCTGTTGTAAAATTTGGGGGGAGGGGGATTCCTCGTTGTTAATTAGCTAATTGTTAAAAAGTGAAAATAAAATTTAAAAACAGAAAAGAAAAGCCAGGTGTTACGTCAGCAAGGATTATTGACTCTCTAACTTACAATAAAGTTGAGAGAAATGATTAAATGGCTCGTTTAACACGGCACGTAACACACAAAGAAAGATTTAACACAGTAACTGACTTTACAATTCTTAATTTAATACAGTGGAATAATAACATGTAAATAACAATTAAGCATACGATACCTTGTGGTTAGGAATAAATAGTATAATTAGTTCAACTCTTAACCTAATAAAGATCTAACAATAACGACTAATAACATAAGTTAATAATGTAAAGAGATAAAAACTCACAACAATAGCCGATAGGGTAAAAACTCTTGGTAGAGTCATAAAAACTTTCACTTGAGTCCTCAGTAAGACACTCTCTGGAGGTAGACCTCTTCTCGGAGCACAAGGATCTCTGTGAATAGTTCATAAAACTGCCAGTCGAAGTGGAAACTTGGCTGGAGTCGGTTGAACTAGCCTTACTGTTCCTTTTTTAAACACATTGCTGAGTCAGAACAAACTTTTGATAAGTTTTGTATTAACATCTGGGGAAGAGTAGACTTTCTTGGCCTTTAGAGACTTGTTACCAGAACTGTAGGTACTTGTACATGCCGCTATCTTGTGTGAGGTATTTGGATGAGTGGGCTTGTCAGTTTTCTTCTTCAGTTTCCAGCAATCATCCCTGGAGTGTCCATCTTTCTTACAATAAGAGCAAACTGCTTTTGATGTAATCTGTGGCTTGGTGCTAAACGTGTTTGACTTTGTTTGATGTTGACCTCCAGTAGTGAATGATGTTCTATGCTGTTTGTCAGATTTCGTGTCATTTGGACCTTTCGCTAATTCGTGAGAGATGTATTCATCGGCTAACACTGCTGTTTTATGCACGTCATCTTCGCTACGGTCAGCAAGATGTGTCCGGATGTCTACAGGAACACAGTTCTTGAACTCTTCCATGAGGATTAGATTCTTCAGCTGCCGAAATCAGCGTTGTTGTCCTTCGAGTGCAACTACTTGTCTAGAAGTTTTTCCATTTGGTGGAGGAACTCTACGTGGGTTTGGCCATTGCGTTTCGAGAGCTACCCTAAACTTTTTTCTATATGCCTCGGGGACACATTCGTAAGCTTTGAAAATGATATTCTTTATCAAATTAAAATCATTACGCTGCTCAGCTGTCAACGACGAGAAAACCTCGGCTGCCCTGACCAGTCAGGACTCGAAGCAACAATGTCGACCACAGATTTTCAGCAATGTTAAAATTAGTCGCAGTTATTTCAAACTGCACAAAATATTGGTCGACTTCTTTTTCATTAAGCAGTGGGATTATATGTGCAGATTTTAGTGCATCATAATCCTGACAGGTAGGAGTCGAAGATCTATTTTCCATTGTCATTTTATTACTTGAAATTTCCATTTCTTTTAGTCGTATTTGCAATTATTCCTTATTTGCCTCCAATTCTAACAATTTAAGCTCTTTTTCTTTTTCTAATTCTAACATTTTCAGCTCCTTTTCTTTTTCTTTTTGAGCTTCCAACTCTAATTGTTTCAACTTTATTTGAAGCTCACTTGTAGAGTGATTATGTGATTCTACTGTTTCTAGACTATCTTCTGGTAAGAGATCTTCGTTTACTAAATGTATTACAATAAGATCTCTTATTGTTTTCTTTACAGCGGAATTAGAAACTTCTATTTCTAACTTTTTAGCAATGGAAAACAGTTCTTTTCTCGTACATGTGTCCAATGCCTCTACAGAAGGCTCATTTAAATTAAATTCCATTATGACACAAAAGTTATAGGCTAACTAAACACAAAAATTTAAGTTTAAAGCACTTATAGAGTCTTATATCTAACTTGGCTAACAGGTATCGTGTCAAAATAAAACTCAAAGTCAGTTATGTGTATAATCTAATACAAAGTAAACAAGTTAAAAGTTTACGAAAATTGGTTCAAATAGGAAAAATTTCCTAATCACGGACGACGCCACCAATTATGTTACGTCCGCAAGGGTTATTGACTCTCTAACTTACAATAAAGTTGAGAGAAATGATTAAATGGCTCGTTTAACACGGCACGTAACACAAAAAGAAAGATTTAACACAGTAACTGACTTTACAATTCTTAATTTAATACAATGAAATAATAACAAGTAAATAACAATTAAACACACGATACCTTGTGGTTAGGAATAAATAGTATAATTAGTTTAACTCTTAACCTAATAAAGATCTAACAATAACGACTAATAACATAAGTTAATAATGTAAAGAGATAAAAACTCACAACAATAGCCGATAGCGTTTACAGTAGATGGTTAACAATGACAGGTAACAATTACAATAGTGGCCAGCCTAGCTTGGTACTCTTCTCGTGCGATGAAGGCAATTGCTCTCTCTAATTTCGATCTCTAGTCCTTATATACTAAATCTTTAGGAAAGTTCTGGGTTTAAATTCTACGAGAACAACATATCTTTCATAACTATTAGAGTCCAGAACTTTCTAGCACGTAACTGGACAACTTAGCTAAACAAAAACATGGTCAGAGGTGTAAACTGACCCGAGGACAACAGACTGTGGAGGGAATAGGAAGGGGGTGGGGCCCAGTCATAAATCACTGTGACCCGTGGGCATCACTACGCATTCATGGCAAGCGGGGAGAGAGGAGAGGGGGTAGTACCTAACACCAAGATAAGTGCTCAATAAGAAATCAACATTATCAAAGTTTTTTGTTTTTTTTTGCAAATGGAAGGAATCATAAATTGGGTAAAAAAAAAGAAACTATTAATAAAGACCCACAATTAGTTCTTGTAAAAGAGAAAACAAAGTGGCAAGAAGTTCTCTTTAGAATATTTGACATTATTAAATCCTGGCAAAATTGAATGACTTTTTGAGGTCACAGAGAGGGCAATATTGTTGCAAATAAAGGCAATATAACTAATGCATTAGCTTGCAAAGTAGGTTTGAGCACTCCGAAAACACAGTGTGAAAAGGAGTAAAAAACTTGTCATTTAAAATTCAAACTGAGCTCATAGCAATTTTAGGAGATACAGTTCAAGAAATATCATATTTCTTCAATAACAAGATAACAAATATTATTTTATTGTATTTGATAGCTCTTCGTATAGTTGACATAAGGATCAAACAAGTCCAGTTGTGTGATATGTAAAGATTGAAAATAAAAAAAAGTAGAAGCTGTAGAATTGTTCAAAGATTTCATTGAAGCAAAAGTGAATCTGCTTACGACATTTCTGAAATGATTTTGAATAAATGATAATCTTAAAATAATGGTCTGCACAAGCCCAACGTGTGTTAATACTTCTTAAGGGCTGGAAAGTATACAAGAGTTCAACAAAGGCGCAAAAACATAAAATCTCATGTCAAACTCGTTCAAACAGTTAAATCTAATTTGTTAACATGATATTCCAACTGAAAAGAATTCTCCACCTATTTCAGTACACTTGAGCGTTGTTACGCATTCTTTTCCAAGTCCATACACTGTTGGAAATAACTAATGGCTTCTGCAAGCAAGGCATTCAGACTTAAGGATACAAAATAGTGAATATACCATGGAGCCATTTTGACGTTACTTTGTAAGCTATAGAACTGAAAGACGCAGACAAAAAGCTCGACACACCAACAGACGCAGGAAATTTGCTAGTCACAATGAAATCTTTTTATTTTCAAAGTTATATAAAAAAAAATGCCCAAAATTCTTTACAAACGTATAGTGCTCAACAAAAAAATTCTTAGCAGTGGCTACTCAGAGAGAAACTAATGGAATGGAATACTTAAAGGATCCTTTGACATTTGATAAAAAATTTATGTGGAGATCTCATCATTTTAATCGAACCTTCCAATCAAAGAACAAGAGAGCAAATTTTTGGTGATCGAATCAAATATGTATGTATCCATGCTATGTAGAATAACATTTAAGAAGAAATGTGTTTTCTTCATAAGATCAGATTAGTGTAAAAATTCGTGTGAGGCTTTGGCAGTTATATAGAATTTAGAAAACAGACATGATTTTCTTACACCAGCTAATTTACGGGACTTTGATATTTTGTCTTCAAATTAGAGTATTCAAAATATGCCACATGACATAGTCAGGCACGGAATATTTTAACCCCCCGAATAGAAAAAAATTAATGAATTCAAGACTGGGTGGTTTATTAAAGTTTATAAAGATATTTAGGCTCGAAGTAACCATGCCTAAAATACCAAAATAATATAATTAATTCGAACATTGCTTACAACTGTCTTAAGTAATGCAAGGTGTTAAAAAGGCTTCTCTAAAATTATTTTAATAAAACATTAATGAATATCAATTACTCAATTACGAATACACCAAAAGTGTCTAATCTATTGCTATCTTGGCTCTGAGCATGCCATGGCTGAAAACATTGATACATGAAAGATCGAGCCATGAGGGAAAACATAAAACTTTAATTTCATTAAAGAAATGAAGCCTTTCTTTTTAACCAAAAAATATAGAGTGTCATAGTGTTCTTATTATTACTTTCTAATTAATTTTTTTCTTCTTTTTAAAGCGTTAACATATATTTTCGGGGGAGGGGCGGGGGGCGGCCAATTTGGTTTCTGCCCGGGCGGCACATACACACGATACGCCGCTGCATAACATAATTCTTGTCGTGAACGATTTAAATAATGTGAATGCTGTACGAAACAAAATAGGAAAAATTATGTCAATTATAGTGTTTTTCCGAAAAAGTAATCAGCAAAGAAAGCTAATTCCAAATGATCATTTGCTATGTGAAACTAGATGGACCAATAAATATAAAAGCAAGCGATTTTTGCTGGAAATGTAACAGAAATTGTTAAACAACTGGAATATTTAGATTATTAATCAGTTATACTTGCAGATATAATTCTTTTTTATGTTTTTTATATGTACACTGTGTTCAAAAATAATAAACTTTCAGGAAATTTAGTACAGTTTCATTGTAACATTTTTATGACATTTTTATGACATTTCATGACATGTTTATAACATTTTTGTGACATTTTTCTAAAAAGAAGATCAAAGCGGAGTTACCAACTAGTCCGTCAAAATACGGTCATAAATAACGTGTCCGTATAGATCGTAAAACCTTTAGGACGTCCATTATACCTTCAGGCTTTGGAAAGCTTTTGGCGGTATGGAAATTTCATGACACGCTCTAACCTGTGCGGCGTGCGGCTACAAGAGGTGGGAAATGAAATATGGATACCTACACCAAGCTATAAACTAGTGCCACTAATGTAATATATATACCTACACCATGCTATAAACTAGTGCTACTAATGTAATATATATACCTATGCCATGCTATAAACTAGTGCTACTAATATAATATATATATACCTATGCCATGCTATAAACTAGTGCTACTAATGTAATATATATACCTATGCCATGCTATAAACTAGTGCTACTAATGTAATATATATACCTATGCCATGCTATAAACTAGTGCTACTAATGTAATATATATACCTATGCCATGCTTTAAACTAGTGCTACTAATGTAATATATATACATATGCCATTCTATAAACTAGTGCTACTAATGTTATATATATACCTATGCCATGCTATAAACTAGTGCTACTAATGTAATATATATATCTATGCCATGCTATAAACTAGTGTTGGTAATGTAATATATATATACCTATGCCATGCTATAAACTAGTGCTACTAATGTAATATATATATACCTATGCCATGCTATAAACTAGTGCTACTAATGTAATATATATACCTAAGCCATGCTATAAACTAGTGCTACTAATGTAATATATATACCTATGCCATGCTATAAACCAGTGCTACTAATGTAATATATATACCTATGCCATGCTATAAACTAGTGCTACTAATGTAATATATATATACCTATGCCATGCTATAAACTAGTGCTACTAATGTAATATATATACCTATGCCATGCTATAAACTAGTGCTACTAATGTAATATATATATACCTATGCCATGCTATAAACTAGTGCTACTAATGTAATATATATATACCTATGCCATGCTATAAACTAGTGCTACTAATGTAATATATATACCTATGCCATGCTATAAACTAGTGCTACTAATGTAATATATATACCTACACCATGCTATAAACTAGTGTTGGTAATGTAATATATATACCTATGCCATGCTATAAACCAGTGCTACTAATGTAATATATATACCTATGCCATGCTATAAACTAGTGCTACTAATGTAATATATATACCTATGCCATGCTATAAACTAGTGCTACTAATGTAATATATATACCTATGCCATGCTATAAACTAGTGCTACTAATGTAATATATATACCTATGCCATGCTATAAACTAGTGCTACTAATGTAATATATATATACCTATGCCATGCTATAAACCAGTGCTACTAATGTAATATATATACCTATGCCATGCTATAAACTAGTGCTACTAATGTAATATATATACCTATGCCATGCTATAAACTAGTGCTACTAATGTAATATATATACCTATGCCATGCTATAAACTAGTGCTACTAATGTAATATATATACCTATGCCATGCTATAAACTAGTGCTACTAATGTAATATATATACCTATGCCATGCTATAAACTAGTGCTACTAATGTAATATATATACCTATGCAATGCTATAAACTAGTGCTACTAATGTAATATATATACCTATGCCATGCTATAAACTAGTGCTACTAATATAATATATATATATATACCTATGCCATGCTATAAACTAGTGTTGGTAATGTAATATATATACCTATGCCATGCTATAAACTAGTGCTACTAATGTAATATATATATACCTATGCCATGCTATAAACTAGTGCTACTAATGTAATATATATACCTATGCCATGCTATAAACTAGTGCTACTAATGTAATATATATATACCTATGCCATGCTATAAACTAGTGCTACTAATGTAATATATATACCTATGCCATGCTATAAACTAGTGCTACTCATGTAATATATATATACCTACCCCATGCTATAAACTAGTGCTACTAATGTAATATATATACCTATGCCATGCTATAAACTAGTGCTACTCATGTAATATATATACCTATGCCATGCTATAAACTAGTGCTACTAATATAATATATATATATATACCTATGCCATGCTATAAACTAGTGCTACTAATGTAATATATATACCTACGCTATGCTACAAACTAGTGCTATTAATGCAATACTAATGTCTGTACCATGATGTGAAATAGTGCTACTAATTATATAAATTTCTTTACTGGATTGCGATGTAGTTAAATGGCAAAGATTGCTCTGGTTATTTTCAGTTCTAGTTGGGAAAGCATGGTTAATTTTTATAAGGGTTTACATTTATTGGTACAGGGTACATATAGTGTTGTCGTTAAAGATGGTACTGACCTTAAAATCTGATGGACTAAATTGCGCCTCCTTTTTCTACTAAGTTTATTGTCTAAACCAGGGGTGTCCATACTTTTCTGCCGGAGGGCCACACACAGAACTACACAGTTTTGTAGTAAACTACGTGTAAAAATAGTATCTTTGTGATATCCAGGACCCGGATGAGAGGGCCTCGCGGGCCGTAGTTTGGAGACCCCTGGTCTAAACCTTCAATAAAACTACAATAATTTACATTAACATGAGGGCTCTCCTTACGTCATAACATTCTATAAATAGCTAACGAATATTAAATAAAGTTCGGGAAGAATCGTTACAGTGTTTAACCGACTATCTGGTTGTCGAACTGATTTCTGATTACGAATAATCTGATGAAATAGATTGAAGAAAGTTGTCTAGCTGCTAGGAACACAACATTACTCTCAAGTATTCTATTAACTATTATCAATTCACTCAAGTTTTCTCTCAAGTATTCATTTAAGGTAGTGGAGAAAAAAATATTAATAAAATGTATTTTATTTCACAAGCATAAATACAAAAGAAAGAAAATCAGGCGGTTGGTTGACCTTGAACTCCTAGGTACCGATTTCAGGCACTCCTGCCAATGAAAGATAAACACACACTGCGTACACTGGCCGACCTCAGACAGGGACCTATTGAAATAGTGCTCTCAATGGAGAGAGATGAGTTGATACGTGCGGGGTGGCGCAAAAGAGTGTACTGATACAACATATGGGTAGTACAGACACTGGTACAACATTTGGGTAATACAGACATTGGTACAACATTTGGGTAATACAGACATTGGTACAACATATGGGTAGTACAGACACTGGTACAACATATGGGTAGTACAGACACTGGTACAACATATGGGTAGTACAGACACTGGTACAACATATGGGTAGTACAGACATTGGTACAACATATGGGTAGTACAGACATTGGTACAACATATGGGTAGTACAGACATTGGTACAATATTTGGGTAATACAGACATTGGTACAACATATGGGTAATACAGACATTGGTACAACATATGGGTAGTACAGACATTGGTACAATATTTGGGTAATACAGACATTGGTACAACATTTGGGTAATACAGACATTGGTACAACATATGGGTAGTACAGACATTGGTACAATATTTGGGTAATACAGACATTGGTACAACATTTGGGTAATACAGACATTGGTACAACATATGGGTAGTACAGACATTGGTACAATATTTGGGTAATACAGACATTGGTACAACATTTGGGTAATACAGACATTGGTACAACATATGGGTAGTACAGACATTGGTACAATATTTGGGTAATACAGACATTGGTACAACATTTGGGTAATACAGACATTGGTACAACATATGGGTAGTACAGACATTGGTACAATATTTGGGTAATACAGACATTGGTACAACATATGGGTAGTACAGACATTGGTACAACATATGGGTAGTACAGACATTGGTACAATATTTGGGTAATACAGACATTGGTACAACATATGGGTAGCACAGACACTGGTACAATATATGGGTAGTACAGACATTGGTACAATATATGTGTATTAAAGACGCTGGTACAACATTTGGGTATTAAAGACCCTGGTACAAGGTTTTGAATGCATGGACCAAACTTGGCCGCCACTGTCGCCACTTCATGTTGATAAACAAGACACTAGCACTATTTGTTTGTATTCCACAGTTTTATAACACTTGGGTATATCCCAATAGTGTTGGCTTTTGTTTTAATATTTTCTAAACACATCAGAAAGTACTGCTATTGTTTACCTAAACCAAACAGTGGAACTATTTTATTTGAATTTACCAAACAATATTTTGGCGATGATCTCTGTTTAACGATTCGACCAAAAAATGAAAACTAATGTTATTGTTATTTTGGTAAAGCCTTCGTCACAACGGAACTAGCAGAACTACGTTTAGTAGTCATAATAAAATAATACCACTACTTTGTTCTAATACACCAAACAGTAGATCTACTTTCTAATGCATCAGAAAGTATATCTACTTTTAATGCACCAGAGAGTATATCTATGTTTATGCACCAGACATTATATCTACTTTTAATACACCGGAGAGTAGATCCAGTTTCTTTTACGAAGGACGGGAAGCTACTTTCTGTTGATAATCCAGACGGTGAGCTTCTTATCTTACATCTCATCGACATGGCGGCTGGCTTGGTGTGAAATCACATCCGGTATCTGTTACTTTGGAAATCAAAGTTGGAAATCTGTATAAAGTGAAATCATAGTTGAAAATTTGTATGGTGGGAAATCATAGTTGGAATTTAGTACGGTGTGAAATAAACGTTGGAAATCAAAATGAAGCGAAATTTTAGTTGGAATTCGGGATAGTGTGAAATGAAATATGTAAATTACTTTGAAGTAAAGTCATAGTTGGAAGTCAGTTTGAAGTAAAGTCATAGTTGGAAGTAAAGTCATAATTGGAAGTCAGTTGGAAGTAAAGTCATAGTTGGAAGTCAGTTGGAAGAAAAGTCATAGTTGGAAGTCAGTTGGAAGTAAAGTCATAGTTGGAAGTCAGTTGAAGTAAAGTCATAGTTGGAAGTCAGTTGAAGTAAAGTCATAGTTGGAAGTCAGTTGAAGTAAAGTCATAGTTGGAAGTCAGTTGAAGTAAAGTCATAGTTGGAAGTCAGTTGAAGTAAAGTCATAGTTGGAAGTCAGTTTGAAGTAAAGTCATAGTTGGAAGTCAGTTGGAAGTAAAGTCATAGTTTTAAATCAGTTGGAAGTAAAGTCAAATTGTTAAATGAAAGTGGGAAATTGGTATAGTGTAAAAAACAACAAAAAATGGGACTCCGGCAAGATATAAAAGCATCAACAAGTAGCTGGTATCACACCGCCAACGAATATTGTGGGGTGGGAGGTGTGGGGGGGGGGAGGCCGTGACTAACTGCTCACTCACGGCTCTAATGGAGCAGGGCTAATTTGAAGAGCGCGTGTGGTTTGGGCCACAGGAAGTTGCAAAGTGTAACCTGCTTACCTGCGGCTGTTCACGCGGCTCAGCATAAACTAAGTGTAACCTGCCTACCTGCGGCTGTTCACACGGCACAGCACAAACTAAGTGTAACCTTCCTACCTACGGCTGTTCACACGGCACAGCACAAACTAAGTGTAACCTGCCTACCTGCGGCTGTTCACACGGCTCAGCACAAACTAAGTGTAACCTGCCTACCTGCGGCTGTTCACGCGGCACAGCACAAACTAAGTGTAACCTGCCTACCTGCGGCTGTTCACACGGCACAGCACAAACTAAGTGTAACCTTCCTACCTGCGACTGTTCACACGGCACAGCACAAGCTAAGTGTAACCTGCCTACCTGCGGCTGTTCACACTGCACAGCACAAACTAAGTGTAACCTTCCTACCTGCGGCTGTTCACACGGCACAGCACAAACTAAGTGTAACCTGCCTACCTGCGGCTGTTCACACGACACAGCACAAGCTAAGTGTAACCTGCCTACCTGCGGCTGTTCACACTGCACAGCACAAACTAAGTGTAACCTTCCTACCTGCGGCTGTTCACACGGCACAGCACAAACTAAGTGTAACCTTCCTACCTGCGGCTGTTCACACGGCACAGCACAAGCTAAGTGTAACCTGCCTACCTGCGGCTGTTCACATGGCACATCACAAACTAAGTGTAACCTGCCTACATGCGGCTGTTCACACGGCACAGCACAAACTAAGTGTAACCTGCCTACCTGCGGCTGTTCACACGGCACATCACAAACTAAGTGTAACCTGCCTACATGCGGCTGTTCACACGACACAGCACAAACTAAGTGTAACCTGCCTACCTGCGGCTTTTCACACGGCACAGCACAAGCTAAGTGTAACCTGCCTACCTGCGGCTGTTCACACGGCACAGCACAAACTATGTGTAACCTGCCTACCTGCGGCTGTTCACACGGCACAGCGACAACTAAGTGTAACCTTCCTACCTGCGGCTGTTCACACGGCACAGCACAAACTAAGTGTAACCTTCCTACCTGCGGCTGTTCACACGGCACAGCACAAACTAAGTGTAACCTTCCTACCTGCGGCTGTTCACACGGCACAGCACAAGCTAAGTGTAACCTGCCTACCTGCGGCTGTTCACACGGCACATCACAAACTAAGTGTAACCTGCCTACATGCGGCTGTTCACACGGCACAGCACAAACTAAGTGTAACCTGCCTACCTGCGGCTTTTCACACGGCACAGCACAAGCTAAGTGTAACCTGCCTACCTGCGGCTGTTCACACGGCACAGCACAAACTATGTGTAACCTGCCTACCTGCGGCTGTTCACACGGCACAGCGACAACTAAGTGTAACCTTCCTACCTGCGGCTGTTCACACGGCACAGCACAAACTAAGTGTAACCTTCCTACCTGCGGCTGTTCACACGGCACAGCACAAACTAAGTGTAACCTTCCTACCTGCGGCTGTTCACACGGCACAGCACAAGCTAAGTGTAACCTGCCTACCTGCGGCTGTTCACACGGCACGGCACAAACTAAGTGTAACCTGCCTACCTGCGGCTGTTCACACGGCTCAGCATAAAATAAGACATTATGATGTCACTTGCTCAAAATCTCATCAAAGATTAAAATAGATATTTAGTTCGTGTTTGGTGGTGTGTGTTTGTATGTGTGTTTGTGTGTGTGTGTGGAACAAGCAATGTACAATATATTAACAAAAAGTTAATATTTTTAGCTCAGATAATTTTAATTTAAAAAAAACAAAACATTTCCTTCTCTCGCTTTCACTTTGTAACTTAACTATTCCTCTTTATTATTTGACCACCTTCCCCCCCCCCTCCCTGACTGTCTCTTTCTTACTCCTCCTATTCCCTTTTCCTCTGCTCACAATTTCTTTAGTCTTCTTCTCATGCCATCATATCATGTTATCTTATCATGTTATCTTTTCATGTTGGCTTTTCATGTCATCTTATATTGTTATCTCATAATCTTATCTTATCTTGTTATCCTACAATGTTATCTTATCATGTTATCTTATATCATTATCATTTTGTCATTTTATCTTATTTGTTTTCTTATTATGTTATCGAAGTTTTCATCCTGTGGCGTTTCGATTAGACTAAAATCTATTAAAATAACAAGTTTCTCCTTTAAAGTCCAACAAAACCAACCGTCTTTCATCGTTTGTTTACCTTGAACCCACACATCACGAAGAGCGCCTCATAACATTGAAATGAAATACGAATGGAACAAAAATGAGTCTTAACAAACAGTTTTACGGAGACCAATTGGTGTCATATTCCAGCTCTCTTTAAGCTCCTTAACTCTTAACTTTGAAGATAAGCTCAAGTAAATGATGAAATATCTTCTTTAAAAATATATTTTTAAAAAAATATATTTAAAAAATTAAGACTTGAAAAATAATAAAATTTCCTGGCAACATCAGCCAAAGTGTGCAGACGAGAGCTAGGAGTCGGAAACTGGCCAGGTGAAGTCTACTTCAGCAGGTGTGTCTGCAAGGCCCGGCAAGGTGAGTGTAAGAACGGTGCATTTTTTCCCCCTTTCTTCTTCTTTCTTTCCTGGTGTTTAATGCGTCGCGACTAAGTCTATGTGCCAGAATGAAATTTCGCCCGGTAATTTCAGGCAAACGCTCGAAAGATGTTTCTAGCTGTAATTTTACCTTCAACTTCACTTGCCTTTGGCTAATTAAAGAAGAAGCGAATGTTTCACAATTTATTCGTTACATTTTTTAAGAGCTACTTCAGGAAAAGGCTGCAGTTTTTTATATTTTTATTTTTACACTTCATTAAAATCTTATTTTGGCTTTGAATCTATTTGTTTCGGCCTACAATTTTTTCCCGGGTCCCGACCAAGTTCTTAATGATGATTTACTATCTCTGGTAGCGACAGTACGGCGCCCTCTGCCGACCACAGAAGTAAATATTGAATTCACGGATCATCTTGGTTGATAAAGTTTCTTGTTGCAATAAGGTTATTATTAGTGGAGAGTGAAAAAATAGCTTGATAGACTTCAATCAAAGGAAGATACCATAGTATTTAATTATCTGAAGGGTAGACAACTCGTTATTATGGTGTATCAAATATCTTAACACCGAAATAACGCTGATATTTTAAATAAAAATTGAAATTATATTTTAAAAAAAAACAATAAAATCTTAATTCTATTTTTTTTATTTTCTCCATTTTTGGTGGAATTTTTTTTATTAGAAGCAGGTTAATAATGAGGTTCGGTGAATTATATTTCAATTTTTATATATTCCAAAATACAACTTTGCACTCTTGTTATATTTGGTATGTGTAATTTAGTAATTTTCTTTATGAAAAAGCGACAATTAAATTCGCAACTTTAAAACAATATCCGTGTATTCAACACAAATGTTTTTGAACATCTATTTATTAATTTTTTAAACATAAAAAGAACCAAACAATCATACCAACTCTGAGATTGAAAAGAAAAATGAATCCTAAAATAAAAAGAACCCGTAAAAGAACAAGTTTTTGACTATAAATCCTTTATGTACGACAGAGCCGTCTTTACACCATTTTGGGCCCCTGGACAAAGAAAGAGTGCAAACCCCCCCCCCACAGGAATAAAAAAGAAATATACATGATATATATAAATAAACATATTCCCATGGGGCCCCTATACACGTGGGCCCCCGGGCGAATGCCCAATGGGCCTATGCGTTAATACAGCGCTGATGTACGAGACATAACTAAAATATAATACGCGGCGCAAGACAATCCAAAAATACACAATTTTAGTTATATCTCGTAAAACATGTTTAATATAATGCGCACCGATCGGGAATATGTTTATCAAAAGTATTGTTAATATAATAAGCACCAAATCGCGCAACAGGAAAGTATTATAAAAAGGTCGTTCAATATAATACGCACCGCGACACTATCTCAAAAATTTAACATGATACATAGAGATAAATAAAATAAATCTAAAAATTCAATAATTTAATTACAGTACATGCGATCGATCTGAAATTTTAATACATCGTTTTTATCATCGATACGAAACTGCCTGCAAAATTTCAGCTCGCTAGATTACGAGGAAGTGGGTTAAAATCGATCCAAAGGTTTTTCGACAAGCACGCAAGCAAGGGTTCAAACAAACTGACACCACGAGTTAATATAAAGGATTTAATTTTTTTTAAACCACGTAAAAGCGAAGTTTTGACCATAAATCCTTTATGTACGGATGTTCATTAAAATACGCAGCGCACGACAATCCAAAAATACAAAATTTTAGTTATGTCTCGTAAAACATGTTTAATATAATGCGCACCGATCGGGAATATATTTTTTTTTAAATATTGTCCATGTAACGCGCACTGAATCGCGCAACAGGAAAGTATTAAAAAGATCGTTCAATATAATACGCACCGCGACACTCTTATCTCAAAAAAAAATTAATAATAACATGATACATAGAGATAAATAAAAATAAATAAAAATTCAATAATTTAATTACAGTAAATGCGATCGATCTGAAATTTTAATACATCGTTTTTATCATCGATACGAAACTGCCTGCAAAATTTCAGCTCGCTAGATTACGAGGAAGTGGGTTAAAATCGATCCAAAGGTTTTTCGACAAGCACGCAAGCAAGGGTTCAAACAAACTGACACCACGAGTTAATATAAAGGATTTAAAATGGAAGTTTCATTTTAAGATTTAGAATTCTTACATTATTTCAGTAAGTATATTCCCACTAATCTTTTTTTAAGGAGGGAAATTACGCTGTGGGCAAAGTTCCTTTTAAAATGCGTGGCTGCGCGGCCACGTAGATATCTGAATGGCACCGCGCAGTAGTTTAGAATTACTCCACTGCAAATTTTAATAAGGATACTATAAAGACAGAGTTTTTTTAAAAAAAAATTTAATTATTATTTATTTTTTTTAGTTGTAAAATTTTGGACCAAAAATGGATGTAGAGCAAATTTGCACAATAATTTTGAACACGGACAAACGAGGCTTAGAAGGAAAATTGGTTGTGTGATAATAGCGTCTTCGGGCTTAGAAATGGCTTAGATCAGGGATTCCTAACCAGTGGTGTATGCACCCCCCCCCCAAAGGAGTGCATGAGCAGGTTCCAGGGGGTGCATGAACCATTCAGAGAAGAAAAAAAAGAAAAAGAGGAAGAAACAAAAAGAAGAAGAGAAAAAAATAAAAACTGATAATCTGAAAATGTAAACCATAAGCAAGGCATTCCGCGTTTAAGGGCGCCCATATACAACCTTTTTTTTTACTCGTTCGCACATCGTTCTGCGCATGTCGAAAATTGACGTAAAAACTTTCGCAAAATGAACGGTTCGCTCTACGTGTTCCTCGGAATTTCGTGTTTTACGTCACAAATTTCTAAAAATAATTTAATTTTGTCATCAAATACGTCAGATATATCTCTTCCGGTGACCCTCTTACTGTTTTGAGCGGATGTAAACGCTGGTGTTTTTTTTCCCTTCACTTTTATTGCTCTGTACGCTGCAAAGGTCTTAAAAACGTTAATTTTAAGCCATTATTCGTCATTGAAACCTAAAATCTTGAGTTGAGCATCCAATTCCGGTCATTAAAAACATCAACTTAGTCAGTTAAAAATTTGCCTGTGACTGGTACGACTTTCCGATTGTCATCACCCCCTCAAAATCGTTAATAAATAATATAAAAAAGAGAGAGAGAGATGGAACACAAAAGCCTCAGTGCTTCCACTGGCGAAAAATCCTGTGCAATGACAACATGAAGCCTGTTAGACTACGAGAGCACTTGGAGAAAGTCCATCCATCCAATTACAAGGACAGTGTTGAGGTCTTCAAGCAGAAGAGAGTTCGCTTCTTGAACTCGGGTACCTTGCCCAAACATGGATTTTCTTTGTCACAGAAATCTGCACTGGAGGCATCATTCAAGGTTGCATATCTTATTGCAAAGAACAAGAAGCCCCACACCATTGGAGACCTTTGGTGAAGCCTTGTGCTCTGGAGATGGTGGAACTGATGTGTGATCACCAGCAGAGGAAGCAGGTTGAGAAAGTTCCTTTGTGCAATGACACTATTCATTCCAGGATTAGTGACATGGCTGCAGACATTCTGGATCAAGTCTTGTGCGAGATGAGAAGCAGACCTTTTCCATTTAGCATGCAGCTGGATGAATCCACTGATGTAGCACAATGAAGTCAGATTCTTGTATTTGTGAGATATGTTCTCAGTGGATTGCTGAAGGAGGAATTTCTCTTTTGTAAGCCACCCCTAGCTACTACCAAAGCTGCTGATGTGCTGCAGCTAATCAGGGCATTCTTCATTGAAAACCAGTTTGACTGGACTTTAACAATTTCTTAAATTTGCACAGGTGGTACTCCCTCCATGCTCGGTAATAAGTCATGATTTTCAGCACTGGTAAAGAAAGAAGTTCCAGATATTGTCACTACACACTGTATTCTTCATCGTCAGGCACTGGCATGCAAAACTCTACCTCCAACCTTGAAGTCAGTTCTTTCTACTGCGGTCCAAGTTGTAAATTTTATCCGCTCACATGCCTTGAACCAATGCCTCTTCAAGTTGTTCTGTCAGGAGGTGAGCTCTGAGAATGAAGTTCTGCTCTACCATACTGAGGTGCGCTGGTTGTCCAGGGGACGGATACTTTCTCGGTTAGTAGAACTGAGAGTGGAGCTTGCCATTTTCTTGCAAGAAAAAGAGAGTGACAAGTTTGACTGTCCAAATTTCATTCATTACTTGGCATACCTGGCTGACATCTTCAACATCTTGAATGAGTTGAACACATCTCTCCAAGGACCTGCTGTGACTGTAATGGATGCTACTGAGAGATTGCAAGCCTTCCTTAACAAACTGCCACTATTCCAACGACGACTAGAAAAGTTCAACTTGGTCAACTTTCCACTCTTGGATGAAGTTGTAATATATGGTGCATAAGGAAGCACTTAGGGATCACTGCCTGACAACATCAAAGGGGAAATTTCAGAGCACCTTTCAACATTGCAAAAGTCATTTGATGGGAATTTCTGTCAAGACATTGCTAGGAAAGATCTTTGGATTCGCAATCCTTTTTTCTGTGACTTGGACAACATTGATGACAGTGCCTTTGCTAAAGATGACCTGATTGATTTGAGAACCAGAGAAGTACTGAGGAGTGCCTTCAATTAGATTTTCCACACCTTTGACGATTAAAAACAATGAAAGGAATAAGTTGAATGCAGAAGATGACATGAAAGTTGCTTTGTCCAAAACAGTCCCCAAATTTAAATCGCTGATTGATCATAAGAAGCAGCAGATCTCTCACTAAATTCGCTGTTGCTTATTGTCAAAACTGTTGTGTTCCTAAAATAAACATAGTTTATTATGCATTTTCTGCAAGTTTCACGAGGGGGTGCATGAACTTTTTTGGGCATCTGAAGGGGTGCATGAACCCCAAAAGGTTAGGAACCACTGGCTTAGATCATGAGTAAAATCAACAAGAAAACTTTGTATGCTATTGTCACCTCATTAACTCTAAAGTCTAAAGGTTAACGCAAATGTAAATAAAGGGTTTTGTTGTACGTACTTGTAATTTGGCAATGTGGATGTTCTAGATATCTGATATGGCAATGTATATGTTAGAGTTATGTGATTTCGGAATGTGTATGTTAAATATGTATGATAAGAATGTGTATGTTGAAGATGCCTTCTCTAGAGCTTTCTTCCCTCTAGCTGCCTTCTCTCTAGCTGCCTTATCTCTATTTGCATTCTCCCTAGCTGCCTTGTCTCTAGCTGCCTTCTCTCTAGCTGCCCTCTCTCTCTCTGCATTCTCCCAAGATGCCCTCTCTAGCTGCCTTCTCTCTATCTGCGCTCTCTCTAGCTGCCCTCTCTAGCTGCCCTCTCTAGCTTCCCTATCTATTTGCATTCTCCCTAGCTGCCCTCTCTAGCTGCCTTCTCTCTATCTGCTTTCCCTCTAGCTGCCTTTTCTCTAGCTGCATGCCTTTTCTCAATCTACCTTCTCTCTATCTCCTTTCTCTGTTTGATCCCTTTCTCTTGCTGTCGCATTCTCTTGATCCAGCAATTTAACTCGTAAATAGAACTGAAGACTTATACACTTGTTAGTCTGGACGTTTTAATGAAGATGTTTCTGTTTCAGGCTTTCATTTGTAATAAAAATGTCTACATCTGTGGAAATGCTCTCAGGCACAGAGTGAAGAAACTTGAGGTGATGACAAAAACAAATGTTAAAAGAAGAGGGGGCAGAAGGTTGTTTTTTTTTAAAATGCCATCGGGCGTTTACTTCGAATCGAACTTTTAACTAACTGAGATAGGTACAGATAAAAACATCAAACTTTATCTCAGAGCTCGCAAGAGTGGGGAAGGTGTTCCAGGGAATTTATTTTTATGGCATTTTATAAAGAAAGTTTTAGGTATATTTTAATGGGATGCTAGATGACTGGTGGGATGTACCAGAATGGGATGCTAGATGACTGGTGGGATGTACCAGAATGGGATGCTAGATGACTGGTGGGATGTACCAGAATCGGATGCTAGATGACTGGTGGGATGTACCAGAATGGAATGCTAGATGACTGGTGGGATGTACCAGAATGGGATGCTAGACGACTGGTGGGATGTACCAGAATGGGATGCTAGATGACTGGTGGGATGTACCAGAATGGGATGCTAGATGACTGGTGGGATG
Source organism: Ampullaceana balthica (assembly GCA_944989445.1). Taxonomy (NCBI): domain Eukaryota; kingdom Metazoa; phylum Mollusca; class Gastropoda; family Lymnaeidae; genus Ampullaceana; species Ampullaceana balthica. The sequence continues at coordinate 1,213,252 of CALYLW010000009.1, read as the reverse complement.
TACCAGAATGGGATGCTAGATGACTGGTGGGATGTACCAGAATGGGATGCTAGATGACTGGTGGGATGTACCAGAATGGGATGCTAGATGACTGGTGGGATGTACCAGAATGGGATGCTAGATGACTGGTGGGATGTACCAGAATGGGATGCTAGACGACTGGTGGGATGTACCAGAATGGGATGCTAGATGACTGGTGGGATGTACCAGAATGGGATGCTAGACGACTGGTGGGATGTACCAGAATGGGATGCTAGACGACTGGTGGGATGTACCAGAATGGGATGCTAGATGACTGGTGGGATGTACCAGAATGTTTGGTACAATGAAATATAGATGTCGAGATGTAGTGAGCCATTCACGTTCAAAAGACATCATGTCATATAGCCAACATGTCATATAGCCAAATGTCATATAGCCAACATGTCATATAGCCAACATGTCATATAGCCAACATGTCATATAGCCAACATGTCATATAACCAACATGTCATATAGCCAACGTGTCATATAGCCAACGTGTCATATAGCTAACATGTCATATAGCCAACATGTCATATAGCTAACATGTCATATAGCCAACATGTCATATAGCCAACATGTCATATAGCCAACATGTCATATAGCCAACATGTCATATAGCCAACATGTCATATAGCCAACATGTCATATAGCCAACATGTCATATAGCCAACATGTCATATAGCCAACATGTCATATAACCAACATGTCATATAGCCAACATGTCATATAACCAACATGTCATATAGCCAACGTGTCATATAGCCAACATGTCATATGCCAACATGTCATATAACCAACATGTCATATAACCAACATGTCATATAACCAACATATCATATAGCCAACATATCATATACCCAAATGTCATATAGCCAACATGTCATATAACCAACATGTCATATAGCCAACATGTCATATAGCCAACATGTCAGGTAGCCATCACGTCCGGCAGCCAACCTATCATACAGTGGTACCTCGAGATACGAATGCTTCAAGATACGAAACAATCAAAGATGCGAACAACGCGAAGCTGACAACAGTGTACATCCCATGACTGAAAAGATTCAAACTGGTCGAAATTTTGTGCAGTTCAATGACATTTGCCTGACGCGTTTCAGTCAAATTGTAAAAGCAGGCAAGAACAAGCTTCCTTGGATCACTATTTTTCTAGGTGGCCATCAGTATGCGAAGATGTTGGTGGAAGTGAGGTGAAGAAAATGAAAGGTGAGACTAAAAATTAGTAAGCGGGAAATTTTTTTTTAATGTATAAATGAGAAAGCATTTTTTAAAATTACATAAGGGAAAGTGTTACGTATGTTACGTGTAGAGTTTTACTCAATGTAAGTGTTTATTTAGAATTAATTCGTGTACATTTTGTACATAACGTATATTTTAAATAAGAAAAACCCGTAAAAAACCAAGTTTTTGACTATAAATCCTTTATGTACGAGAAGTAATTAAAAGAATGTTCATTATAATACGCAGCGCCAGACCATCCAGAAATACAAAATTGCAGTTGTGTCGTAAAACATGTTTAATATAATGCGCACCGATCAGGAATATGTTTATAAAAAGAGCTGTCAATAAAATACGCACCTTATTGCGCGACAGAAAGGTTGTTCAATATAATACGCACCGCGACGCTCTATCTCAAAAAATAGCATGATACATAGGAATAAATAAAATAATCTAAAAAATCAATAATTTAATTACGGTACATGCGATCGATCTGAAAGTTTTGATACATTGTTTTTATCATCGGTACGAAACTGCCTGCAAAATTTCAGCTCGCTATCTTGCGAGCAAGTGGGTTAAAAATCGATCAAAAGTTTTGGCGACAAGGTCGGTCGGTCGGTCGCAGACACCACGAGTTAATATAAAGGGTTTAATAAAAACAACCCGTAAAAAACCAAGTTTTTGACTATAAATCCTTTACGTATGAGACGTAACTAAAAGAATGTTCATTATAACACGCAGCGCAAGACCATCCAGAAATACAAAATTGCAGTTGAGTCGTAAAACGTGTTTAATATAATGCGCACCGATCAGGAAATATGTTTATAAAAAGAGCTGTCAATAAAATACGCACCTTGTTGCGCGACAGAAAGGTTGTTCAATATAATACGCACCGCGACGCTCTATCTCAAAAAATAGCATGATACATAGGAATAAATAAAATAATCTAAAAAATCAATAATTTAATTACGGTACATGCGATCGATCTGAAATTTTGATACATTGTTTTTATCATCGGTACGAAACTGCCTGCAAAATTTCAGCTCGCTATCTTGCGAGCAAGTGGGTTAAAAATCGATCAAAAGTTTTGGCGACAAGCAAGCAAGCAAGCAAGCAAGGTCCGCCGCAGACACCACGAGTTAATATAAAGGATTTAAAAAGCGATGTGTTTCGTACGTAATGCCGTAATGTTTTCTGTCATCCGTTCTCCTCCCCTATCATCTTCTCCCTATGGTGGATTAAAAGGGGGGGGGGTGTGCTGAACGGGCTAAAGCCAGGGACCCCCAATGATTTAGGGGCCCCCAAATTTAGTATATTTTATAATAAAAATGGACACATGTTTACACGAATCGCTGAAATTATGATAAATTAAACAAATTAATAAAATGGTATCTATTATTAATATGATCTCTATTCCGATACAATAGTCTTAAAATAGTAATCGGAAAAACCTGATTTGATAGGCTCACAAAGAGAAATTATTAAAGAATATCACTTATATATATTAAATTTACAGATTTTGCGCCCAGCTCTGATGGTCTAATCGGAAGTTAGTAGGCCTTTGGTGCAAGCGGTCGTGGGATCGATCCCCCGGTGGGGTGTGGCATTTTTTAAAATGTGTATTTTTATTCTTTAAAATGTCTTGTACACTCAAATTTACGATACCGGAATATGTATTTTTATTCTTTACATTGTCTTGTACACTCAATTTTACGATACCGGCAAACAGTTATTTCTTCGTGTTCGGGTTTTTCATATATAATCTATTTTGCTGAATAGTAACAAGTTACAGTCTTAAATTAGCTGCTACAAATCATTTTATCTAAAGGTACACTGGCTGGATAGGGCCCCAGTTTGAATTGCAGCCAGGGGCCCCAAGCAGTCTTAATCCGCCCCTGCCTTCTCCGACACTTTCCCACATCACTTCACTGGATGAGTAGGTGTTTACATAATTTGTATACATGTTATTGTTCATTTATATTATTATGCTTTCGTTGTTTTATAATTATTTATTCGATTTATAAAGTGTACTTTAATGGTTGAAGAATCCTACTTTGTTTTGTTTGTTTTTGTTGTTTTTTAAAAATATGTTTCCATGATATTTTCAAGTTTTGTGTTGTTTCTGTGTGGCTTGGAATAAATTAAGTACTTTACATGTAAAACTAAGTTCGAGATTCGAAAAATCCAAGATACGAAAGCCACCCAGGAACGGATTAATATCTATCTCGAGGTACAACTGTATAACCAACATTTCAGATAACCCTATTAGTCAATGAAGATGGCACCGCTCGGCATGAAACTTTCACATGCAACCTTTTCCCATACACACAGGTCAGTAGTAGGCAATGATCTGTATGGTATTCACAAGTCAGTAGTAGGCAATGATCTGTATAGTATTCACAAGTCAGTAGTAGGCAATGATCTGTATGGTATTCACAAGTCAGTAGTAGGCAATGATCTGTATGGTATTCACAAGTCAGTTGTAGGCAATGATCTGTATGGTATTCACAAGTCAGTAGTAGGCAATGATCTGTATGGTATTCACAAGTCAGTAGTAGGCAATGATCTGTATAGTATTCACAAGTCAGTAGTAGGCAATGATCTGTATGGTATTCACAAGTCAGTAGTAGGTAATGATCTGTATGGTATTCACAAGTCAGTAGTAGGCAATGGTCTGTATGGTTTTCACAAGTCAGTAGTAGGCAATGATCTGTATGGTATTCACAAGTCAGTAGTAGGCAATGATATGTATGGTATTCACAAGTCAGTAGTCAGTAGTAGGCAATGATCTGTATGGTATTCTCTACTTTATCGAATTTTTCTATCCGTCCATTTTCTTCCCTGTATCCAGCTATGTTAAAAGATTTCACAGCATTATGTCCAGCTAAGTGTTTAAAGAATTTGTAAAATATCTAAGAAAATGTTAGCGAATTTCGAGAGACAACACTTTCTTAATCTTATTCCAAGGTTGGAACACCTTTAACGCCATTTTTAATGAAAGCCATGAAGTCATCAGTAGACGTCACAGTCAAGTCTGACACCACACTCAGGGACACAGTCAAGTTTGACACCACACTCAGGGACACAGTCAAGTTTGACACCACACTCAGCGACACAGTCAAGTTTGACACCACAATCAGGGACACAGTCAAGTTTGACACCACAATCAGGAACACAGTCAAGTCTGACACCACACTCAGCGACACAGTCAAGTCTGACACCACACTCAGGGACACAGTCAAGTCTGACACAACACTCAGCGACACAGTCAAGTCTGACACCACACTCGGCGACAAATCATTTCTCGTTGCAACTATTCTCTTACATATAGATGATCCTACTTTTGGAAGAAAATCAGAAGCCCCGAGCCTAATGCTCTTCATGGGTCTTCCTGGAAGACCCTCCCAGCTATCTGGCCCCCTCCCCCAGAAAAGGACGTGACAGCTTGGAACACCACCCCCCCCCCGGAGCGGTCACTTCTGAAGCGGCCACCTGGGCATCCAGGAAAGAAAGTCGAAGATGCCTACCACTAAGTTAGCCTCACAAGGAGGGGTGGAATTGCCTTACTATGACCCGCTATCACTTTGGCGCCACCCCGGCAAAGCATACGAGTCTCAATGGTTAGGATCGCCGCTATGCGGGGGATCATCAATGACCTACCTAGGGTGCAACCCCCACTGGAAGGTTTCCTCAGAGCTGGCGTCCAATGCGTTCTTCGCGGCACCTTTTGTTAATCCGTTCTGGCGCTCCTGGACCTAAACCGGCACCGCTCGATGGCGTTGCTAGTAAATTTGCTTACATATAGATAAATAGTTCTAATTAATATGTTAGTAGCATGTATATGATCAAAGTTGTGAAACTTTTACTGTTTATTAATATTCATACAAATTTGTTTTTATGTTTCGCAGCCTTGTACACGATAGAGAGTTGTGATGAGCGCCCCACGCATTTATGTGCAGTAGATAGGTTCACCGATTTCACCTGTTTTCATAGAAAAATTTTATTTTCTTCTTTTTAGTGCACTTTCTATATGTAAATAAAAGCGTGCCCTTTTTAAAAAAATATTTTTTTACATTATTTTATTTTCTACTTTTTAGTATCAACATTTTTTAATTTGATTTTTCGACCTTATCAATTCAATTTAATTAGTTAAACTTCGTGGAGGTCAACTATAGCAGACGACTAAACATTCTAAATAGAGATAAACTAAAAATTGATTAATTTAATTATGGTACATTTGATCGATCTGAAATTTTGATACAATGCATGGTCATCCAAGATCTAACTGTGGTAAAATTTTGAGATCTCCAGGACCCTCAAAAGTGGTTTAAATTTACGTTACAACATTTGACGGAAAGATGGAAAATACAACATACAAACAGTGTGAGATAAATAAAAGCGTGTACAAATAATATTTAATTATTTTTTTTTAAAGTACACGCTTTTATTTACATAAAAGCGAGTGCACTAAAAAATAAAAATAAAAATTTTCTATGATTACATGTGAAATCCGTGAACCTATCCACTGCACATAAAATCATGGGGTGCATATCACAACTCATTTCTCTTTGCAACTATTCTTTTGCATATAGTTACATATTTCTAATTAATATGTTAGTAGCATGTATATGATCAAAGTTGTAAAACTTTTAATGTTTATCAATATTGATACAAATTTGAATTTATGTTTCTCAGCCTTGTTCATGATAGAGAGTTGTGGTGAGCGCCCCACGCTTTTATGTGTAGTGGATAGGTTCACGGATTTCACATGTAATCATAGAAAATTGGTATTTGCTTCTTTTTAGTGCACTTTCTATATGTAAATAAAAGCGTGCACTTTTTTAAAAAAGATTTTTTATATTATTTTATACTAGACGCCCCGCGGCGTAGCAGACGCCGCAGACTTGCTCATGGAGAGTGCAAGAAAGTGGAGAAATAACGAACACAAACTACGGCACGAAGAAATCAAAACAACGCGAGTGAACGTCGGTTGGAAAGAAACTGCCACCTCATTGTTGGTTTCGAGACGTTTGCAGGCGAAATTCAGTACACCCTAACTTCTATGAAGTCAACTATAAAACGATAATCGGTTTAAAATCGGAGTTACATAACGATAATCAGTTTTAAAAAAACAACAAAACACAACAACACGCAATAATTAACAACACTAAACATGACTAACCCATCGCTAGGGTCGGCCAATCACAGTTAATGTTTAAAGGATGGTAGTATTAAATGGGAGGAGGGTAACAACAACCTCAGTGTGCTTGTCTCCATGTTTACTCGCTATTTTTTGCTTACTTTGTGCTGCTTTTTGTGTCTGTACTCTCATCCCCGCCAACCGTTGTTTGCACTGTCTATGATGAGCAAGTCTGCGGCGTATGCTACGCCGCGGGTCTCTCCAGAGTTTCTTCTTTTCATTCACTCCCAGTTGTTTGCCCAAACCCATCCCATTTTGACAACTGTGTCTTTCAGGAAGTCTTCACACGTAACTAAATCATTAGCGGCATATGCTACGCCGCGGGTTCAGCTAGTGTTGGCAATAAGGGGGTAAAAGAACGGGCACATACAGACATTTTTAAAAATAAAAAAAAACCAATGTTTTCGCTGGGGCTTGAACCCAGGACCATCGACGTATGAGGCAGACGTGATACACTACGAATCTCACATTTACTGTGAAGGAACAATGCCAGTGAACGCAAGTGCATTGTTGCCACCCAACTCCCACCCCCCCCCTTTTTTTTTATTTCATCCCACCACGCTAGCCAACAGTGTTTAGTTGACCCGAGCGAGGGTCATTCTTCATGCTCGGTTGCACATACTTGCAGGTTGCTTGACTTGCGTGGTCCCATGAAGAGAATTATATATATAGATTCTACGTTTTTGTTTCAAATTTTATTTTTAAAAATGAGGGTAACTAACTGGAAAGGGGACGTGGGGGTAGGAAGGGAGAAATAGACACAAGGAAAACACCGCGGAAAACTAATATCATGAATATCGCCTTTAACACAAAGTCGAAAAACATCAGCTGATCGCGTCAGCCTTGACTGCTGCCTTCGTGTCACACCCTCGAACCCCGCCTGCGAATTCAGCCAAACAGAAGAGCGTGGATTCGTGTCGCCACGCACCTCAACCGCCATCTTGGTTTTGACCTGATTATCCCGAGGAGAAATATATAGAGATAAACTAGAAATGCATTAATTTAATTACGGTACATTCGATCGATCTGAAAGTATAATACAATGCATTGTCATCCAAGATCTATCTGTGGTAAAATTTTGAGATTTCTAGGACCATCAGAAGTGATTTAATTTTACGTTACAAGATTTGAGGGTAAGATGGATACAACATACAAACAGTGTGACTTAAATAAAAGCGTGTAAAAAATGGGCCAAACTCTAAACTAAAACGTTTAATACGGTTGCTGTTCTGTAAATTGACCTTCGCACCCCCCCCCTAAAAAAAATGCCCCAAGCGTCACAGATCTCTTGATGTTCACGAGTAGAGAAAAGCAGTTTCTGGCCGTGCCCCAGAAACACACCGGTTAGACTAACATTTTGGCCTTTCAATGTTTTATTTTAAAACGTTTCATCTGTTGAGAAAACACAACAATTTTCGATCCCAGTTTGTTATTGAAGAAAGCAAGAAGCGGAAGAAAAATATATAGTAAAGAATAATTCTTAAAGAAAGAATTTCAAGGGAAACAAATAATACATTTAAAATGAAATAACGGAATGTTCTTATTGACATTTTAATTTTCCCCCCAATTATTACTAATTATTAGTTACTAGTGTATCATCCGTCAAAAATGACGGAAGTTTTCAAAATAAATACACATCAGATTAAAAAATAACGTAATACAGAACATTCATTTATTTTTGTTTGATTCATTTATTATCATATTGAACATTTTTATGCGGAACTTTTGAAAAGTGTTATTTTTGGTGCAGTAATTTGGTGCGCTGCTTTCTAAAATTAGAAACAGCATTACATTACAACCATACAGACGACGGTAATTATGTATATTGACTAGATTCCACCGCGGCGCAGCATACGTAACAGACTTGCTCATAGATAGTGCAAAGAAAGGGGGAGAAAGAACGGACACAAACAGCGGCATTAAGAGATAAGATCAACGCGAGTAAACTCAAGACGCATTGTTGGTCTCGAGACATGCGCACTACGTTTGAAATACCACCCCCGTTCCCCTACACCACCTTAACGAGGACAATCCGTCATGCTTGTTTGCTCGAGTCTTCTTGTGTTTGTCATGATTTCTGGCGAATTATACAAATACTAGACGCCACGCGGCGTAGAATGCGCCGCAGACTTGCTCATGGAGAGTGCAAAGAATGTGGAGAAAGAATGGACACTGTAGTACCAGGCGAAATTCGGTACACCCCTAACTTCTATGAAGTCAGCTATAAAACGATAATCGCTTTAAACTTGTAGTTACATAATCGATAATCGGTTTTCCAAACAACAAAAAAACACACACAGCAACACGCAATTAACAACCCTAAATATGACTAACCATCGCTAGGGTCGGACAATCACGGTTTATGTTTAAGGGATGGTAGTATTAAAGGCGAGGCGGGTAACAAAAACCTCAGTGTGCATGTCTTCACGTTTACTTGCTATTTTTTATTTACTTAGTGCTGCTTTTTGTGTCTGTACTCTTATCCCTCCCCCCCAGCTAGTGTCAGCTAGTGTTGGCGATAAAGGGGTCCATAAAGTACGTCACGCTCCAGGGGGGGGTGGGGGTAAGAAAGTGTGACAGTTTGTGACAAGGGGGGTGGAGGCTTAGGCCATGTGGGATGTCATACATTTATTTTTTATATATATATTTTTATACTTTATTCTTTTATATTTTTAGCTTTAAAAATAATTTTCAAAAATTTTGTGAAACATTTGAATTAGATTTATGTCAAAATAGCATGAAATGCGTATCTCCTGAATGTGTTCTTCATAAATCTGAATTGAATGCTGTAGGACTAATATAAGGATCAGGAATGGTTTAACAATCATATTCACACCAGCCAATATTTCACTCAAATTGTGAAATATCCGGACATAAAATTGCGACTAAGTACGAAGCTCATATTTCAACCTTTTACCTTCGAGATTCTTTCCTCTTCTAATCCCAATCAACCAAACAACTGATGGACAGAGCTTCAGAAAGAGCAGATGCAGATTCTCATAAATCTCCTTCCTTGTTTGTGGCAAAATTTCTAAAATTTGATGACATTATGCCGAGATCAACAAGAGTTTTCAAAGTACAACCATATGATCTTTATTGTCCATCTTTTCAGACCAGCTTACTTGATCGAATTTGCAAAGTATGTCACTTATATTTTGCCTCACAAACAATTTTGAAGAAACATGCAGGACAACACAGAGCTCGGGCTCAGGAGAATGTGCCCACCCAAACTGTTCAAGAATCAACTCAGATAAAACGCATCCGTCTTTTGACAATCGCTTCTAGAAGGCAAAGAAAACCTATGGCAGTTATTGCCAGAAGAGAAAATGCACATAAAAAGGCTGTTGAGTGGCTAGATGAGGACGAGTTGATCTGTCTGCAATTATCCCTCCAGGAAATGATGATGGTGAAAGATTGATGGCAGTCTTAACTATGGATGAACACTTGTAAATGAAAAGGTAGCAGATAAATGATGTGTATTATAAATTTGCCAAGTCTAATTTTTGCAATTTTTGTTTGCAAATTTGAACTAGATTGAGTTACTATTTCATTGAATAACTGTGTCAACTGTTGACAATTAAATATTCTACTATTAAAGATCCGGCTATTTTTACAAATCTAGCTTCGGCTCCGGCAGGATTTCACTTCATAAATCCGGCTTGCCGGTAGAGCCCTAATTTATATATATTCTTAATGGCTCCAGCAAATCCGAAATACGGCCATTTTAACAAATCTGACTCCTGCTCGAAAGTGTGACGTACTTTGTCCCCGAGATTTGTGACAGTTTGAGACAGAAAAATTGTCAAAAATAGCGTGACGCACTTTATGGACAGCCTCTTTGAAGAAATATATGCGTTACATTTACACAATCATCATATATATATTACCCTCAATTATGTATGACTGTGGCCTAACGCTAAGGGACATCACTTTGCTTTTTAAACAAATTGAAAATATAGACTTAAAAATCATAATCATTTTGGTTTTCAGATTAACATTATCCAAACAACGCACGAACCTTTGACGTCAGCATTTGTGTTGTAAACAGTGCTGACTGACTCAAAAAGTCATTTTTTGGTGCAGTAATTTGGTGCGCTGCTTTCTAAAATTAGTTTTAAAAATTGTGTTGTGATTAGCACTGTAAAAAAATATTATATAAATACTTTAAGTACATTTCAGAAATATTCCGGATTTCGGATTTATCATAGAAATTTAAGTTACTTGGGCTTTTGACCCCAAAAAAATTGGGCGCCGTTAGGGCGCCCTACAACCCCTATTATACAATAATATGTGTACATTTAAGAAAGTTTAATATTACGTATTTATCATACAAGGACAAGTGAGTTGTGCTTTTGGAAAAGGTGGGCGCTAGAGGCACCCAAAAAAAGTGGGCGCCGCAGCACACCTAGTTAACAAATATTTAAATATGTAAATTAATTAATAGAAACACACTGCATATATGCTCATAATTAAAGTCAACAATAAATGTTATGATTCTGCTGAGAAACCTTTGACTTTGCAAATTTCTTTAAATCTGGTTGGTAGCTGGTAGTTGTGGTGCGTAGCTCTATCAAAATAAGGTCGTGTAACTCCAGCAATATTCCAAGTGATGGCATAGCTTGCACCAATTGAAAGGACACCTTCGTAGCTGAAAGTAACCGGCATGCATAGCCTTGAACTCTTGATTCAATTGTGTGTATTTGTCTTGTTATTATTTCTGGGTCAGGATCTTCATCATGGATTCCTTTTTCGCTAAGGATTGCTCCATCAAATTAACAGCATATGACGGTGATGCGTCCATTTCTGAACATTTATTTGAAATTTTTTGTTTGTAACTATGTTTAGGAAGATTTAGAGTGCAATGTGTTTTATGTAGTTGTTGAACATGTTTGTAAAGCGTTGTGAGCCCAGCTGTAGGCTGGGGTACTGCGCTATATAAGTGAACAAATAATAATAATAATAATAATGATAGTGTCTGCTGCTGACACATTTCAATCATTAACCCAGCAAACTTGTTTTTTTCTTAATTCAGATCAAGCCCAAAATATTTCTACCCTTAATTTCGGTCAAGATGTTTTTATTTTAAATTTCATTTATTTTATTTTTTTTGTACCTAGTGGTGGCTTAATGGCTATATATGCAGTCACGTTTTCCTTATATAGCTGGCCAAGGCTATGTGGGTGACATACTAGATGGCACCCCTGCTATGAGCCATTAAAACTCTAAGACTCTTAAGTCTTTCATTCCCTTACCCATGTCCCCGTGATTTGCCCGTTTCCCTGTCCTTTAGTCCAGTCCGACGACACTAAAAATTTCGCTTCTGGTCCTTGTCAATACTGTCAGTCCTTGTTCTATGTTTCCAGCACCCCTCTCAAGTATTTCACATTCCAGGTACAGCCCTGTCGTTCTACGCTCCACCCACAATGGTGTGGGGGCTGGGGAGCTGGTGAGAGACGGTGCAGGGTCGCACCCTATGTTTTGGGGCGCACACTGCATGGTGTGGGTGCTGGAGAGATTGAGGGGCCAGATTTTATATTATATATTTCAAACGAAAAGTTTAATTTAATAAAGTGTTCACAAGCCTTAATATGAAAACAGGAGAGGCGCATGCGCCTTGCGAGCCGCGTTTTGGTTATTGTCTTACGCTGAGTTATTAATTATAGCCAATATATATATATGTGTGTGTGTGTGTGGGTCTTTGTGTGTGTGTGTGTGTGTGTGTGTGGGTGTGTCACACGAACGCATAACTATTTAAATGTATAATAATATTTAGAGAAACCATGCCAAAATTACTTTCAGATTATTACTAAAATTAACTTCTGCTTGGAACGCACGTAAAATCAATATTATCTGAGCCCCACGGGACAGAGCCCACAAGGGCGGCTCCCCTCAGGGTGTCACCCGAAAGGATACAAAACAGGAGGATGCCCCGGACAATGGCTTGACGAACTGTGGCAGTGGGGCTCTACCCCCCCCCCACCCCTACTTCCCAAATTTAATAGATACATTTGAGGTTTCCTGAACTTATAAAAATTCTTTTAAAATGTTGGAAGGAAAGAAAGTCTCAATGAGATTGAATTAAGTAAGGAGCTAAAATTGGGAGCTTTGAAATAAGCGGAACAAGTGGAAGGAAGAGAATTGTTCTGTGAACTTTGCTTTTTATAGGTTTGTATTATATATTTGCTACAGATGAACATGCCAATCAAACTGATGCACCAGATATCCAGTTTAGAGCGCGCAGCTACTTAGACGTTACATGACTCCTGCAATTAGGATCACGGGCAGGGGAGCGACGGGTTAGGATTATGACGTGATGTCACGATAGCTGAGGATGATTCTGACACGTCAGCCGAGAACCAAGAGCATTAATCAAAACAGTATCAGTGGTGAGCATCAAACGAGGGCTCGGGACGATGGTGCATTCCTAGCTGTCGTCAGCAGATTGGCCCGCTGAAGGGCAGAGCGCGTTCATTGATGGATGGCTCTCGTCTGGTGGGAGCTTCCCGACTAGATCTCGCGGGAACCACTCGGGACTTCTTTTGGTCCAAGGTGAATGGGCGACTTTCTGCATCAAGGTGCTCTTTGGTCCCTGACCTGGCTAACCATTATTTGACAATTATTTATCATAACAATTAATTGACAAATATTTTTCATAACAATTATTTGACAATTATTTATCATAACGATTATTGACTATTCTACCTCACCAGTTATTTGGCTAACCTGTTTGTAGCTAATTTTTAAGTTTTAGTATTTTGTTCCGCCTAATAAGGTAAAATTCGATTAATGAATTGCAAATGGTTTTTGTTGAACATGCATGAAGCGGTTATATTCTGTTGTTTTTCTCTCTGCTACTATTCGTTTCTTCATAATGATACAGAAACAGAAGATTGTAAAAAAATTTTTTTATTGTATTAGACTCACAGCTAAAATAACATTTACTCTGCTAGCTAGATATAAGGAATTATCTACCGTACATCTGATGGTAAAATATTTAGCACCTTATCTACTGTAACATTCACTAAGTATTGAAGCAGGGGCGGATTAAGACTGCACAGGGCCCCTGGCTGCAATTAAAACTGGGACCCTATCCAGCCAGCGTCCCTTTAAATAAAATGATTGCTAGCAGCTAATATAAGACTGTAACTAAGTAGTCCATTGGTTTCTTGCTCGTGCTTTGTCTGTACTACGGGATTGGCCTTCCCAGCCGAAAAGATTATTCATGAAAAAACCGAACACAAAAAAATAACTGTTTGCCGGTATCCTAAAATTGAGTGGGGAAAAAATGGAGGAAAAAAAAATCCACCACTGGGAATAGATCCCTTCATAGCTAGCACCACAAGCCGACACATTTCCACACGACCAGGAGAGCTGATAAATAACAACCTTCATAGCTCGCACCACAAGACGACTCATTTCCACACGACCAGGAGAGCTGACAAATAACAACCTTCATAGCTCGCACCACAAGACTACACATCTCCACACGACCAACGGAGCTGACAAATAACAACCTTCAAAGCTCGCACCACAAGACTACACATCTCCACACGACCAGGAGAGCTGACAAATAACAACCTTCATAGCTCGCACCACAAGACGACACATTTCCACACGACCAGGAGAGCTGACAAATAACAACCTTCATAGCTCGCACCACAAGACGACACATCTCCACACGACCAGGAGAGCTGACAAATAACAACCTTCATAGCTCGCACCACAAGACGACACATCTCCACACGACCAGGAGAGCTGACAAATAACAACCTTCATAGCTCGCACCACAAGACAACACATCTCCACACGACCAGGAGAGCTGACAAATAACAACCTTCATAGCTCGCACCACAAGACGACACATCTCCATACGACCAGGAGAGCTGACAAATAACAACCTTCATAGCTCGCACCACAAGACGACACATCTCCACACGACCAGGAGAGCTGACAAATAACAACCTTCATAGCTCGCACCACAAGACGACACATCTCCACACGACCAGGAGAGCTGACAAATAACAACCTTCATAGCTCGCACCACAAGACGACACATCTCCACACGACCAGGAGAGCTGACAAATAACAACCTTCATAGCTCGCACCACAAGACTACACATCTCCACACGACCAGGAGAGCTGACAAATAACAACCTTCAAAGCTCGCACCACAAGACTACACATCTCCACACGACCAGGAGAGCTGACAAATAAAAACCTTCATAGCTCGCACCACAAGACGAAACATCTCCACACGACCAGGAGAGCTGACAAATAACAACCTTCATAGCTCGCACCACAAGACGACACATCTCCACACGACCAGGAGAGCTGACAAATAACAACCTTCATAGCTCGCACCACAAGACTACACATCTCCACACGACCAGGAGAGCTGACAAATAACAACCTTCATAGCTCGCACTACAAGACGACACATCTCCACACGACCAGGAGAGCTGACAAATAACAACCTTCATAGCTCGCACCGCAAGACGACACATCTCCATACGACCAGGAGAGCTGACAAATAACAACCTTCATAGCTCGCACCACAAGACTACACATCTCCACACGACCAGGAGAGCTGACAAATAATAACCTTCATAGCTCGCACCACAAGACTACACATCTCCACACGACCAGGAGAGCTGACAAATAACAACCTTCATAGCTCGCACCACAAGACTACACATCTCCACACGACCAGGAGAGCTGACAAATAACAACCTTCATAGCTCGCACCACAAGACGACACATCTCCACACGACCAGGAGAGCTGACAAATAACAACCTTCATAGCTCGCACCACAAGACGACACATCTCCACACGACCAGGAGAGCTGACAAATAACAACCTTCATAGCTCGCACCACAAGACGACACATCTCCACACGACCAGGAGAGCTGACAAATAACAACCTTCATAGCTCGCACCACAAGACGACACATCTCCACACGACCAGGAGAGCTGACAAATAACAACCTTCATAGCTCGCACCACAAGACGACACATCTCCACACGACCAGGAGAGCTGACAAATAACAACCTTCATAGCTCGCACTACAAGACGACACATCTCCACACGACCAGGAGAGCTGACAAATAACAACCTTCATAGCTCGCACCACAAGACGACACATCTCCACACGACCAGGAGAGCTGACAAATAACAACCTTCATAGCTCGCACCACAAGACGACACATCTCCACACGACCAGGAGAGCTGACAAATAACAACCTTCATAGCTCGCACCACAAGACGACACATCTCCACACGACCAGGAGAGCTGACAAATAACAACCTTCATAGCTCGCACCAGAAGACTACACATCTCCACACGACCAGGAGAGCTGACAAATAACAACCTTCATAGCTCGCACCACAAGACGACACATCTCCACACGACCAGGAGAGCTGACAAATAACAACCTTCATAGCTCGCACCACAAGACGACACATCTCCACACGACCAGGAGAGCTGACAAATAACCTTCATAGCTCGCACCACAAGACGACACATCTCCACACGACCAGGAGAGCTGACAAATAACAACCTTCATAGCTCGCACCACAAGACTACATATCTCCACACGACCAGGAGAGCTGACAAATAACAACCTTCATAGCTCGCACCACAAGACGACACATCTCCACACGACCAGGAGAGCTGACAAATAACAACCTTCATAGCTCGCACCACAAGACGACACATCTTCATACGACCAGGAGAGCTGACAAATAACAACCATTAATATTAATAATAGAATACTATTCTTTAATATTATCCCTTATAAGTAGGGCTTTGGGAATTAACGATTAAGTTCTCGAATAATCGTTTAAAAATTTTAACGATTAAATTTTTTTAACGATTAATAAACCCATCACTTATAAATGTACTGGAAGTCAAAAAGTAAAATATTTCGGCCGATAAATATAAACTAATTTCCGGACGATTACACGAACATTTTTGTATTAAACTATTAACTTAGGTGACTGTTCAAAATGGTGATAAAGGTTGTTTCCATTGAGAGAAATCGTTTGCCTACCATGCAATGTTCCCTCTAAGTCTAAGCATCGTTGCTTCATTTGCAAAGTTATTTAAAATAAAATTGTGTGCATAGTTGCACAACGCCCGTTTTTTGTGCAATGTTTTACAAAATTTTCTGAGCGGTGATTCTAAACTCCTGCGTGGCGTCGGTCAAATATCTGCGCAGCCACGCTGCTTAAAGGGAACTTTGTTACCATGGTTCTAGCATTTCGCTTAAATATCACCTGCAAACCAATCATCCACTACAGTATCAGAAACTTCAGTTGAGACAATCTAAAGCTATGTGAACGTTTGTTCAGCTCGGCTGGTTATATTGTCAATAAGACCCGCTCATCACTTGAACCAAATAATGTCAATACACTTGTCTGTTTGCGTTGTTGGTTAAACGATGTCATATAAAGAAGACATTCCAGTGTGCTTTCGATTTTCAACAAGTACGTTTAATAAATGTTACTTATGACACCATAAATTTATATTTTTTCTTTAATCGAAATTAACGATTATTTAATCGTTAATTTATTTTTCAAAAGTTAATGGTAAATTTTAAATTAATCGTTAACAGCCCTACTTATAAGCCTATCAAATTAGGTTTTTCTATTACTAAGACTATTGGGTCCCAATAGCGATCAGATTAATAGATACGATTTTATTAATTTATTTAATTTATGAAATTTTCAGGGATCCATGCAAACATTTGTCCACCTTTATTATAAAATATACTAAGTTTGGGGAGCCGTAAATCATTGGGGGCCCCTGGCTTTAGCCCGTACAGCCCCCCCCCCGTTTCCTTTTAAAAATCCGTCATAGGTTGAGGAGCACATTTGAGGATTGTCTCGCTCCAGTGATGACTGGCTGAGTGGTGTGATATTTATGAATTAAGCTGATATCAAGCACTACATGCATTCATACACAGACCTTCCAGACATGGTCACGCCAAGCACTACATGCATTCATAAACAGACCTTCCAGACATGGTCACGCCAAGCTACATGAATGTTAAACCACACCAGGAACACAGCACCATAGAACAAGGGGACGTAATACCACAGAACAAGGGAACGTAATACCACAGAACAAGGGAACGTTATACCACAGAACAAGGGAACGTTATACTACAGAACAAAGGGACGTAATACCACAGAACAAGGGAACGTAATACCACAGAACCAGGGGACGTAATACCACAGACCCAGGGGACGTAATACCACAGAACAAGGGGACGTAATACCACAGAACCATGGGACGTAATACCACAGAACCAGGGGACGTAATACCACAGAACTAGGGAACGTAATAGCACAGAACCAGGGGACGTAATACCACAGAACCAGGAGACGTAATACCACAGAACCAGTGGACGTAATACCACAGAACAAGGGGACATAATACCACAGAACCATGGGACGTATAAAGAAAAAATCAGGGGACGTAATACCACAGAACTAGGGGACGTAATAGCACAGAACCATGGGACGTAATACCACAGAACCATGGGACGTAATACCACAGAACTAGGGGACGTAATACCACAGTACCATGGGACGTAATACCATAGAACTAGGGGACGTAATATCACAGAACTAGGGGACGTAATACCACAGAACCATGGGACGTAATACCACAGAACTAGGGGAGGTAATACCACAGAACTAGGGGACGTAATACCACAGAACCATGGGACGTAATACCACAGAACGAAGGGACATAATGCAGAGATAGAAACAACATCCCAGACAACATAATTTTTGCCGTTCACACAAAAAGTTGGATCAACCCAGCTGTATAAAGGTCACTCCGTACATCTACGTCACAGACTCCCAATCCCACCCACCCAACCCCCCCCCCGGCCCCACGTGATGACTCAGACTTATTTAACCGTTACTTGGTTAATTGTCCTGGACAGATGCTGCTGTGGCGTTTCTTAATAGATGCATCCGGGTTGGTCTGGTCTGCTCTACAAGAACATACAACCAACTCCGTCTGTCTAAGCAGACCTTTTCTTTAAACCACTTGTTTACAAACCAGTAGGCAGGTAACGAGTTGAGTAATAAGTGCATTTGCACTTGTTTGGGATGAGATCACGGCTTTATGTGGAAAGTCATAAAAATATTAACAGAATAAAGAAAATATGTAGTAGAAATAAAACAGAACCAAGCAAACTGCATTCATGGGAAACCAGTTTGTCCGAACTAAAGATGCAAAGTACTTAGGAGTAATAATAAATGATAAATGAATAAATGTGACTTTTCGTCTTCTGTGTGGGACCCATCCCCCAAAGAAAATATAAACTAGAACAAATTCAAAAAAAGAAAAAAAGAGCAGCAATATTAAAAATTTACAAGAAAAGCTCCATAAATCTTAAACACTAGAGGACAGAAAAACAAAGAGTAAAGTAGTAATAACACATTAGGCATGGAATTCTAATTTGGCAAAACAACACAACAATCTAATATACAACTTGGATTGACATTTTTCTTGTTGCATTTTCAAGAACAAATACATTAAAGTCCTTCTTCACATTTGGAATTCGGGCTTGGATTGGGTTGCCTGATCAAACCAGGATAACAACACACTATCAACATTTAAAACTATAATAAAAATGCACGACTATAACCCATGAATAAGCGTAGGACGAAGTAATCTTCTGTATAAAAGGAGCGTCAACAATAATTAAGATAAGAAATTAAAGTAAGAATGTAACCAAACAGAATAAACCTACCATGTAATAATACTGTAGAATAAACTGACCATGTAATAATACTGTACAATAAACTGACCATGTAATAATACTGTACAATAAACTGACACTGTAATAATACTGTAGAATAAAGTGTCATTGTAGCAATACAACTAAATAAAGTAGAAGTGTAATAATAACGCAGGATAAATTATCCATGTAAACATCAGCAGAGCAAAAGAAAGGTCAGACAAAAGAAAAGTATAACAAAAGAAAAGTCTAACAAAAGAAAAGTCTAATAAAGGAAAAGTCAGACAAAAGAAAAGTCTAACAAACGAAGAGTCTAACAAAAGAAAATCAGACAAAAGAAAAGTATAACAAAAGAAAAGTGTAACAAAAGAAAAATCTAACAAAGGAAAAGTCAGACAAAAGAAAAGTCAGACAAAAGAAAAGTCCGACAAAAAAAGTCTAACAAAAGAAAATTCTAACAACAGAAAAGTCTAACAACAGAAAAGTCTAACAAAACAGAAGAAGATGTGTAAGGGTAGTATCATTTGAAAACTGTAAAGGGGCGAACATAAATGAAGTCACGCGATTTTGGCCGATTTGTAACCCCCCTACCCCCCCTCGTCACACTTCGACACAAAAACTTACCCCCCCCCCTTTCTATTATGATGTCACAAAATTTTGACCATACCCCCCCCTCCCCCAACCAAAAAAACAGTATTTTCTAATTGAAAATTTGCATATTGCAAATTACTTTTTAAACATCTAAATATGTATTTAGTGTAAGTCTGCACTCTAATACCGAAACAGGTGTGAAGCCATTAAATGCGTCAATAAATTATTTAAACAAATTGCAAGCAATAAAATATTTAAAAGGGGAACTTTTATTTAAAGTTGAGTGTTTTTTTGAAGTAACGTCACATTCCTTAAACAGTATTACATGATGAAGTAATTATGTAAAGGTATTACATGATGAAGTAATTATGTAATAGTATTACATGATGAAGTAATTATGTAATAGTATAACATATGATGAAGTAATTATGAAATAGTATTACATGATGAAGTAATTATGTAATAGTATTACATGATGAAGTAATTATGCAATAGTATTACATGATGAAGTAATTATGTAATAGTATAACAAATGTAGTGAGTGAAGTGCTAATGTAACAAATGTAGTGAGTGAAGTGCTAATGTAACAAATGTAGTGAGTGAAGTGCTAATGTAACAAATGTAGTGAGTGAAGTGCTAATGTAACAAATGTAGAGAGTGAAGTGCTAATGTAACAAATGTAGTGAGTGAAGTGCTAATGTAACAAATGTAGAGAGTGAAGTGCTAATGTAACAAATGTAGTGAGTGAAGTGCTAATGTAACAAATGTATTGAGTGAAGTGCTAATGTAACAAATGTAAAGAGTGAAGTGCTAGTGTAACAAATGATGAGAGTGAAGTGCTAATGTAACAAATGTAAAGAGTGAAGTGCTAATGAAACAAATGTAGTGAGTGAAGTGCTAATGTAACACATGTAGTGAGTGAAGTGCTAATGTAAAAAATGTAGTGAGTGAAGTGCTAATGAAACAAATGTAGGGAGTGAAGTGCTAATGTAACAGATGTAGTGAGTGAAGTGCTAATGTTACAAATGTAGTAGTGAAGTGCTATTGTAACAAATGTAGGGAGTGAAGTGCTAATGTAACAGATGTAGTGAGTGAAGTGCTAATGTAACAGATGTAGTGAGTGAAGTGCTAATGTAACAAATATAGTGAGTGAAGTGCTATTGTAACAAATGTAAAGAGTGAAGTGCTAATGTAACAAATGTAAAGAGTGAAGTGCTATTGTATCAAATGTGAGTAGTGAGTAGTGAGTGAAGTTCTAATGTAACAAATGTAGTGAGTGAAGTGCTAATGTAACAAATGTAGTGAGTGAAGTGCTATTGTAACAAATGTAAAGAGTGAAGTGCTATTGTAACAAATGTAGAGAGTGAAGTGCTAATATAACAAATGTAAAGAGTGAAGTGCTATTGTAACAAATGTAAAGAGTGAAGTGCTATTGTAACAAATGTAGAGAGCGAAGTGCTATTGTAACAAATGTAAAGAGTGAAGTGCTAAGGTAACAAATGTAAAGAGTGAAGTGCTTATGTAACAGATGTAGTGAGTGAAGTGCTAATGTAACAATAACCACAAGATACCAAGCCCATCATAAGAGATGCTGGAAACTGTATTGTCACAAGAGATGTGCGAATATCATTGCCACAAGAGATGTGCGAATATCATTTTCACAAGAGATGTGCGAATATCATTGTCACAAGAGATGTGCGAATATCATTGTCACAAGATATCTGGCTCGCCGTCCTCGTCCCAAGCGATGGGCTGGCCATAAAGGGGGGAAAGCCTAGCGTGGGAATCAACTGGAGAAGTCTGGTTTATTGTTGTAGGGCGGCATACATCTTCTGACTGTGACGGTGGGTGGTACCAGTCCTTCACAAACAACATCTCTCTTTTTACGAAATGAACCCAACTTTCTCGAATTTCCATATATTGTCGTTTTGTCGATATCTTTTTAACACTCAAAAATTGTGGATGACGCTAAAAGACGTCACGGGAGATGGGAGGGGGGAGGTAGACGCGAAAAGTGCTCTCTATGGTAGGGAGGAGGTATTCGTGTGGTAAAATATCATTGCCACGGTTGATCAGTGAAAACGTCAAGTCTACATCGAGGATGTACGCACTACCAAGCCTCACATGTTACTGAAGACAAACAATTAACTTGGGAGCTCAACGAATTATTGTTGACATTTAATGGAACTGACTGACTTAGAAATCTTATTTTAAAATTATTAACCCTTGTTATAACTGAAACCATTTAATAAGAAACACGATAAAATCAAACTAGCATTATGGACATTACCATTAAAACATCCCATGGAAAAACTCGTTCAAATTGTTCATAGGCCAAAAAACAATATTGTCGCATTGGTCATCGTCAAAATATTCATGATCGTCATTTGGGAAATTATTGATAAACGCTCATGATAGTCATGATAGTCATGATAGCCATTATTGTCATTTTGGTCTAAAGGCAACAGTCAGACAAAATTACATGGCTGTTATAGTGAGTCTAAAGGCAACAGACAGACAAAATTACATGGCTGTTATAGTGAGTCTAAAGTCAACAGACAGACAAAATTACATGGCTGTTATGGTGAGTCTAAAGTCAACAGACAGACAAAATTACATGGCTGTTAAAGTGAGTCTAAAGTCAACAGACAGACAAAATTACATGGCTGTTATAGTGAGTCTAAAGTCAACAGACAGACAAAATTACATGGCTGTTATAGTGAGTCTAAAGTCAACAGACAGACAAAAATTACATGGCTGTTATAGTGAGTCTAAAGTCAACAGACAGACAAAATTACATGGCTGTTATAGTGAGTCTAAAGTCAACAGACAGACAAAAATTACATGGCTGTTATAGTGAGTCTAAAGTCAACAGACAGACAAAATTACATGGCTGTTATAGTGAGTCTAAAGTCAACAGACAGACAAAATTACATGGCTGTTATAGTGAGTCTAAAGTCAACAGACAGACAAAATTACACGGCTGTTATAGTGAGTCTAAAGTCAACAGACAGACAAAATTACATGGCTGTTATAGTGAGTCTAAAGTCAACAGACAGACAAAATTACACGGCTGTTATAGTGAGTCTAAAGTCAACAGACAGACAAAATTACATGGCTGTTAAAGTCAACAGACAGACAAAATTACATGGCTGTTAAAGTCAACAGACAGACAAAATTACATGGCCTTTATTGTCAGGTATGAAATCCTGTTGACGTAATTATCAACATGTACACACCACCACCTAGTCAACATGTACACACCAGAACCTAGTCAACATGTACACACCACCACCTAGTTATTATGTACACACCACAACCTAGTCAACATGTACACACCACAACCTAGTCAACATGTACACACCACAACCTAGTCAACATGTACACACCACAACCTAGTCAACATGTACACACCACAACCTAGTCAACATGTACACACCACCACCTAGTCAACATGTACACACCACCACCTAGTCAACATGTACACACCACCACCTAGTCAACATGTACACACCACAACCTAGTCAACATGTACACACCACAACCTAGTCAACATGTACACACCACCACCTAGTCAATATGTACACATCACAACCTAGTCAACATGTACACACCACAACCTAGTCAACATGTACACACCACAACCTAGTCAACATGTACACACCACCACGTAGTCAACATGTACACACCAGCACGTAGTCAACATGTACACACCACCACCTAGTCAACATGCACACACCACAACCTAGTCAACATGTACACACCACAACCTAGTCAACATGTACACACCACCACCTAGTCAACATGTACACACCACCACCTAGTCAACATGTACACACCACCACCTAGTCAATATGTACACACCGACACCTAGTCAACATGTAACCACCGACACCTAGTCAACATGTACACACCACCACCTAGTCAACATGTACACACCACCACCTAGTCAACATGTACACACCACCACCTAGTCAACATGTACACACCACCACCTAGTCAACATGTGCACACCACAACCTAGTCAACATGTACACACCACCACCTAGTCAACATGTACACACCACCACCTAGTCAACATGTACACACCACCACCTAGTCAATATTTACACACCACCACCTAGTCAACATGTACACACCACCACCTAGTCAACATGTTCACACCACCACCTAGTCAACATGTACACACCACCACCTAGTCAACATGTACACACCATCACCTAGTCAACATGTACACACCATCACCTAGTCAACATGTACACACCATCACCTAGTCAACATGTACACACCACCACCTAGTCAACATGTACACACCATCACCTAGTCAACATGTACACACTACCAACGAGCGCTAGTGTGATCTATGTAATCGCATACGGTCTAACGAGAAGGCCCTAATTCCACACAGATTGTCAGCTGTCTTAAAGCAGGTTTTACCCAGCTGTCTTAAAGCAGGTTTTACCCAGCTGTCTTAAAGCAGGTTTTACCCAGCTGTCTTAAAGCAGGTTTTACCCAGCTGTCTTAAAGCAGGTTTTACCCAGCTGTCTTAAAGCAGGTTTTACCCAGCTGTCTTGAAGATGGTTTTACCCAGCTGTCTTAAAGTGGGTTTTACCCAGCTGTCTTAAGGCAGGTTTTACCAAGCTGTCTTAAAGCAGGTTTTACCCAGC
Organism: Ampullaceana balthica; assembly: GCA_944989445.1. Classification (NCBI taxonomy): domain Eukaryota; kingdom Metazoa; phylum Mollusca; class Gastropoda; family Lymnaeidae; genus Ampullaceana; species Ampullaceana balthica. The sequence goes on along the minus strand of CALYLW010000009.1, from coordinate 1,188,774 downwards.
TGTCTTGAAGATGGTTTTGCCCAGCTGTCTTAAAGTGTGTTTTACCCAGCTGTCTTAAGGCAGGTTTTACCCAGCTGTCTTAGAGTAGGTTTACCCAGCTGTCTTAAAGCAGATTTTACCCAGCTGTCTTAAAGCAGATTTTACCCAGCTGTCTTAAAGCAGATTTTACCCAGCTGTCTTAAAGCAGATTTTACCCAGCTGTCTTAAAGCAGATTTTACCCAGCTGTCTTAAAGCTGGTTTTACCCAGCTGTCTTAAAGCAGATTTTACCCAGCTGTCTTAAAGCAGATTTTACCCAGCTGTCTTAAAGCAGGTTTTACCCAGCTGTCTTAAAGCAGGTTTTACCCAGCTGTCTTAAAGTGGGTTTTACACAGCTGTCTTAAAGCAGGTTTTACCCCCTCCCCTGTCTTAGAGTAGGTTTTACCCAGCTGTCTTAGAGTAGGTTTACCCAGCTGTCTTAGAGTTGGTTTTACCAATTCAAGGTTTGTTTATCACAGATAAGAAGAAAACCAACCTTTAAATTTGGCGTTCTGTATAATGTAAATGTAGGTCAAAATAATGGCGGTGGTTAGCGCATCCAAAGGTCTCGATAAGGCGACGTGTTCAGAGAAATAAATCCCCGCTAATGAAAGGAGTAGGGACGGGGGAGGGGCAGCAGACTACTAAATGAATATTTGAAACGGCTTTTTTTTGGACTGGGGGGGGGAGGGCCGGCCATGACTGGGGGTATTGGGTAAAATAAAATCTGCTACGAAGAGGGGCGACGAGCAGGGGCGTAACTCATGAAACGCCATTTAGGATCCCCCCCAACCCCACCCGTCTTTCTGTACTAGATCAACACAAATGTTTCTTGGTAGAGTTTTTTTACCCTTCCCCCCAAAAAAAAATAAAAAAATAAATAAATAAATAAAAATATATATTAATTAATAAAACAAAATAAAAAACAATAAATATAATAAAATATGTCATCAAAAATACATCTTAAGAGAAAAACAAAGAAATCCATGTCATTTGATGCTAAAACGTAAAGGCATTTTTTAAAAATCCTTTATATTAACTCGTGGTGTCTGTTTGTTTGAACCCTTGATTGCTTGCTTGATTGTCGGTCGCCAAAACTTTGGATCGATTTTTAACCCACTTCCTCGTAAGCTAGCGAGCTGAAATTTAGCAGGCAGTTTCGCGGCGATGATAAAAACTATGTATCAAAATTTCAGATCGAAATTTAAATTATTGAATTTTTAGATTATTTTATTTATTCCTATGTATCATGTTATTTTTTGAGATAGAGTGTCGCGGTGCGTATTATATTGAACAACCTTTCTGTCGCGCAATAAGGTAAGTATTTTATTGACAACACTTTTTATAAACATGTTCGTGATCGGTGGGCATTATGTTAAACATGTTTTAGGACACAACTGCAATTTTGTATTTTTGGATGGTCTTCGCATTGCGTATTATAATGAACATTCTTATAGTTACGTCTAGTACATAAAGGATTCATAGTCAAAAACTTGGTTTTTTACGGTTTTTTAAATTAAATAATGAAAGATTTATTGAATAAATTTTTAAATTTTTAAAAGTACTTTACTTGTCTTTAAAATTGACATGCCATTGACGTGCCATTCATGTGTTTTTCATGCATCTTCTCTTCCTCTAATTCTTACAGACCCGAGATCATTATGGCACTTACATGTCCAAAAAAAAAGAAAAGAAAAAAGAAAAAGCTTGAATTCCCGACCATTTCACTCTAAAAACAAAGTCAGAAATACTCGAGAGATATTAAATAACAAATCTCATACATTACAGACGCACCTTCTATACAGAAGATTATTGCGTCCAATGTTCCCTTTAAGCTGCGCGGCTGCGCAGATATCTGATCGACGCCGCGCAGCAGTTTAGAGTTACCGGGCAGCAAATTTTGTAAAATATTTCACAAAAAATGGATACTGTGCATTTTTAATGTTTGCACACGGACCAACGAATCTTAGAGGGAACATTTATTGCGTCCAATCTTTTATGTTATAGCTCGAAATAAGTTTTCTATTAATAAAAATCTCGAGCCTGGTGGTAATCTCCCTGATCTGGAGGTAATCTCCATGACTGTTGGTAATCTCCCAAGTCTGGTGGTAATCTCACTGATCTGGTGGTAATCTCCAAAGTCTGTTGGTAATGTCCCTGATCTGATGGTAATCTCCCTGATCTGATGGTAATCTCCCTGATCTGATGGTAATCACCTTGATCTGATGATAATCTCCCTGATCTGGTGGTAATCTCCAAAGTCTGGTGGTAATCTCCCTGATCTGATGGTAATCTCCCTGATCTGATGGTAATCTCCCTGATCTGGTGGTAATCTCTTAAGTCTGGTGGTAATCTCCCTGATCTGATGGTAATCTCCCTGATCTGGTGGTAATCTCTTAAGTCTGGTGGTAATCTCCCAAGTCTGATGGTAAACTAACTTACCTGCTGGTAATCTCCCTGATCTGATGGTAATCGACCTGATCTGATGGTAATCTCCCTGATCTGGTGGTAATCTGTAAAGTTAGGTGGTAATCTCCCAAGTCTGTTGGTAATCTCCCTGATCTTGTGGTAATCTCCCAAGTCTGTTAGTAATCTCCCTGATCTGGTGATTCTCTCCAAAGTCTGGTGGTAATCTCCCAAGTCTGGTGGTAATCTCCCTGATCTGGTGGTAATCTCCATGACTGGTGGTAGTCTTCCTGATCTGGTGGTAATCTCCATGATCTGGTGGTAATCTCCCAGATCTGATGGGAATCTCCCTGATCTGGTGGTAATCTCCCTGATCTGATGGTAATCTCCCTGATCTGGTGGTAATCTCTAAAGTCTGGTGGTTATCTCCCAAGTCTTGTGGTAATCTCCCTGATCTGGTGGTAATCTTCCAAGTCTGGTGGTAAACTAACTTACCTGCTGGTAATCTCCCTAATCTGATGGTAATCTCCCTGATCTGATGGTAATCTCCCTGATCTGGTGGTAATCTCTAAAGTCTGGTGGTTATCTCCCAAGTCTTGTGGTAATCTCCCTGATCTGGTGGTAATCTCCAAAGTATTGTTGTAATTTCCGTGATCTGATGGTAATCTCCATGATCTGGTGGTAATCTCCCTGATCTGATGTTAATCTCCCTGATCTGGTGTTAATCTCCCTGATCTGATGGTTATCTCCCTGATCTGATGGTAATCTCCCAAGTCTGGTGGTAATCTCCCCAGCCTGGTGAAATCTCCCTGATCTGGTGATAATCTCCCTGGTTTGGTGGTAATCTTTCTGATCTGGTGGTAATCTCTTAAGTCTGGTGGTAATCTCCCAAGCCTGGTGGTAATCTCTCTGATCTAGTGATAATCTCCCTGATTTGGTGGTAATCTTTCTGATCTGATGGTAATCTCCCAAGTCTGGTGGTAATCTCCCTGATCTGATGGTAATCTCCCAAGTCTTGCGGTAATCTCCCTGATCTGATGGTAATCTCCCTAGTCTGTTGGTAATCTCTAAAGTCTGTTGGTAATCTTCCTGATCTGATGGTAATCTCCCTGATCTGATGGTAATCTCCCTGATCTGGTGGTAATCTCCAAAGTCTGGTGGTAATCTCCCTGATCTGATGGTAATCTTTCTGATCTGGTGGTAATCTCTTAAGTCTGGTGTTAATCTCCCTGATCTGATGGCAATCTCCCTGATCTGGTGGTAATCTCTTAAGTCTTGTGGTAATCTCCCAAGTCTGATGGTAAACTAACTTACCTGCTGGTAATCTCCCTGATCTGATGGTAATTGACCTGATCTGATGGTAATCTCCCTGATCTGGTGGTAATCTGTAAAGTCAGGTGGTAATCTCCCAAGTCTGTTGGTAATCTCCCTGATCTTGTGGTAATCTCCCAAGTCTGTTAGTAACCTCCCTGATCTGGTGGTAATCTCCAAAGTCTGGTGGTAATCTCCCAAGTCTGGTGGTAATCTCCCTGATCTGGTGGTAATCTTTATGACTGGTGGTAGTCTTCCTGATCTGGTGGTAATCTCTCTGATCTGGAGGTAATCTCTCTGATCTGGTGGTAATCTCCCAGATCTGATGGGAATCTCCCTGATCTTGTGGTAATCTCTTAAGTCTGGTGGTAATCTGCCAAGTCTGGTGATAAACTAACTTATCTGCTGGTAATCTCCCTGATCTGATGGTAATCTCCCTGATCTGATGGTAATCTCCCTGATCTGTTGGTAATCTCTAAAGTCTGGTGGTAATCTCCCAAGTCTGGTTGTAATCTCCCTGATCTTGTGGTAGTCTCCAAAATATTGTTATAATTTCCGTGATCTGATAGTAATCTCCATGATCTGGTGGTAATCTCCCTGATCTAATGGTAATCTCCATGATCTGGTGGTAATCTCCCTGATATGATGGTTATCTCCCTGATCTGATGGTAATCTCCCAAGTCTGGTGGTAATCTCCCAAGCCTGGTGGTAATCTCCCTGATCTGGTGATAATCTCCCTGATTTGGTGGTAATCTTTCTGATCTGATGGTAATCTCCCAAGTCTGGTGGTGATCTCCCTGATCTGATGGTAATCTCCCAAGTCTTGTGGTAATCTCCCTGATCTGATGGTAATCTCCCTAGTCTGTTGGTAATCTCTAAAGTCTGTTGGTAATCTTCCTGATATGATGGTAATCTCCCTGATCTGATGGCAATCTCCCTGATCTGGTGGTAATATCCAAAGTCTGGTGGTAATCTCCCTGATCTGATGGTAATCTCCCATATCAGGTGGTAATCTCCCTGATCTGATGGTAATCTCCCTGATCTGATGGTAATCTCTTAAGTCTGGTTGTAATCTCCCAAGTCGGATGGAAATCTCCAAAGTATTGTGGTAATCTCCCTGATCTGATGGTAATCTCCCTGATATGAGGATAATCTACCTGATCTGATGGTAATCTCCCTGATCTGGTGGTAATCTCTTAAGTCTGGTGGTAATCTCCCAAGTCTGGTGGTAAACTAACTTACCTGCTGGTAATTTCCCTGATCTGATGGTAATCTACCTGATTTGATGGTAATCAACCTGATCTGGCGGTAATCTCTAAAGTCTGGCGGTAATCTCCCAAGTCTGGTGGTAATCTCCGTGATCTGATGGTAATCTCCATAATCTGGTGGTAATCTCCCTTATCTGGTGGTAATCTCCCTGATCTGATGGTAATCTCCCTGATCTGTTTGTAATCTCCCTGATCTGATGGTTATCTCCCTGATCTGGTGGTAATCTCCCTGATCTGATGGTAATCTCCCTGATCTGATGTTTATCTCCCTTATCTTATGGTAATCTCCCTGATCTGGTCCTGATCTGGTGGTAATAACCCTGATCTGGTGGTAGTCTTCCTAAACTGGTGGTAACCTCCCTGATCTGGTGGTAATCTCCTAAGTCTAGTGGTAATCTCCCTGATCTGGTGGTAGTCTTCCTGATCTGGTGGTAGTCTTCCTGATCTAATGTTAATCTCCCAGATCTGGTGGTAGTCTTCCCGATTTGGTGGTTATCTCCGTGATCTGATGGTAATTGACCTGATCTGATGGTAATCTCCCTGATCTGGTGGTAATCTGTAAAGTCAGGTGGTAATCTCCCAAGTCTGTTGGTAATCTCCCTGATCTTTTGGTAATCTCCCAAGTCTGTTAGTAATCTCCCTGATCTGGTGGTAATCTCCAAAGTCTGGTGGTAATCTCCCAAGTCTGGTGGTAATCTCCCTGATCTGGTGGTAATCTCCATGACTGGTGGTAGTCTTCCTGATCTGGTGGTAATCTCTCTGATCTGGAGGTAATCTCTCTGATCTGGTGGTAATCTCCCAGATCTGATGGGAATCTCCCTGATCTGGTGGTAATCTCTTAAGTCTGGTGGTAATCTCCCAAGTCTGGTGGTAAACTAACTTATCTGCTGGTAATCTCCCTGATCTGATGGTAATCTCCCTGATCTGGTGGTAATATCCCTGATCTGATGGTTATCTCCCTGATCTGATGGTAATCTCCCAAGTCTGGTGGTAATCTCCCAAGCCTGGTGGTAATCTCCCTGATGTGGTGATAATCTTCCTGATTTGGTGGTAATCTTTCTGATCTGATGGTAATCTCCCTGATCTGATGGTAATCTCCCAAGTCTTGTGGTAATCTCCCTGATCTGATGGTAATCTCCCTAGTCTGTTGGTAATCTCTAAAGTCTGTTGGTAATCTTCCTGATCTGATGGTTATCTCCCTGATCTGATGGTAATCTCCCTGATCTGGTGGTAATATCCAAAGTCTGGTGGTAATCTCCCTGATCTGATGGTAATCTCCCTGATCTGATGGTAATCTCCCTGATCTGATGGTAATCTCCCTGATCTGATAGTAATCTCTTAAGTCTGGTGGTAATATCCCAAGTCTGGTGGAAATCTCCAAAGTATGGTGGCAATCTCCCTGATCTGATGGTAATCTCCCTGATATGAGGATAATCTACCTGATCTGATGGTAATCTCCCTGATCTGATGGTAATCTCTTAAGTCTGGTGGTAATCTCCCTGATCTGGTGGTAAACTAACTTACCTGCTGGTAATTTCCCTGATCTGATGGTAATCTACCTGATTTGATGGTAATCAACCTGATCTGGCGGTAATCTCTAAAGTCTGGCGGTAATCTCCCAAGTCTGGTGGTAATCTCCGTGATCTGATGGTAATCTCCATAATCTGGTGGTAATCTCCCTGATCTGGTGATAATCTCCCTGATCTGATGGTAATCTCCCTGATCTGGTTGTAATCTCCCTGATCTGATGGTTATCTCCCTGATCTGGTGGTAATCTACCTGATCTGATGGTAATCTCCCTGATCTGATGTTTATCTCCCTTATCTTATGGTAATCTCCCTGATCTGGTCCTGATCTGGTGGTAATCTCCCTGATCTGGTGGTAATCTCCTAAGTCTAGTGGTAATCTCCCTGATCTGGTGGTAGTCTTCCTGATCTGGTGGTAGTCTTCCTGATCTGATGTTAATCTCCCAGATCTGGTGGTAGTCTTCCTGATCTGGTGGTTATCTCCGTGATCTGATGGTAGTCTTCCTAGTCTGGTGGTAAACTCCCTGATCTTTTGTTAGTCTTCCTGATCTGGTGGTAATTTCCCTGATCTCATGGTAATCTCCCTGATCTGGTGGTGGTCTTCCTGATCTGTTAGTAATAGCCCTGGTCTGGCGGTAGTCTTCCTGATCTGGTGGTAATCTCCCTGATCTCATGGTAATCTCCCAAGTCTGTTGGTAGTCTTCCTGATCTGGTGGTAATCTCCCTGATCTGGTGGTAATCTCCCTGATTTTGTGGTAATCTCCCTGATCTGATGATAATCTCTCTGATCTGATGGTAATCTCACTGATCTGATGGTAATCTCCCTGATCTGGTTGTAATCTCCCTGATCTGGTGGTAATCTCCCTGATCTGGTGGTAATCTCCCTGATCTGGTGGTAAGCTCCCTGATCTGGTGGTAATCTCCCTGATCTGATGGTAATCTCCCTGATCTTATGGTAATCTCCCTGATCTGATGGTAATCTCCCTGATCTGATGGTTATCTCCGTGATCTGATGGTTATCTCCCTGATCTTATGGTAATCTCCCTGATCTGGTGTTAGTCTTCCTGATCTGTTAGTAATAGCCCTGGTCTGGCGGTAGTCTTCCTGATCTGGTGGTAATCTCCCTGATCTCATGGTAATCTCCCAAGTCTGTTGGTAGTCTTCCTGATCTGGTGGTAATCTCCCTGATCTGGTGGTAATCTCCCTGATTTTGTGGTAATCTCCCTGATCTGATGATAATCTCTCTGATCTGATGGTAATCTCACTGATCTGATGGTAATCTCCCTGATCTGGTTGTAATCTCCCTGATCTGGTGGTAATCTCCCTGATCTGGTGGTAATCTCCCTGATCTGGTGGTAAGCTCCCTGATCTGGTGGTAATCTCCCTGATCTGATGGTAATCTCCCTGATCTTATGGTAATCTCCCTGATCTGATGGTAATCTCCCTGATCTGATGGTTATCTCCGTGATCTGATGGTTATCTCCCTGATCTTATGGTAATCTCCCTGATCTGGTGTTAGTCTTCCTGATCTGGTGGTAATCTCCCTGATCTGGTGGTAGTCTTCCTAAACTGGTGGTAATCTCCCTGATCTGGTGGTAATCTCCCTGATCTGGTGGTAATCTCCAAAGTCTAGTGGTAATCTCCCTGATCTGGCGGTAGTCTTCCTGATCTGGTGGTAGTCTTCCTGATCTGATGTTAATCTCCCAGATCTGGTGGTAGTCTTCCTGATCTGGTGGTTATCTCCGTGATCTGATGGTAGTCTTCCTAGTCTGGTGGTAATCTCCCTGATCTTTTGTTAGTCTCACTGATCTGGTTGTAATCTCCCTGATCTGGTGGTAAGCTCCCTGATCTGGTGGTAATCTCCCTGATCCGATGGTAATCTCCCTGATCTGGTGGTAATCTCCCTGATCTGGTGGTAAGCTCCCTGATCTGGTGGTAATCTCCCTGATCTGATGGTAATCTCACTGATCTGATGGTAATCTCCCTGATCTTATGGTAATCTCCCTGATCTGGTGGTAATCTCCCTGATCTGGTTGTAAGCTCCCTGATCTGGTGGTAATCTCCCTGATCTGATGGTAATCTCCCTGATCTGATGGTAATCTCCCTGATCTGATGGTAATCTCCCTGATCTGATGGTAATCTCCCTGATCTGATGGTAATCTCCCTGATCTGATGGTAATCTCCCTGATCTGATGGTTATCTCCCTGATCTGATGGTTATCTCCCTGATCTGGTGGTAATAATTGCATCATTCGATGAATACCACACCAATATGGCTGATATTGTAATTCACTTCATTATTGTACAATACAGATGTTATCTCCCGTATGATACTACAATACAGATGCTATTTCATGTATGATACTACAATACAGATGCTATTTCATGTATGATACTACAATACAGATGCTATTTCATGTATGATACTACAATACAGATGATATTTCATGTATGATACTACAATACAGATGATATTTCATGTATGATACTACAATACAGATGCTATTTCATGTATGATACTACAATACAGATGATATTTCATGTATGATACTACAATACAGATGATATTTCATGTATGATACTACAATACAGATGCTATTTCATGTATGATACTACAATACAGATGCTATTTCATGTATGATACTACAATACAGATGATATTTCATGTATGATACTACAATACAGATGATATTTCATGTATGATACTACAATACAGATGATATTTCATGTATGATACTACAATACAGATGCTATTTCATGTATGATACTACAATACAGATTATATTTCATGTATGATACTACAATACAGATGCTATTTCATGTATGATACTACAATACAGATGCTATTTCATGTATGATACTACAATACAGATGCTATTTCATGTATGATACTACAATACAGATGCTATTTCATGTATGATACTACAATACAGATGATATTTCATGTATGATACTACAATACAGATGATATTTCATGTATGATACTACAATACAGATGATATTTCATGTATGATACTACAATACAGATGATATTTCATGTATGATACTACAATACAGATGATATTTAATGTATGATACTACAATACAGATGATATTTCATGTATGATACTACAATACAGTTATTTACCGTCTGATACTACCATATAATGTTATTTACTGTATAAAGCTACTATAAAGATGTTATTTCCTGTATGATACTGCAATATACAGGTTATTTCCTGTATAAAACTAAAACATGGCTGATATTCCATGTATTGTAACAAGACAGATGTTTTGTAGTTAATCGACGTGTGACATTCTAATTCTAATCACATATGATAAAAAGATACCATGTGAATTAATTCCCTTGAATCAACAGCTGTTTTGTAAATGAGATCTAATTTTAGACGTCTAAACTCAATCATCACGGAGTTCTTTACGTGCAGAGACACACGAAGAATGTGAGCAACCAATGGGCGGAAATTGACCTCACATCGACCTCTCACACAAGAACGTCGTATGCAGAGAAACACAGAGAGAATGTTGGTTGTGTGCAGAGACACACAGAGAGAATCTTGGTTGTGTGCAGAGACACACAGAGAGAATGTTGGTTGTGTGCAGAGACACACAGAGAGAATGTTGGTTGTGTGCAGAGACACACAGAGAGAATGTTGGTTGTGTGCAGAGACACACACAGAGAATGTTGGTTGTGTGCAGAGACACACAGAGAGAATGTTGGTTGTATGCAGAGACACACAGAGAGAATGTTGGTTGTGTGCAGAGACACACAGAGAGAATGTTGGTTGTGTGCAGAGACACACAGAGAGAATGTTGGTTGTGTGCAGAGACACACAGAGAGAATGTTGGTTGTGTGCAGAGACACACAGAGAGAATGTTGGTTGTGTGCAGAGAAACACAGAGAGAATCTTGGTTGTGTGCAGAGACACACAGAGAGAATCTTTGTTGTGTGCAGAGACACACAGAGAGAATGTCGTTTGTGTGCAGAGACACACAGAGAGAATGTTGGTTGTGTGCAGAGACACACAGAGATAATGTTGGTTGTGTGCAGAGACACACAGAGAGAATGTTGGTTGTGTGCAGAGACACACAGAGATACCATAACCCCCACCCCCCCACCGGCGAGATGTAGTGACGTAGTTACGGTTGATGTCATCTGGTTCTGTCCATATCCCCCCCCCCACAAATCCATAGCTATACCACAGATCAGGGGCTCATCAGCCGACTACATAAAAGGTGTTCACCTAAATACACTAGAATAACTTCAGTGATCCGTTTTTATGACAGCTCTTTTAAGTATGGTGTAACACAATGTTCAACAAGGTGTAACACAAGGTTCAACAAGGTGTAACACAAGCTCCGCTAGAGCGTGCAGAAATGTCATAGCCTCACTGATGGTTCAACAAGGTGTAACACAAGCTCCGCTAGAGCGTGCAGAAATGTCATAGCCTCACTGATGGTTTAACAAGGTGTAACACAAGCTCCCCTAGAGCGTGCAAAAATGTCATAGCTTCACTGACGGCTCACGGTGCAATGATAGAAAATGATAACCTTACTACTACAATTACGAGCAGGGATATTAAAGTAGTTCCAGAGCAACAGGCGCTTTTGAAAGATACAAAAGATCGATATATTCACATGAAAGCTTATATTTCTGTCCATGTTTGTCTAGCCAACATTTGTCTAGTCCATGTTTGTCAAGAGTCTAGTCGAAGGGTATCCATTTTTCCATAGTCCTGCCCGCACTAAATTTTAACTTCACGCAGCTTCATCTTAATTAATTGTATTGATTCGTGGATTCTTCCTGTAACTAGAACATTATGTGCTGTTTTGATTACGTCAAAGCATGAAACAAGGTACAGTAAATGTAAAATTAAAAGAAAATAATAATAATAACCTTTTTTTCTTTATCTTGGTCATTATTTTTCAAATTTTATGAATTTGCAATGATGAAATTTAAGATATTTGATTAGTCTCGAAAATTACGATAGTATTGTCTTCTTTTTCAGTACACAAAGCATTATTCTTACAAAAACATATATTTAAAATAGTATCACATATAACTCAGTCTCAACGTCTGTCATTTTTGTTTATCTTCTTAATCCGGCCAATGCATTTTTTTAACTTCATGGAATATGAACCTCTTGGTAAATAGGTTGGAAACACCATGTTTGTCTAGTCCATGTCGTCTAGTCCATGTTTATTCCATGTCTGTCCAGTCCATGTCTGTCTAGTCCATGTTTATTCCATGTCTGTCCAGTCCATGTCTGTCTAGTCCATGTTTATTCCATGTCTGTCCAGTCCATGTCTGTCTAGTCCATGTTTATTCCATGTCTGTCCAGTCCATGTCTGTCTAACCTATGTTTGTTTAGTCCATGTTTGTCTAGTCCATGTCTGTCTAGTCCATGTTTATTCCATGTCTGTCCAGTCCATGTCTGTCTAACCTATGTTTGTTTAGTCCATGTCTGTCTAGTCCATGTCTGTCTAGTCCATGTTTATTCCATGTCTGTCCAGTCCATGTCTGTCTAACCTATGTTTGTTTAGTCCATGTTTGTCTACTCAATGTTTGTTCAGTCCATGTCTGTCTAGTCCATATATGTTTAGTCCATGTTTGCCTAGTCTACGTTTGTCTAGTCTGTTTGTTTAGTCTGTTTATGTCTAGTCCATGTTTGTCTAGTCCGTTTCTGTCTAGTCCATGTTTGTCTTGTCCATGGTTATGCTGTCAGTTTTCTATCAAGTCCAACATGTGGCAACCCCATGGCCATGACTATTAAGTTCTCACATCACTTCGCCATCTTATCTCTCAGAAGCAATCAACTGGGAAACGCGCTGGATTCAGAAACGACTTTTTTTTTCCTCGAAAAACTTCGTTTTTTAAAAAAAATATTATTCTTGAATCAGCTTAGATGCAGAGTTGGTCTCCTACAAATTGCACGCCATCAAATGTGTTCACTCGGTGCGCATGCTGGTGTTTGATCTGACGGTGTATTCTCAGCATGGAGCTTTCCGCAATATTGGCTGAGTATATCAGGAGGGGGGTGGGGGGCGTCTCGTGCAATTTACGATAAGACTCTTATCAGGGGAGTCCGACAGCAGAACGGCAGCCATTTTGGGGTGAGGGGTGGCTGAAAATTTTTTGGCATTTAGGATGGGGTGGGGGTCGTTGGGGGTGAAGACATTTTCAGACTGTCCGTGGGTGGGGGTGGGTGGGTTTAAGGGCTCCGACTACGGGTTGAAAGCAGTTTTGCAGTGGCGTAGCAACGGGTGAGTACCGCAGCTCCCCCCTCACGCCACTGATGTGTTAACCAGCGCCATGTCCGATAAAAAAAATGTGTCAAGGTTTGACGCGAGATCTCGTTGAGTAAAAATCTTCAAAGAGAGACAACTTTTGCAATCCAATTTTTGGGGCTAACGATAATGTCCCATTTTGTAAACTTTGAACTTTAACCTTTGTGCTTTGACATTGGTCAAGTTTATGATGATCCGGTGTCACTTCCTTCAATAACGCTACACACTTGAACTCAGCTGTTGTTTTATTGTCATAGTAGTTCTCCTGTTGTTATCCTATGGCACTGTTTTGGAAGCTGTATCAAATGAGAATATTTTTCTATTCACGCTAAACACCAAGTTATGTTATCCATCACAATTCAGTATTACAAAACAAACCAGTTATCATCCACAGACCAGTTATCATCCACAGACCAGTTATCATCCACAGACCAGTTATCATCCACATACCAGTTATCATCCACAGACCAGTTATCATCCACAGACCAGTTATCATCCACAGACCAGTTATCATCCACAGACCAGTTATCATCCACAGACCAGTTATTCCATCACAACCTTGTCCATCTACAGCAACCCTGACAATCCACCACAACCATCTCAATCCACCACAAGCCAGACAATGAACCACAACCCTGACAATCCACCACAACCCTGACAATCCATCACAACCCTGACAATCCACCACAACCCTGACAATCATCCAGAACCCTCAAATTCCAATATAAAATAAACTACGGATGTTTGTATGACGCAATAATCTTGTGTATAGAAGGAGCGTCTGTAACATTAACCGATAAGATAGGATAAACCGGACAATCAACATGACAATCAACGTGACAATCAACATTACAATCAACATGACAATCAACGTGACAATCAACATGACAATTCTCAGTCACCCTCGTCATCCCTTCAATTTTTTCTTCATTTCTCTCATTTGATTGATTCGTTGTTAACCTGTGACGACATTTGAAGCAATTTTAAAGTTAAATTGGAATTTGATTGAATTTAAATCAAGTTCTACTACTCTCACCAATTTTAAGGTTACATAAAGCTTTCTAGAGCAGTGCTTCTCAAAGTGATGGTCCGCAGACCGGTGCCGGTCCGTGGGCCATCCGCCGCCGGTCCGCAGAAGTTATCAAAAAAGGACAGAAAACAAATGTCAGTGCAGGGAAAATATTGCACCGGTCCCTGGTGCAGTGGAAAAAAATCCTGCCGGTCCGTCATACTAAAAAGTTTGAGAAGCACTGTTCTAGAGTGTTCTCACAAATTTAAGAGTGACAAAAAATTAAGATATAAAAAATCTCTTTATTGTAACATGACCGATCGTTGAGGACACTTGAGCAACATATGATCCTTGTTTTAATTTATAGAACTGACAGGCATTACACATCAAAAAATGGTGGTACAATCCAAATGAGTTATTTTTAAAACAGACTTTTTGATATAAAACACCAACAAATGTTGCATGCAGTCTGTAGTGTCAATCATGCTGGACAACTGCAGCAACCTTGGGAGCTTGTGGTTTAAGACAAACTAATCCAATGGAATATTACATGGATCAACTGTTTTTATTATATAACATTAACATAGTAGAGAACCCGTTAGAGTTTAACAAATATTTTAGAAACAAACTGATTCCTGCTCACAGCTTCAAAAAAACAAGTCTTTGATATTTTTATGAGAAAAAAATCAATTGCTTCCATTCTTATTGATAAACTAGTGTATCACCCGTAAAAAATGACGGCAGTTTTCAAAATAAATACACATCAGATTAAAAAATAACGTAATACAGAACTTTCATTTATTTTATTTATTTTTATTTTATTCATTTATTTCCCTATTGAACAATTTTATGCGTCCGTTCCAAAAAAGTTCTTTTTTGGGGCAGTAATTTGGTGCGCTGCTTTCTAAAATTAGTAGTGTCACTGATAGACATACGTGACAGAGATTGCAAATTATGTATATTAATTTAAAAGACAATTATGATTTTCCAACATATTATATTTTTAATATACCAAATGAAATGACTTCTTCACTAAATAATCTCAAGGAAAGGGGAATCACATTTTTTAATAAATAATAATGTCACTATGTGCACAGATAAACGATAAAAAAAATATTCCAGATCTTTGCGAAACAAAACTTTTTTTTTCTCCTTATAATATATACAGTGTAAATCACATAAAAAGAATAAGTAGTCATACACTAGATAATGTCAACTTTGGTAACTGATGGAAACTTTTGCCACTGGCAGTTGACAACTTTTGTTACTGGCAGTTGACAACTTTTGTTACTGGCAGTTGACAACTTTTGTTACTGGCAGTTGACAACTTTTGTTACTGGCAGTTGACAACTTTTGTTACTGGCAGTTGACAACTTTTGTTACTGGCAGTTGACAACTTTTGCCACCGAGAGATGTGTGACATAATTTATGGATTTCCCTTCTGATCACAAGAAAAATGTCCCAAATTAAAGATGACAACTTTAGTTAACACTGTCATAACCACACGATGGACACACACACACACACTGAAACATCTAGAAATTCTTGGAAGAATACTTCTAAATTAAATTCTGATCCCCATGGCCGTAACTTATGAATAGACAGCTACTCGTGTACACATTATGTACACACCAATCAAAGTAGGAACTTGACCATTCATTGTGTGCAAATGAATCAAAGCAAGAACTTGACCACTCATTATGTACACATCAGTAATGTCAGGAGCATAGCTGGAGATTGTGTACAAACCCATGAAAGCTGGGATTTGTTTGCACTTGTACATTGTGTACACATCAGCAACAGCTAGGACTTGGCGATTTGTAACATTTGATGAATGTCAGTGAGCTTCTCCCGAACTTTGCCAATCTTTTCACCGGCTGTCATTTCTGCCACATCTATCTTAGTCCACTCAGAGAATGACACGGCTGTAATCAGATATAATAAATGTCACAGGTGGCATTAAAACATGTTGTTGACGTGCATTATGGTGTTTATTTAGATTTTATGGTCTATTTTAGTAACAACAATTATGATTCTTTGTAATGAACATTTAAGGAATAAGAGAAAATCCCTAAATTTTAACGAACGAGTGCATACCTTTGTTTTTAATTTTGTCTATCAACTTGTCTCTCTTGTCTGTTTCTTGATTTTGTAGAAATCCATTTTCAATGTCTTGTAAGATAGCCTTCCCAGTGTCAAAGGCATCAGTCATGGTTCCAAGAATTACACCAACAGGGCCATTCGCTGCCCAACCGGAACAGTATAGACCTGATAGTGGGTACAAGTAAATAATATCTTGTGAGAAGGTACACGCTAAAAGATTTTTTTAGAATATTAAAGATGCTCCTTCTATGTAGAAGATTATTGTATCCAATGTTCTATATTAGAACACACAAACCAAGCTGACCTGTTGGCAAATGATGAAGCACTCACAAACCACGGCTATTTCTGGATTGTGTTGCACAATGCCCAGCCGCCTTTTACCCCAACTAATTTCGGGTACCCATTGGAGCTGGGTGGACTCAGGGACACCCTAAGGCTTGGGAACAGGCTCTGCATTCACAGAGATTTGAACCCATGACTCTCATTACGCCAGCCTAGCTTGCATGCCACTGGACCACCAAATTGGAAGTAGGTATAAGAAAATTAAATATGGAACAAGTAGGTATAAGAAAATTAAATATGGAACAAGTTAAAGTTTTAAGATGAAAAAAATGGCAACAAACCTGTGATATATTTTCTTTATTTTAAAAAAAGGTCTTTGTATATATCAAAAACTATTCTAATGATACACAGTTCTCAAAACTATTCTAATAACATGGTCTTAAATCAGCTTGTTAAAACTTATCTATTCCAGTTAAGCCCTGAAATTATATAACCCAGTGATCCCCCAAGACCTAAGCATCCAAGTTATCCAGGTTATCTATCACTTCTATCACCAGTATTCACCAGCTAATTACTAAATATATTTATCATCACATTTACACTCAAGACTAATTAACTGCTGATGAAAATTAACACATTTGTGTCCCCTTCTAGTGACCTGGTGGCAGAGCCTGTCAGTAGACCTAGTTAGTATCTGGCAGAGTCTGTCAGCAGATCTAGTTAGTATCTCACTAACCATGTTTTAATAATACACACAGACACACCACATGCCTCAGCCCCTGCCCAATGCCACCTGTCTGAAACATCAATCTGACAGCTGACTGGACTACAGAACAAACAAGAGTTTGAATGACACCAGTTCCCATCCTCTTACCCACTCCCTCCCCCCACCCCCACCATCTGGTCACAAACACAAACAAATGGTATTTACCTCAAAATCACATTCTAAGAAATAAGGCAAAGCTCAATGCAGATGTTGCTGCTGCTATTTCTTGATACAAATCAGTTTTTAAATGATCAACTAACCATCAAAATTACCATTTACAAAAATATTTGCAACCCCCCCACCCCCACCATTTCTTCATTATAATTACAGCATCAATTTGTTTCAAGTCTAAGTTAAAGACAAATGTAACAAGAGATAAAGTCTGCCAATTAGGGCTGTCAATATTGTTAGACAAATGTAACAACAGATAATGTCTACCAATTAGGGCTGTCAATATTGTAAGACAAATGTAACAACAGATAGTGTCTACCAATTAGGGCTGTCAATATTGTAAGACAAATGTAACAACAGATAGTGTCTACCAATTAGGGCTGTCAATATTGTAAGACAAATGTAACAAGAGATAGAGTCTATCAATTAGTGCTGTCAATATTGTAAGACAAATGTAACAACAGATAGTGTCTACCAATTAGGGCTGTCAATATTGTAAGACTAATGTAACAAGAGATAGTGTCTACCAATTAGGGCTGTCAATATTGTAAGACAAATGTAACAACAGATAGTGTCTACTAATTAGGGCTGTCAATATTGTTGATGCCCAGTACCTGTTTAAAATGCCTCAAAATGTTCGCCGCCATGCCCGCTGTTAGCCTTATATTTCTTTGTTTATTAAGGCAATGCTAATTTAGATGCAATGAATCAGTGATGTAAAATTGATGACATTGAAATACTACTATAGTACAGTGCCAAAGTGCTTTTTTTATGGGCGTGGGGGGGCTAAACAAAGTCTTTTAAAAATAAATTGAGGTAATCTAAACATGGTGGTTATTTCTTGTTCATAGATAACAACTGTTGTAATTAATCAAACTTTCGGGGACTTTCCCTTACTGAGTGGACCCAGTCCCCAGCATTTATTTTTGTTATTACTTGTACAGTGAAAATCATTCAACAACTGAAATATTAATTTTTTTTAAACCCAATAATAGAGGAGTTTTTTAAAAAAGTATGGTGAGGAAAGGAGTGGGGGGAAGGGCTGTCATTTCCTGCCCTTCCTAAGTCTCTGCAATGCTGTCTATTTTTCTTATTTGAACAATTCAAAGGACAAAAACCTTTGTTTATGTTCAAAGAAAAAGGTGTATCAAAATACATTGTATTTTGTAAGGACCCTGTTTTATTTCCGGCTGACATTTCTTTTTAAGCGTTTTCATGTTAAACGTATTTCACAGCAAAATTTCAAATGAAAAGTTTTGATTTGATAAATTGTTCGCGAGCCGAAATGTGAACACAGTAGGGCCCCAGTTCGACCACCATAGGTAAAGACATTGCAGCAACATTTTCAAGGGTACCAGGGCCCAATTTTACTACCCGAGTACCCATTGACAGGCCTACTACCAAAAGGAATGAATTCAACAAGGTAGGAGGAAGCATGATGATGGTGTCCCCAAGAAAAAAGAACTTTACCCTCCCCTCTTGACTATATAAATTTTATAAAAATCTAATTTTTGCGGCTTGGCGTCTCTCTGCTTAGCATCTATTTGGATTTTACATCGCAGCTCGATCTTTTAATTACAATTTTTTGAGGCCCCTATCCTATTAACTCGTGAAGGATTCCGGATTCAACGCATCCGGTTCTGTCGTCAACTTTTTCAAAACACTTGTAAACACGTTTTCTGACTTGCTAAAGAGCTGAAATTTTCACAGTAGGTTTGGCTTGTGGGGAGTGTCACATGTGAATCTTGAGTGAGTCACAAGTGTAGCATGTGTGTATTGCGTGATCGTCTGATGGAGAGGTCACGTGAGTAATAAGCGCGGGAAGAGAGAAGCCTTCCCATTGGCTGAGAAGGTTGGGCGAGCAGTTGTCAGAGGAGTTCCGTATTAAAAAGACATTCTGTGAATTACTAAATAATAAAACCAGAGACTGTATTAACATTAGTCTGTGAATTCCTAAATGATACAACCAGAGACTGTAATTATATTAATATTTTTATTCGTTGAACAATAGACAAGGAACATTGTTTGAATTCCACTGGATTATTAGTTAATTTTACTAATAATGATTGTTAAAAGTATTTTAATTACAAAAAAATTACAGATGTGTTTAAAAATTCCATTTTTCATTTTTTCATCACAGGCAGACTGTTGCAGTCCTACAGATTTTTTCTCATTAATTTTTTTATGTTTAGACTGTTGCAGTCCTACAGATTTTTTCTCTTGATTTTTTATGTCTAGATGTTGTATGTAAGGCAATGAATGTCCATTGATGATAAATATTTGAAATTTGAATATAGATATAGATTAATTTGATTTTATGAAGACCAAAAATGTTGTATTTCATAAACATTTTTTTTTAAGGATGGGGGTGAATGTCACATGTGAATCATGAGTGAGTCACCAGTGTAGCATGTGTGTATTGCGTGATCGTCTGACGGAGAGGTCACGTGAGTAATAAGCGCGGGAAGAGAGAAGCCTTCCCATTGGCTGAGAAGGTTGGGCAAGCAGTTGTCAGAGGAGTTCCGTAGTGAAAGGACGGAATGTGTGTGTGCCTCAAGATTTCCACGTTGTATAACCTCAAATTACATTTCTGTGTACAAAGTATAAATATTAAAGTTGTTTTATTGAAACAAGTTCTTCAGTGGATTATTGTGTACAAGATTATGTATTGAGAGAACGCCTACAAGAGTTACATATTAAATAAGAATAACCAGCCATAGTTACGGTTACAGGGAGGATAAAGCTATTAAATTTTCAGATCGATCGAATATACCGTAATTAAATTAATGCATTTTTAGTTTATCTCTATATGTAGCGGCAAGCTTTTGTTGACATTTTACGTGTCACGCTGAGTTAAGTTCAACCATCCTTAACCAAAACTTTTTCCGTTTTACAACAAAAAAAGGGTATTTAAGGCAATCTCAGTCTGTAAATGTCAGGGCGACTCAGAACTTTTGTGTTAGTTGATCAAATTTTATATGTCACATTAAATCCCACAATCGATCACAATAAATATCAATAAAACTTAGAGTTCTGTGTTCTGTGACTACTTTGTGACTACAAAATTATTTTCTGCTTTTTCATGCGAGATTCTACATTCCTCACTGCAGCTGGGCCTCATTCTACATTCCTCACTGCAGCTGGGCCTCATTCTACATTCCTCACTGCAGCTGGGCCTCATTCTACATTCCTCACTGCAGCTGGGCCTCATTCTACATTCCTCACTGCAGCTGGGCCTCATTCTACATTCCTCACTGCAGCTGGGCCTCATTCTACATTCCTCACTGCAGCTGGGCCTCATTCTACATTCCTCACTGCAGCTG
Organism: Ampullaceana balthica; assembly: GCA_944989445.1. Classification (NCBI taxonomy): domain Eukaryota; kingdom Metazoa; phylum Mollusca; class Gastropoda; family Lymnaeidae; genus Ampullaceana; species Ampullaceana balthica. Next base: position 1,168,308 of record CALYLW010000009.1, on the reverse strand, counting down.
GGCCTCATTCTACATTCCTCACTGCAGCTGGGCCTCATTCTACATTCCTCACTGCAGCTGGGCCTCATTCTACATTCCTCACTGCAGCTGGGCCTCATTCTACATTCCTCACTGCAGCTGGGCCTCATTCTACATTCCTCACTGCAGCTGGGCCTCATTCTACATTCCTCACTGCAGCTGGGCCTCATTCTACATTCCTCACTGCAGCTGGGCCTCATTCTACATTCCTCACTGCAGCTGGGCCTCATTCTACATTCCTCACTGCAGCTGGGCCTCATTCTTTAAAAATGTTTTTTTGTTCATTTTATTTGTTTTGCTTTCCTGTTAGTGGGCTGAAGAAGGATTTTTCAGACATGTTTGGTGTTTTTTTGGGTGTGTTTTTTAGGCCTGACCAACCTTTTTTAGGCCTGACCAACCTTTTTTAGGCCTGACCAACCTTTTTTAGGCCTGGCCAACCTTTTTTAGGCCTGACCAACCTTTTTTAGGCCTGACCAACCTCTTTTAGGCCTGACCAACCTTTTTTAGGCCTGACCAACCTTTTTCAGGCCTGACCAACCTTTTTTAGGCCTGACCAACCTTTTTGTATGTATTTACTTCATTCTAACCTGGCGGCTGGATAGTGCAGTCAATAGTGCGCTCGCCTCACAAGCTGAGGGGCGTGGGATCTAGCCCCCGTTAAAGCCACAATAAAAATGTTAATGAATAACTAATGCTAAGAAAGTCCTCCGCTGACCTGGAGAGGGATGGGCGCCGCCAGGGTCTACCAAGCCCCGAGAAAGTTCTAATGGAAACATTAGAACCCCCTACGACCACGAGGTTATGGGACCAAAAAAAACAAAAAAACCTGATATCAGTACCTACCCCAATAACTTTAATTTCTATGAATAGCACAAATTGTGAATCTGTTGCATATATATATAATTAATGATTTTATTTATTTGTTTAGAGACATCACCTTGACCCCCAAAAAACAATATTTGAACATTGATGTTAACTGTAGAAAATCTATGAAAAATATGCATCAATAAAGTATTTGCAACTTTACAATGCAAGTGTAAAGATTAATTTTTTCGTGGAAGTTTTAAATGAAGGTAAAAACTTTATTCAAATTTTATGTTTTATTCCACCTATTTGTGTTGCAGTACTGACTATGTTGACCTTTGGTCAGTCTCACCACCTCATTCCACTCACTAACACTTTTCTATCTCCATGCTTGTATTCCCATCCTGATTGAGATGTTTTCCCACAACATCCATCTAAGACTAGGTCTAATTTAGTTTGAGCTTACATTCCTTTACTAACTTCCCTCTTCTGTCATTGGACATTCTGCCTAGGATTGTATGAATCTGTCATTGGACATTCTGCCTAGGATTGTATGAATCTGTCATTGGACATTCTGCCTAGGATTGTATGAATCTGTCATTGGACATTCTGCCTAGGATTGTATGAATCTGTCATTGGACATTCTGCCTAGGATTGTATGAATCTGTCATTGGACATTCTGCCTAGGATTGTATGAATCTGTCATAGGACATTCTGCTAGGATTGTATGAATCTGCCATTGGACATTCTGCCTAGGATTGTATGAATCTGTCATAGGATATTTTACCTAGGATTGAATGAGATTTAAGGAACATCAAGCAGTTTAATTGCATATATTATAAGTTTCATCCAATGAACATACCTTCTATACCCTGAACTCTTGAATCTTTGTGACGTATAACTCCCTTGTGTGAATCAAATGGTATAGAATGGTCTAAGGGAAGACTCTTGTAGCCTATACTCCGTAGCACCTGGGGAAAAAAAGGTAAGGATAAAATATAGAAGTGAAAAGGAAATTGGAGAATAACTAAGTACAAGTATGAGCACCATAAAGATGGGTCAACAACCAAAAAATTATACTTTTCCAAAATGTAACCTTTTCTAAAATATAACTTTTCACAAATGAAACTTTTTTTGAAACCTAAGAGAACCTTTATGAGCTGAATTGAAATGAGTTTACCAGGCCACAGTGCAGACTGTCTGTGACATCTGTACCAACTGCTTGTTGAGTCATCAGATCATTGCCCTGAACAAAGAAAATCAATTTAAAGGAATGAACACACAAAATGTCTTGAATTTTATGAAAACTTTTTATTTTGGTAACATTAGGCCACAGATAAACAAAAACTTTAACATTTATACAACAAAATATAAACCAAGAGTATATTGTTCAAGTCAGAGCAAGCCTATGAAAATTCTGTTTAATTTCATCAAGCAAAGGGAAACCACCCCAAGTTTTCCAGATACATTTCTACCACTTGAACAATCAAGCTCTGGCATGTTTGAACACAAGATTAACAAAAAAATAAAACTCCACCTCAAGTCTGTTGACAGTAAACTCAACAGCCTTGACTTGACCTTCTGCTGTCTCCTGTATTTTGATTGGACTTCTAAGAAATACAAGCCGCCACTCTCTGCTGGCCGCCGCCCACCTCTTGCTGGTCTCATCATTGGGTTGAACAGCCGAGTTAAACATGAGCTCAGTGATTCGTTTCCTTGGTCTTGGAATATCTGCAGTGGAGGGAGAATCACTTGAAATAAAACATCACATGTGCATAACTCAAACTGACCTGAGATAATCAGATGGAGGATTGAAATACAGTCGAAACCGGTTAAGTCGATGGCGTTGGGGTATGAAAATTGGCGTCCACATAACCGATGATCGAGTTAAAACGAAAACCAATATGGCGGCAAAATATTAACATGTGCTTGAAATTTCTTTATGTGCGTGATTAATTAGTTAGCGTTAATTAGTGATGGGACGATTAATCGGATCGTAACCCTACTATTTCTTCACTCTTTCCTAAGGTTGGAATGACCGTTCGTTTTTAAGGACCGTTTAAAATTTAAATATAACCATGGTTCCCACTCAGGAAAACGGGAAAAAGTCTGGAATTCTTTAAAAAAATTTCTCGGCCTTGAAAGTCGGGAAAAGTTATGACTAATCGGGAATTTATATATATATATATATATATATATATATATATATATATATATATATATTTATGCCGAAGTAAAGGACTTTGATTATATCTCTGTCATGTTTCGATTCCATTTAATTAAAAATAAGTTACCAGTTTACAATTGTCTGCGCATGCGCTAAAAGGTCAAAGTTTACGCTTCACGTGTCTCAGCCGCTCGCGTTTGCCGTCGTATCAGCGAATTTAAAATACAAATAAACAAATCAATATGGTTATTTTAAGTTTAATGCTTTTGACGTGCAGGATATCTGTTACTATCAGAACGTTCTCAAATTTCCCCAGTCAATCAAACTTGTAATATAAATAAAACTATTGTGGCCTTGACCGTTGATCACAGCACGCTGTGGGCTGTGTGTTGACCTCGGCCGGCAACTAAGTCTAAGCGAATTTTTTTAAAAATCATTCCTTATCAGAAATGATTTCATTTCATCGTCACGCGCGTGTTAGTGTCACAGTCACGTATCTTACTGGTAACAAAGCAATAACAAACTTTTAAAAGAATCATAATTTTTTTATTTGATTAAATAAAAACCACCATTGAATGTCGAATCTCGATACAAACCTTTATTTTCATTTCTAAAGATATTCGTTTATATTAAATAATAAAATGATTAATACATCAGAAAATGAATTAAGTTTAATAATAATATAACATGCACTGCAAAATAACGACCTTTATCACGATTGTCCAGTACCTCGGGTGAATACATACTCCATGGATACACGTCGAACTAATAATTCACACACGCAAAACATCGGGTAATTTTTTATTGAAATCTCGTAGAATCACACAATAGCCGGAAGTCTTGAAGAAAAGCGAGATGTCAACACTGTTTTGAACTAAAAATGCCAGAGTGCATTGCTAGGCCAACCGACGAGGATCGAGCTAACCAAGTTAAGTTGCAAATTTGGTCCTCTTTTGTGCTCGAGGTACTAGGTTTCGTCGACTTAGAAAAATCGAATTAGCCGATGAAAAAATGCTAAGACAAAGAGAGAATTTGGCGGTTCCAATAAAAAACGTCGATTTAGTGGGGTGGTCGAGCTAACCGAGCTCGAGGTAAGTGGGTTTGACTGTAGATCATGGTCTAACTAACCAGAGGATTGGACCAGACATGGTCAATGTAAGCAGACATGATATGTTGTTGGACCAGACATGGTCAATATAAGCAGACATGATATGTTGTTGGACCAGACATGGTCAATGTAAGCAGCCATGATATGTTGTTGGACCAGACATGGTCAATGTAAGCAGACATGATATGTTGTTGAACCAGACATGGTCAATGTAAGCAGACATGATATGTTGTTGGACCAGACATGGCCAATGTAAGCAGGCATGATATGTTGTTGGACCAGACATGGTCAATGTAAGCAGACATGATATGTTGTTGGACCAGACATGGTCAATGTAAGCAGCCATGATATGTTGTTGGACCAGACATGGTCAATGTAAGCAGACATGATATGTTGTTGGACCAGACATGGTCAATGTAAGCAGCCATGATATGTTGTTGAACCAGACATGGTCAATGTAAGCAGACATGATAAGTTGTTGAACCAGACATGGTCAATGTAAGCAGCCATGATATGTTGTTGAACCAGACATGGTCAATGTAAGCAGCCATGATATGTTGTTGAACCAGACATGGTCAATGTAAGCAGACATGATATGTTGTTGAACCAGACATGGTCAATGTAAGCAGCCATGATATGTTGTTGAACCAGACATGGTCAATGTAAGCAGCCATGATATGTTGTTGAACCAGACATGGTCAATGTAAGCAGACATGATATGTTGTTGGACCAGACATGGTCAATGTAAGCAGACATGATATGTTGTTGAACCAGACATGGTCAATGTAAGCAGCCATGATATGTTGTTGAACCAGACATGGTCAATGTAAGCAGCCATGATATGTTGTTGAACCAGACATGGTCAATGTAAGCAGCCATGATATGTTGTTGAACCAGACATGGTCAATGTAAGCAGCCATGATATGTTGTTGAACCAGACATGGTCAATGTAAGCAGCCATGATATGTTGTTGAACCAGACATGGTCAAAGTAAGCAGCCATGATATGTTGTTGAACCAGACATGGTCAATGTAAGCAGACATGATATGTTGTTGAACCAGACATGGTCAATGTAAGCAGACATGATATGTTGTTGAACCAGACATGGTCAATGTAAGCAGCCATGATATGTTGTTGAACCAGACATGGTCAATGTGAGCAGAAATGATATGTTGTTGAACCAGACATGGTCAATGTAAGCAGACATGATATGTTGTTGAACCAGACATGGTCAATGTAAGCAGCCATGATATGTTGTTGAACCAGACATGGTCAATGTAAGCAGCCATGATATGTTGTTGAACCAGACATGGTCAATGTGAGCAGAAATGATATGTTGTTGAACCAGACATGGTCAATGTAAGCAGACATGATATGTTGTTGAACCAGACATGGTCAATGTAAGCAGACATGATATGTGGACTACTTTCTTGTGCCAATTTAATGTAAGCAGCAATACCATGCTACAATATAGCTGAGGTCAAGAGGTCCAATTTAATGTAAGCAGCAATACCATGCTACAATATAGCTGAGGTCAAGAGGTCCAATTTAATGTAAGCAGCAATACCATGCTACAATATAGCTGAGGTCAAGAGGTCCAATTTAATGTAAGCAGCAATACCATGCTACAATATAGCTGAGGTCAAGAGGTCCAATTTAATGTAAGCAGCAATACCATGCTACAATATAGCTGAGGTCAAGAGGTCCAATTTAATGTAAGCAGCAATACCATGCTACAATATAGCTGAGGTCAAGAGGTCCAGAAGAAAAAACAATGGCTACCATAAACTGACAAAAGAATGAACTGGTGAAATATAAACTGACCAAAGAATAAAGTGATGAAATATTAAACTGACCAAAGAATAAAGTGATGAAGCCCCACAAAGCAACAGAAATATCAATTGATGATCTGCCATGTGCCAGCAATTTAAAAAAGCAGTCTGCCTCACCAGGTCACCTTAAAAGAATGTCAGTCTGCAGAACTACAAAGAACCTTAGAGGTAGATGGCTCACAGGTCGAGATGGCTCACAGCCTCACAGGTTGATATGGCTCACAGACTCACAGGTTGACATGGCTCACAGCCTCACAGGTTGATATGGCTCACAGACTCACAGGTTGACATGGCTCACAGACTAACAGGTTGACATGGCTCACAGACTCACAGGTTGACATGGCTCACAGACTCACAGGTTGACATGGCTCACAGACTCACAGGTTGACATGGCTCACTGCCTCACAGGTTGACATGGCTCACAGACTCACAGATTGACATGGCTCACAGACTCACAGGTTGACATGGCTCACAGCCTCACAGGTTGATATGGCTCACAGCCTCAGATGTTGACCAAGAATTAAATGGATGAGGTGCAGAAGGACAAACAACACGTGGAGGTACAAGCAATGAGGTGAAAGGTAGTAGTTATGTCCAAATACAGAATGTGGCTGTGTAGGGTGCTGTAGTGGCCGTGTAGGGTGCTGTAGTTGCTGTGTAGGGTGCTGTAGTGGCTGGGTAGGGTGCTGTAGTGGCTGTGTAGGGTGCTGTAGTGGCTGGGTATGGTGCTGTAGTGGCCGTGTAGGGTGCTGTAGTGGCCGGGTAGGGTGCTGTAGTGGCCGGGTAGGGTGCTGTAGTGGCGGTGTAGGGCGCTGTAGTGGCGGTGTAGGGCGCTGTAGTGGCCGTGTAGGGCGCTGTAGTGGCCGTGTAGGGCGCTGTAGTGGCCGTGTAGGGCGCTGTAGTGGCGGTGTAGGGCGCTGTATTGGCGGTGTAGGGCGCTGTAGTGGCGGTGTAGGGGGCTGTAGTGGCCGTGTAGGGTGCTGTAGTGGCCGTGTAGGGTGCTGTAGTGGCCGTGTAGGGTGCTGTAGTGGCCGTGTAGTGGCTGTGTAGGGTGCCGTAGTGGCTGAGTAGTGGCCGTGTAGGGTGCTGTAGTGGCTTTTTAGGGTGCTGTAGTGGCTGTGTATGGTGCTGTAGTGGCTGTGTAGGGTGCTTCAGTGAAAGGTGGTGGTTATGTTTAAATAAATAATTAGGCTGTGTAGGGCGCTGCAGTGCCACGGATGATAACAACAGTTTAAACATAGGAAAATCATGATGTATTTCTGTAAACATTTAAAGGCAAGGCTTAACACTGTACAAATTAACTAAGTGTGACACAACACATGGTATTATTGTGAATGAGCCATCTTCTAACTGTCATAACCACAGGGCTCAGTTTTAGGACCAATCCTTTTCTCTATGTACACACGTCATTTTGGCAGAATCATTGATGATCGTGGTATATCTGGTAAATTATTTGTGGATGACACACAGCTTTACATGAGTTTCCACTTGAATAATTTCTGCTGCATCAAACAGATGGAAGTTGAACGATGACAAGAAAGAAGCACTTATTTTATAGTTCTTACATCAATCTTCAAAAAGTTGTCAAAGCAGCGATAAAAGTTGGCACTTTTGAAATATGTCCATCCAGTATTTTTAAAAGGAAAAAGACCAGTAACTGGTATTTATTTTGAGAGTGTGAACCATTCTGGGAGTAGAAAACAGAATAAAAAGCTGTGTTTGTGGTATCAGTGCAATTCACTTATGAAGAAATTCTGAGAGATAACAGGAACGATTTTTGAGACAACATTTGTTTCTAAAAAGATAAAGCCAATATGGCGAGTAGGAAACGAAAAGTTACAGAAGAGAATCGTACTTTTAACTCTTCGTGGGAACTTGAATTTTTGTTTTCTCTGTTTAATGAAAAGCCAGTGTGTTTGATTTGTCAGGCTACTATTTCTGTTATCAAAAATTCAAATCTGCAGAGACACCACACCACCAGTCAGTGCATGCTGATTTTGATAACGATTATCCGAAAGGAACAAAGCTAAGAGAAGACAAAGTTAGTTCTTTAAAGAAGAATTTAAATGGCCAGCAAAATGTTTTCCGCCGGATTTTGAGTTCAAGTGATTGTGCTACTGAAGCGTCTTTTAAAATTAGCTGGTTGTTAGCGAAGAAACAAAAATCGTATCGGGATGGTGAAACGGTTAAACTTTGTTTTCAAGAATGTGCTGATTCATTATTTTCTGAGTTTAAAAACAAGGAAGAAATAAAGAAACAAATCTCTTATCTTCAGCTTTCCCACCAGACTGTTGCAAAACGTGTTGAAAGTATGTCCGGGAATATATTGGAGCAGTTGCTTACGGATTTAAAAAACGCTTCTGGTTTCAGTCTGGCACATGGCGTAGGGAAGGGGGGGCATTTGCCCCCCCCCCTACATTTGAGAAAAAAATAATTATTTTATTAAATGCATTAATAAATGTTGTATTTTAACTATTACAGCACTAATTTGTAAGTCTTATTAATTTCTAAGGCTATTTTCAACCCTTATTTTATACTGAACTTGAATTTAATTGAAAATTGTACCTGTATGGCATTGCCAGTTAAAATAAAATAAAAAGTGGGATTTTTTTGCCCCCCCCCCTGGAAAAATTCCTAGCGACGCCCATGGTCTGGCATTGGATGAATCATGTGATATCACTGACACGGTTCAACTGATAGCTATGGTTAGGTTTGACAAGGGGCAGACATTTAAAGAAGAATTACTGACACTAATTCCATTAAAAAATACAACCCGTGGTGAGAATGTATATAAAGCACTGAAGGAATTTCTATTAAACAACAACATCAATTTGAGGAAGCTGATTTCTGTTACAACGGATGATGCTCCAGCAATGAAAGAAAGTTGGACTCATTGGTTTGCTGAAGGCTGACAATGATTTTCCAGACATTCAATCTTATCATTGTATAATTCACCAACAATCTCTTTCCTCAAGTTGAAGGATGAAAAATTGCAAAATGTTATGGATGTTGTGGTGAAAAGTGTTAATTTTATTCGAGCTAATCCATTAAATCACAGGCAGTTTAAGACTTTGTTAGAAGAGTATGATAACAATTTTGGGGATTTTATTCTTCATACTGATGTTCGTTGGATGAGCAAAGGAAAGGTTCTGTCACGATTTTGGAACCTAATTGACGAAGTAAAACTGTTTCTCAGGTCTAAAAAGAAGGAAGATTTGTTAAATTATATAGAACTACCTGATTTTTTTGTAAAATTAGCATTTCTAACCGACATCACGGATCAACTGAATAAATTTAATTTAAAATTGCAAGGACGTTTTCAAATCTTACCAACGCTAATGAGAGAAATCAGTATTTTTGAATCCAAGCTCGATTTTTTCATCACCCAACTAAATCAGTCAAATTTTACTCACTTCCCAGCTCTTGCCGAGGCTGCTCAACAACTTCCAGAGCTTGTCACAAATGAGCAATTCTATCTTTTATTAGAAAAGTTAAAGCTGGATTTCACAGACCGATTTAAAGATATTCGAAATCTTACACCTGTTTTGCTTTTTGTAGAAAATCTTTTTACTAGTGATGTCTCTAATATAGCCTCGAAAATGACCATATTAGGAGCAGACGAAGGTGCAGTGCAGCTTGAAATCATCGAGATTCAGCATAACACGCCGCTTCGTGATAAACATAAGAATTCGTCGCCAACTAAATTCTGGATGACATATGTTTCTGCAGGCGAATTTCCGCAACTATCGAAAAGTTGTAGAAAAATATTAACCATGTTTGGGAGTACCTACGTCTGTGAAGCTGGATTCTCCATCATGAATAATATAAAATCTAAAAAACGAAACGCTTTGACTGATGAGCATTTGGAAAACTTAATAAGAGCAGCAGTTACAGAATACGAACCGCAAATTAAGAAAATTGCAAGTACAGTTCAAAGCCAAATATCACATTAAAGATGTGTTACAGTTTTTATTCATGTTATTTTTCGTATTGATCAGGAGACAAAGTTACATAAGGTAGGAAGTATTTATACATTTAATAATTTTCTTAAGACGTTAATTGCTTGCGGCCCCCGGCCTCATAGGGAAAAAAAATTTGGCCTGCGGGGTCAAAAATGTTGGACAGCACTGCACTAGTATGACTCATCCTTGTGTATATTGATACACTAGTATGACTCATCCTTGTGTATATTGATACACTAGTATGACTCATCCTTGTGTATATTGATACACTAGTATGACTCATCCTTGTGTATATTGATACACTACCTCACTGCCCTAGTTTCAGCCAGGGTGTTACACACCTTGTGTATATTGATACACTACCTCACTGCCCTAGTTTCAGCCAGGGTGTTACACACCTTGTGTATATTGATACACTACCCCACTGCCCTAGTTTCAGCCAGGGTGTTACACACCTTGTGTATATTGATACACTACCCCACTGCCCTAGTTTCAGCCAGGGTGTTACACACCTTGTGTATATTGATACACTAGTATGACTCATCCTTGTGTATATTGATACACTAGTATGACTCATCCTTGTGTATATTGATACACTACCCCACTGCCCTAGTTTCAGTCAGGGTGTTACACACCTTGTGTATATTGATACACTACCCCACTGCCCTAGTTTCAGCCAGGGTGTTACACACCTTTGATGATGCTGTCCAACCCTTGAACATCCTGCGGTTGTATGACCGACCGTGTGTTTGGCAAATTGATCATCTCTCTCAACTCCTTGATAGTAAAAGCAACTTGCAGCGGCCCCCTCCGACCAACAACATGGACTCGTTTGATTTTACTGCTCCTGAGCACTTCCAAGGCATGCTGGGAGATATCTGTTGTCTTGTGATAAAAAACAAATGGTGTGTTAGTTTATTAGCTTCCAAAATTGTTGTTTACTTTACATTGTGTCATTGTCTGTCAAAGAGTTTTGAAATACTACAATCAAATGGATCCAATATTGCTACAGTACATTATGTAAATTAAATTACATAGCATAAATTAAATGGGTTGGCCTGGTCACTACTTGAGTAAATAATTATAAAGATTATCTTTAAAAGAGGCCACAGTAATTATTTTTGTAGTATCTTTTTTTAAGCAACACCACAGGATTGGAAATTTTGAGTTCAATTTGATGTATTGCAAACAATAAAAGATTTTAAAAACCTTTAATAATGGAAAGTTTTAAACAAATTAATTTGTTGAACTGTTTATTAATAGTTTTTAAAAAACATCTTAAAAAACAATTTTGGCAAATGCGTTTAAAAGTTGTTTTGTCTACTTTTTGGTGAATCTTAATTTATTATTGAAGGAAGTCGCTCAAAACCCAACTGTAAACCCTCACCCTCTCCCCTTCTCTTACTTGATACTACTTCCTGTAGCAGTTAGATGGCTTTATCAAATCATTGGCACATGAATACTGAACGCATTTGTATGAAAAGTCACATGACATCAACAAAGATAAGTTATTTCAGGACCTCCAGACAAACCTCTAACAATTATTTGTAAATAGAAAGAAATTCTTTAATAAATTAAATAAATAGGTCAACTCCCAAACCTATAATAATTAAGTGATTTTATGTGGATTAACAATAAATTTAAAAAACAATTTTCTTAAATGTGTAATAAACTTTGCCGTACATACCTGCAACTGGCTGACTGGTGTTAGTAGGATTCTGGCAACGTCCAGGCCAACATTTCCATGGCCTAACACCACAGCAGACTCACAGTCTAAATTGACACAAAGCTGATGGAGTAAATTTTTAAATTCTAAGTAAAAAATAAACATTCATATTCTATCTCATAGAGGAGGCATTTGCAATAAAGATGGTAAGCAATCTGCAATGAACACTTGGCACAAGCAAAACTAACTTATGACAAGTAATCACTTTGTAGAGTCTTACATTCTGATCTTGAGGAAGTCCATTGTACCAGCCAACAAAGGACCTCGCTGAAATCACATTTGGAAGATCTTCTCCGGGAATATCCAAAAGTCTGTCATGTGAAGCACCGTAACACTATGAAAATGAAAGTGACACAAAATTAGGAATTAAAATTAGATGTCCGAGTGTCTTAGGTAATTTATATTTTAATTCAGATGATCTGCAACCACAAAATTTCAAATCAGATACGCTGCTAATGTTTGCATTTAATTTATGAAGTTATTTTTGTTTTCTATCATTAAAGAGAAATGAAAGAAAAAACAATTCCAAACAGCATGTCAGAAATTAAATAAATAAATACACAATGTTTGTGACATGACTAAATACACAATGTGTGTGAACACTGCCAGCATATTTGGATAGTGACCAGAGGCGTAAACAAGGTTTTTGGCGCCCTTGGCTAATTTATTTTTGGCGCCCTTGATAAATTGACAATTTTAAGCTTTGCGATTTGTTCATTTGTTCGAAAAAATTATTTTATTTCTTTTATTTTATTTATGACAATAATTACGTAGTCTTCTGACAGTGACAGTCATACAATGTGAATAAAAAAATTCATAAGACAGGAACAATACTAATTTGCAGTTTATTATTTGCTAAATAATACCAAATAAATTTTGGATATAACGGTACATTGTTGCATTAATAAAGAATACAGCAAAGCTTGAAGTAATGTGTATTATAAATAAAAACAATAGTGGCAATGTGTCATACTCATTATTTCATACATAACGATAGAAACTCACAATTAAAAGTAAATTTATGTAACACTCCACCAACTACAGCTCAGCACTTCAATTAGCTGGCGTATTGGCGAGTTGCTAATACAGTCGGACCTCTCTACGTCGAACTCAAGGGGGGAAAAATTCGACTTACGGAGTTTTCGAGTTTGGGAAACTGGCGAAATAGGCGCAGATTAATCAAGGACAATGTTGATATTGAGAGGGGGGTGGAACAGCCATAGCGGCTAGAAGGCTGGACAGGAAAGAGGGGCGGTGATGTTTTATATGAAAGGAGCCAAATTGCTTTGACATACCGACACGAGCCCGTGAGAGAAGACACCTTCCCTTCCCTCCCCCACTTCACTCCCTGGACAGTGGGATGGGGATAGTAAGATTTTTATTTTTAAAAGAAGACTGTAAAATCATATTGACATTTGTAGGATAAGAAGCCCCGCAAAGGCAACAAACATAATAAAAAATATTATAGTGGTTTAAATGAAATATATTTAAATATAATTAATTTTCACTTTTTTGTTATCGAGGATAAATGTGAAATACAGTCTGACCTCGCTAAGTCAAACTTCCCTAAGTCGAAAACCTCCCTATATCGAATTAATTGTAAGGTCCCGGCCAAATTCCATAAGACTAATGTATTTGAGATCTCCTTAACTCCCAGATTTTGGCTTTCAACCTCTCTTAGTCGAATTTTCCAAGCTGTTTGGGTTATTATTCTGGAGAGACATTTCAGAACATGTGTTCCGTAGAGCCACGGAAATGGGCGTAAAATCTTATCTTAGTGCATTCCACAAGGGATTAAGCGACCCTAGCAAGTACAAAAAATGACAAAGACAAGAAAAAGGAGTGGTAACTAATTCACGTCCCTTTGCTGCATGCTGTGACTCTTTTTAAAATGAAAAATCTTACTCCCCCCATCCCACTGTGGAAGGCGTAAAGTGGGGGAGGGCAGGGAAGGTGTCTCCTCTCACGGGCTTGTGTCGGCATGTCAAGTTGGCTTCCTTTCATATGAAACATAGACACCGCCTCTCTTTCCTGTCAAACCTACTAGCCGGTATAGCTTCCCCCCCCCCACCTCTCAATATCAACATTGTCCTTGATTAAACGGCGCCTGTTACGCCATTTCCCTAACTCAAAAACCCTGTAAGTCGAATTTTTTTTTCCGGGTGCTTTTGAGTTCAACTTAGAGAGAGAGAGGTCCGACTGTATTTATTTAAATACAAATTTAAAAATTAAAGATTTGGTGGCGCCCTTTTCAGCTGGCGCCCTTGGCAACTGCCCCGATGCTAACCCATTGTTACGCCACTGGATAGTGACATGACTAAATACACAATGTTTGTGACATGACTAACACAATGTTTGTGAACACTGCCAGAATATTTGGATAGTGACATGACTAAATACACAATGTTTTTGGACACTGCCAGCATAGTTGGATAGTGACATAACTAAATACTCACCAAGACAACTGCCGTGTAGGTGTCTGTCAATTCTTTAAGTGTTACATCTTTACCTACTTCAACATTACCCCAAAAATGACACCTGTCATTCTCAGCTGTTTGAGTGAAAGTATGAATAACATTCTGTGGATCATACAAATAAAATAAATCACATCATGGCTAATACTTTGAAAATTCTTGAAGATGCCTAAACTACCATCAATCTTACATACCAAAAACAGGCTTGGCAGTGTACACAATGTATAACCGAAAGAAAAGCTCCAAAATGATAACAGCCAAAGAACAATAAAAAAAAATATGTGTGCATAATGAAGATCAGGTGATAGTCATAAGTAAATAATAAAGCTAGACTTAAAAAAGTCAATTGTAAAATATAGTGTAAAAATATGGACCAGTGATTATAGTCAGTTTTTGGTTAGTTTGAGTTAGAGGCCAAGTTAAAATAATTGATAGATTAAGAAAAGGTTACCTATTAAATTATTTCAATTTAACATTATCTGGAGTGATTTCTATTTAACATTACCTGGAGTGATTTCTATTTAACATTACCTGGAGTGATTTCAATTTAACATTACCTGGAGTGATTTCAATTTAACATTACCTGGAGTGATTTGAATTTAACATTATCTGGAGTGATTTGAATTTAACATTACCTGGAGTGATTTCAATTTAACATTACCTGGAGTGATTTGAATTTAACATTATCTGGAGTGATTTGAATTTAACATTATCTGGAGTTATTTTATAATATTTCACTAGAGGACGACAGTTCACAAGTTTTTTCAAGCAAATTTACTGTTTTTTATAATGTGGTAGAAATTTCACAAACCTTGACCTCTGGATGATCAGGAGCAACTCCAAAGCGAACAAGACCAAAAGGTACAGGCAACTTTTCGTAAATGTCAACTATGATGTTAGGATTCCCCTAAAATAAAAAGGTTTTAACACCAAGATTATACATTTTGAAGCTCGTCAGATTTCTATTAAATCAGGTTTCACCACAATATTTCAAATTTTAGACCTCATTTTAATGATACATTTTTACATTGTCACCTCACATAGTAGATTTTCAAAACCAACCAATTTCTGCAATCAAACCAAGCCTTTTCCTAATTGCACTGATTTGCAATTCCCAATCAAGCAATAAATAACTTGAATAAATATTTTATATGGTGGTGTAGAAAAGGGATGCGGAATGGTGGCATTTTCTACCATCTTAGAGTATTTTTTTTCCAAGGGTTAAAAAAAACTTTGGGCACTAGACATATCAATGACATATTATGTTAAGGGCTTATTTCTCCAAAAGAAATTATATTGCTTAAGTGTTTTTAATCTGATGACCCATGTTGATATTCTACATTTTTGAGGCTGTCATGAATTGAGATGGGGTTTTTTTTTCTTTTTCAAAATCATTTTAAATCTACCAAACTTAAACTGAAAGTAACAATTTAATTAAAGTAGCCTATAGTATTAATGATTGTCGATGGGAGGGAGCACTAAAAACATATTTGTATTTATTCTAAGCACTTTTTTAAGTGCGAAAAATGTGGACACATCAACATTTACAAAGAAGAGCATGTTCATTAAATCTACTGTATTAGAATGTTTTTGAAGTAAGTATCTAAAGACGATGAATGGACACAACTTATCAACCCTAATTTTATTTTTAATGTTTATTGAAAAAAATGTCAAATTCTATACTATGGACTAAGGAGCTATTATAATAACAAAAATAAATAGAACAAGCTACATAACAATGAATACAACAGCCAACATAACAACAATGAATATATAATAAGCAACATAACAAAAATGAATAAATAATAACCACAAAACAACAATGAAGACAACAACCTAAAACCTTAAGGAGTTGTTGGGTTGTGTAAAACCCAGCAGGCCCACTTCCAACAATGGCAACATGAGTGCGTTGAACTGCACCAAGTACTTTAGACACAGTACTTTGATGCCTCTGGCTCTGGCCATTAAGCCGCCACAGTTTAGATGTTAAAAAAAGTCTATAACCAATGGGAGCTTTCATAGACTTGAATGTCAGCCACTGAGCCTTTAAATTGCAGAGTGCCATTTCCCAAGCCATGATCATTGAATAGAGACAACTGTGTTTCTGAAATGAACATAAATATTAAGTATAAGAAAAACAAGTTTAGCAGTATGAAAATTAGAAGGCTGTCATAGTCATATCATTATCATATAATATGACATATGAAATATGAAATGATGGAAATTGACTGAAGCAAAAGTGCCATTAATTATTATTTCATTAATTATTCTAAGTTGAGATCTAATCAAATCTACTGAGATGAGTCATTTAAATCCTAGTAGGGCCCCAGATCAGATGACATCAGATGAGAAAATAGACTAACTTAACTAACTACATTACTAACCTAGCCCTAGCCTAACTAATTTAAATTACTAATGTCATTAGTAATGACAAATGACTAATACTAATACTAATACTATACTAGTATTAGACTAGTAATACTTATGATGAAGTAAAGTAAAATGAAATGGACAATGGATGATTTCAAGAAGAAGAAGATTAGGCTAGGAAATTTAAATACTTTAAATACTCCTTGAGTCTTACTGACTTGAGTCCTTGTCCTTAACTAATTAATAGTAATAGTAATACTAATAGTAATAGTAATAGTACTAATACTAATAGTAGTAGTAGTAATAGTAATAGGCAATAGGCAATAGGCTATCTAAAATAAAATTAAAATCTTTAGAACAATTTAGACAATTATTTGTAGTTTAATAGTAATAGTAATACTAATAGTAATAGTACTAATAGGCTATCTAAAATAAAATCTTTAGAACAATTATTTGTAAATCACTCAGCACCAAGTGAAAATTCACTGCTAACACTATGAGACAATTTTATATTTGGGTGCTTTCTCACTCTTTGATAAAGTTTTAAGGCATGTCTTCTTAAAAAGTGTAATTTGTTGTAGGTCAAAGTTCAATGCAACATTCTACCCGATCAAAATATATAATTTAATATCCTTCTCTATCCAACTATATAGTTCCGTAAACACCAGCCTCTTTAATCATTATCCTTATGATATTTTTTAACTATATGAACTTACATTATTAAAAAATTATATTATGAAAATTAAAATATGCACTATATTTGGTAAATATGATTGTAAACTAAAATTTATTTTATTTCCTGGAATAAAATATATCTTTACGCCAAAGCGGAAGTGCTATTTAACGCCATTGCTATATTACATTGGCAATAAGGAAGAACAAACCTGTCCGGATTTGGAGTTTGAAACCCTTCGTTATTAACGTTTTCGTTCCCAAATGTGAGTAATCATATCAAATTTAAAAGAAAAGATATATTAAATATTTCAAACAATTATTTAATTTCACTTTTGTCACACAAAATTAGAAAAGCGGATAGTGAGTCATATGTCATATTTTTTATTTATGGAAGTAGTAGTAGTAGTAGTAATAGCCTTCCTAAAATTTTAATTATAATATATATGAATATGTGAAATACATTTAACACGAAAACGCTTAAGAAAGAAAAAATATCTATCAAAGAGAATAAAATACGGTCCGAACAAACTACAATGTATTTTGATACATCTTTTTCTATGAACATGAAACAAAAATCGCTTAGCACAAAAAGATTTTTGTTTTTTGAATGAATCAAATAAGGAAAATACCAACTCGCCGCTGAGAATTAAGAATTAAGACTAAGAGAGGGCTGAAAATGAAAGAGAGGCGGGTGTTTTGTGTTATTAATTAGGCCGATGCTAGTCGTCTCGAAGTTCGAGTCATCCAGTATGAATAGGCCTACTAGTCGTCTCGAAGTAGTTTTGATTTTAAAAAAATAGACAACTAAACCTAACCCAGACACTAAAACTAATATCTGAATTACGTTAATGGATAAAAATAAGGCTTCGTAAAAATAATTGCACTTAGGCCTATTCCTTATTTACTTAATCCCTATTTTCAAGTGTAAAAATACAACATTTCATTCCCGGAAGTACGCTTCGCTCTGCCATATTGCCATAACAACAATGAAAATACTTCGAGATGAGCAGCCACTTTGTATTAATTATAATGTTGTTAACGGTTAACCGGTCTTCAGATCAGGACCGGTCCCGTTTAATCAGGACCATTTAACCCCAACTTCAATAAGCCCGTGCCATATAGTATAAGTATAAGCGTATTAGTATTAGCTTATTGCCTGGAGTTCGTTTTTATTGTGTTACGATTAAGATGCAGGGCAGCATACGAGACTAACGTGAGCCACAGTGAATTCAAATCCCTTTCTCCATATTCGGGTATATAAATAGTACACATGTCATCACTATTATATTAGTTCGCCTACGGCTAAGGAATGATTTTTTAAATTTTTAATTAGCTTAGTTGTCGAGGCACTGTATGAGAGCTAACACACAGTGCGCGTTTGATGTTGACGATTGAAAAATAATATGGTATTTAAATAAGTTCCATTTTATCATCACTGTTTACTCCGTAAGCTTTATATTTTTTAAATTATTATTTTTAATGCGCGCGTTGACCGCCATCACACACATTTCAAGAGAGGTAAACACGACTTGAAGGAGAAGCCCTTGAGGAGGTGGACAGTTTTGTTTACCTTGGCAGCGTGGTAGATAAACAGGGTGGTACAGATGCGAACGTCAAAATGAGGATCGGAAAAGCAAGAGCAGCCTTCCAGCAACTCAAGAATGTTTGGGTCTTTAACAACTTAGGCAGCAAGTTAAAAGTACGGATTTTTAACGCTATGGTAAAACCTGTGCTGCTATATGGAGCCGAGACATGGAGAACAACGGCCGTAAACTTGACCAGAATCCAGTCCTTCATCAACAACTGTTTAAGAAGGATTCTCAGAATTCACTGGCCAGATAAAATCAGCAACCAGGAACTGTGGCAGCGGACAAAACAGAAGCCCATTGAGGAAGAGATTCTCCAGAAGCGGTGGAGGTGGATTGGTCATACACTAAGAAGACCTGCTCCTAACACAACAAAGCAAGCCCTGAAATGGAACCCACAGGGTAGCGGAAAAGAGGCCGTCCAAGAAACACTTGGCGCCGAGAATTGGAGGCAGACATCAAGAGAATTGGCCATGAATGGGAGATCCTGGAGAAGCTGGCCCAGGATAGAGATGCCTGGAGGTCTCTCGTAGGTGGCCTATGCCCTTGGAGGAATCGCCGACGATGATCAGTGGATGCCCCTCATGGACAAGAAGGCTCCACAACAAACACGACGTCCCAACGGACGAGGCGAGGCGTGGGTTTTTTTAACTAAGGAAAAATACCTCACTAACTTTAACGAACGGTTTAACCAGTTCTCTTATTTAGAACGGTTAATCTCGAGTCCTCTAAAAAAAAACTGAATTAAAAATTGACTATAAACCATCGTTTACTTAATTCTTTGGAAGATTTTTAAAAAAAAATTTAATGGCTGAATTGAGGGCATCGTGAAAAAGAGCTGAACGCAAGCGGGGAAGAGGGCTTTGATGCCACCATCAGACGACGCGAGACGAAAACATTCTCTCTTTGGTTCTCAAAACATAGGGCAAATAGGGACCGGCGGTTAACCGGTCATCAAAAGCGAGCGGTCTTAACCTTAATTAATTAATAACATTCCTGCTTTTATTATATGACAGGAGGCTAACTTGGCTTTGAAATACACTCGACAACATTGAAATACTGATTGAGAGGAGCCAATGTTGTTTATCAAACCCTCCCTCCACTCCTATTCCCAATATATTTAAAAAAGACCCCATCTAAAAAATCTATTATTGGGCTTTTAAAAAAAAATTTCAGTGTTTCAATGATTTTCACCGTGATAAAAAAATAAATGCTGGGTCCACTCAGCAACACCGCCCCCTGACACAGCCTGCCACTGCCTAGCGGATAGGGATGTGGCGGATGCGGATTTGGTCAACACTTGGCTAAAAGGGGGTATTCCAAGGTGTCAGTCCCGTGCCCCCCATAACAACGAGGATTTTTAGCATTTCTTTTTGCATGAACAGCAGCATAAGTAACGTTGAAAGAAGACGTTGAGTATCTGCGCTTTTTAGCACTACCACGCGAAATTGTGCTGTTACACAACTTACAAACTGCTTTACTATCGTCAAGAAATTTTAATTCAAAGAAATCCCAAACGATACTCGATTTCTTACTTTCAACCGCCATTTGAATACCGGATGAAAACGAGACACCCTAAACCTCAGAATGAGAATGCGGATTGGAGTGGCGGAATGCAATTTTTTATGTTAGAATAAGTTGTACTGGTGTATGTTTACACTTATGGATGTATGTATGTACATGTTATTAACCATTAATAGGTATAATATTATAATATACCTAATTCTATATATAATTCCAAATCATTTCAAACGTCATTCCAACTCGTTTAAAATCATTCCAAACGTCATTCCAAATGTCATTCCAACTCATTCCAATTGGTAACACATAACCAGCTTTTCGCCATTCCAATCCGCATATCCATTCCGAGGTTTAGAAAGCTCGGATTTGGATGAATACAATGTTTGGCGAGAGGGATGTATCTAAAATACGTTCATGACCAAATATGACGTCTAATCTATGGACAGCTGAGTAAGGGTCCATGAGTTAAGTTTTATCTGTTTTCTTTATTTCGGGTTTTCGAAAGTCTCTAGGTTTTTTAATTTTAGTTACGATTTCTACGGCCGTGTTTGATCTGAAAACGATACATTTTCAAATTCAAATCCGATGGAATTTTTTTTTAAAAAATCCTTCGGATTCGAATTTGCTTAAAAAAACCGCCGAAGTTAAAATGTCGTCGGATTCTAATTCGAACTTCGTCACATCCCTACTAGCGGACATTAACATTCAAGCTGCAGGGCCCATATGACCTGGCTGAACGTTACATCATTGTTGTTGACATTTCGTTTGAATGTTCAGTTAACTGTAGTTATAGTTTATGCGTATGACGAATGCATTTACTGCATGAATAAAAGTTTGTAGTTCGTTAACGTTCACAATAGTATGTTGTGATAACTAAGGCTGTTAAGACCGCTCGTTTTTGAGGACCGGTTAACTCAATAGCTCCTGAAGGGCTACTTCCGAATCTATTTCATATTCCGAACAAAAGGGAAGCAACTTCGTTAAGCTTTTGATTCCATTAGAAAAATGATTTTATTTTCTAAAGATATTCGTTTATCTTAAAAAATAAAATGATTAATGCAACAAGAAATGAATTAAGTTTAATAAAAATATAACATGCACAGCGAAATAATGACGATTAAAGTCTGATTACGCGATTTTCGGTACCTCGAGTGAATACATACGCCGTATAGACGAGTCAAACTAATTCACTCATGGATCAAAAGCGAAACAAGATAAAAACATCCGGAAATTTTTATTGAAATCTTATAGTATCACACAATAGCCGGAAGTCTCGAGGAAAGTGAGATTTCGATGCTATTTTAAACTAAAAATACAAGAGTGCGTCGCTAGGCGAACAGACACATTTGGGAGAATCCGCACGGACCCCTATAAGGACGCATTTAGTCCCATCAGGAGCTAATGAGTTAACCATTCCAAAAAAAGGCCGGTTAACCTCCGGTTTGTATATTTACTATGTTTTGTGAAGTAACAAGAGAAGGGATCAAATTTTCGTCTTGTGTCATCTGATTTGACATCAAAGCACCCGTGATGTACCGACGCTACAGTTCAGTGATGCCATCAAAACAGCGATTTCACAACAAACAAAAAATCGCCCGAACAAATATGTAAATCATAATGATATTCAATTTTTAATTTTATGTAATAAAAGTACATGTATTAAAACAGCATATTATCAAATGTCGTCAAGCAGCTTGTTTTTGCGAGTCGGCTAACCGTTAAAAAGCCATTTTACTGTCTGGTCAGTATTTTTCCTTAATTTTTTTAGAACCAACAAGGGAAGGCATATGTAAATGGTTTGCTTTTATATGTAATGTGGGTGTTTTCACATATCACAAACTTTCGTGCAATGAATCCTTGAAATACTATTGTCAACAAAATAACTTTAATATGGACACAATGTACAGAAATATCAAATTGAGGTTACACTTCGTGGAGACATCAACACTACATTCTAGCCATCTTGGAATAACACTTTCGAACCTTCTTCCAGCGCTTTCATTCACGTGACCTCTCTGTCATCCAACTCGTAATTCACACGTGACAGCATCAAATTTTCATCTCGCGCCGTCTGCTGGTGACATCAAAGCGCACGTGACGTCACCGTCTACTTGCGTTCACCTCTCATGAGCTGTGCTCCTTTTCCAACGCACAGAAATACATTTTTAGAAAACATAAAATTTATATCTATGTGATGCCTTTGACATGCACGTACTTAGCTTGAAAACTGTTGATATAAGACCGAAATCGAATTCGAGGACCATTAAACTGGCTAGTACTACTAGTAGTAGGCCTATCTTTCCTCTTGTAATATAAATAGTAACACCCGCTGCCTTGACTGTTATTCACATTTTGACATTACTGCCGCACTGTGTTAATTCAACAACTAAGCGAATTTTTTTTTAAATTAAAAATCGTTCACTAGCTGAACTCCACTAACAGTGATGACATGTATTTTTTTTTAAAGACCGGAATACAATGTATTAAGAAAACGCTTTGATGTCACGGTCCCTCGCATATTTGCTCTGGTATTCCTCCGTAACACAACAAAAAATAACTCTGGGTAATACGCTAATACCAACTAAATGAAGTTACGGTTAACTGGTCCTGATTAAATAGGACCGGTCTTGATCTGCGAACCGGTTAACCATTATCAACCTTAGTGATAACCTTCTGGTTCTTCAAGGAATACAGTTTTGCTGCATAACATAATTCTGACAATTGATCCATATTTATAAGTTCATATTTAATTCCTCCCTTGTGATTGACCTAAAGTGAGCATCTGGAAGAAAATAAAATCATGCCCATGACTAAAAATAACTTATGTTTGCTTCAGATGGCAGAGCAGGAAGATACAGCCCCTGAAGTTGACCATGAGGATGAAGATAATCCTAATTACAAGCCACCTGCACCTAAACCCTTGGAAGAATTACTCAAGCAAGATGCAGAAGATGAGAGTCTGAGGAAATACAAAGAAGCCTTACTTGGAGGAAGCTTGTCGGGCAATGTTATAGTTGGTATGTGTTCTCTGTCTCGTGCATTTTATTTTTCTTAGGCACAGGCCTTCTACAAGAATGTATTATTTCTCACAGTCCTGTTCTTTGTTTCCACTATTTCCAGTAACTTCTAGGTGCATTCCCTCTGCTTGCTGAGGCACAGGCCTTCTACAAGAATGTATTATTTCTCACAGTCCTGTTCTTTGTTTCCACTATTTCCAGTAACTTCTAGGTGCATTCCCTCTGCTTGCTGAGGCACAGGCCTTCTACAAGAATGTATTATTTCTCACAGTCCTGTTCTTTGTTTCCACTATTTCCAGTAACTTCTAGGTGCATTCCCTCTGCTTGCTGAGGCACAGGCCTTCTACAAGAATGTATTATTTCTCACAGTCCTGTTCTTTGTTTCCACTATTTCCAGTAACTTCTAGGTGCATTCCCTCTGCTTGCTGAGGCACAGGCCTTCTACAAGAATGTATTATTTCTCACAGTCCTGTTCTTTGTTTCCACTATTTCCAGTAACTTCTAGGTGCATTCCCTCTGCTTGCTGAGGCACATGCCTTCTACAAGAATGTATTATTTCTCACAGTCCTGTTCTTTGTTTCCACTATTTCCAGTAACTTCTAGGTGCATTCCCTCTGCTTGCTGAGGCACAGGCCTTCTACAAGAATGTATTATTTCTCACAGTTCTGTTCTTTGTTTCCACTATTTCCAGTAACTTCTAGGTGCATTCCCTCTGCTTGCTGAGGCACAGGCCTTCTACAAGAATGTATTATTTCTCACAGTTCTGTTCTTTGTTTCCACTATTTCCAGTAACTTCTAGGTGCATTCCCTCTTAGTGTACTTGGCTCTCTTTTATTTTTTGCCCTTCCTCTCTTTTTTTTAAATTTTTATTGCTGCAGGTCCCATGTTTACTGATGCGACTAAATACGTCTTTAAAATTATTGTAGGGGTCCATCCGGATGCGTCCAAATGCGCATGTTCGCAAAGCGACGCACTATCACATTTTATTTTAAAATTGCATCTAGATTTTGTTTTCGATGACTTCTGGTTATTGTGTGATACTACGAGATTTCAAAATAAAATACCGGATGTTTTTATCTTGATTCACTTTTGATCCATTCGTGATTTAGTTTGATGCCTCTCTATCAAGTATGTATTCACCCGAGTGCCTCCGAAAATCGCATTATCAGTCTTTTTCGCTGTGCATGTTATATTATTATTATTAAACTTAATTCACTTCTTGATGCATTAATAGTTTTATTTTTTTAAGATAAACCAATACCTTTAAAAAAGAAAGTATTTTTCTAATGGAATCAAAAGCTTAACGAATTTGCTTCCCCTTTGTCAGGAATATGAAATAGATACGGAAGTAGCCCTTCAGGACTTAATGAGTTAAGGATTAGCAAAGTACATTACTATGGCCTTTTCAACTTTTGTGTAATAGATTCCTTAGAGTCAGCTCCTTTGACTTCCATAATTTCCTTTATAGTACAATTTATGACCTAACTGTTCCCATACTAATTACGGTTTATTATTTTGAATAAATTTATGTGTTGGGTTGTTTTTTTTTAAAGTAAGTAAATTTTGAAGTAGCTAAGAGTTATTCCATCAGTTGCACATTAATGGAATAATAAATATTTATTAAGTATAATGCAGGGGCGTCCAAACACAAGTATGTTGAGCCAAACAAGCATTTTCTTAGCAAATGTTTGAATCTCTCTTTATCCAGCTGATGGTAAAAGCCAATGAAAGAAAGATGTTGTTGCCTGGTGCGACATTCAGCATTACTTTGCAACTCAATGAGTTCCAGCTGAAGATTGCCTGGAGCATTATCAGGGTCAACAGAGAAAGGTGTAGAAAAAACATGATTTCCTTTTCAATAGTTGCAAAGTCCTGAAAGCGTCTTTGAAATTCATCAGCCAGGGATGTGACATCTACAACATACCTCTGCATTTGCTAATTGACGCTTCTTTCTGGAAAACTTGTCATGATTTCCTGTGGTGAGGGAAATGTGTGGTATTAGGCTGCATTTGAGACAGTTGCCTTTGAAAAAGTTGCAGCTTGTTCACAAAGGCCTAGATATGTGAATAAATTTGGCTTATCACTGCATTGTGCCCTTAAACATTTGTGTAAAGAACGTTTAGATGCCTTTTCAAATCAACTAAAAATGCAAAATCTGCCAGCCAAGCAGTATCAGATAGTTGGAATTTGTTGTTCCTTATCTTCCACGAATTCCCCAATTTCTTTTGTAAGTATGTAAAAGAGCTGAAGTGCTGTCCCACGACTGAGCCATCTAACATCATTGTGATACACAACATCTCCATATTCTCCCTCGATGTCTACAAGAAAATGTTGAAACTCGCTGTGAAACGGCTTTTGAGCGAATAAAGTTTATAACTTTTATCACTGGCTTAATGACATGATCACATCAAAGATGTTTGACACAAATAACTTGTTGGTAAATGGTACAGGGAAGTTTAAAAGCTTTGCCAGCCTGTTCGCTGACTATGTTACAGACAAGTGTTTTTAGTTCACTATGCTCACCAATCATGGCAGGAGTACCATCAGTAATAATTCCAGTTATTTTTTTCTATGATAGTTTAATGTCATTGATAGCAGAACAAACGAAAGCAAATAAATGTTTTCTTCTTGTTTGGTCTTTAAGACTCTGAAGGTCTAGTAATTCTTAGAAGTTTGGCAATATCAGATGCATCAGTGCTTTCATCACAGGCTATCGAGGAAAAGTCCATTTGTTCTGCTTTTGTCTCTAATTGTCCCTTAATGTCAGATGAGATTTCTTCAATTCTGCGAGCCACAGTGTTGCATGATAGGCAAACATTGACCAACTCCTGCTTTTTCTCTGTACAGATATTTTAAACAATTTTCATCACTTAACAGCAAATAACTTCATCATGTTTTTAAAATCCATTTCCACTTTGTAAAAATAATAATTGATGAAAATAAGGATTTTTAAAAAAAATTTAATGAAAGTTAAAAGTTTAGTCCTGTGTAATAAATAATTATCTAATGCATTTTTTTCAGATGAGAAAAATCCCAACAAAGTGATCGTGCAAAAGCTGTCTCTGCTTGCTGAAGGTCGAGATGAGATTTTTATTGATCTTACGAGTAAGTTTGCTGTAGTTTTAGTATGTTTCCACATTTTTATCATTTTTCTTAGGGTAATAAATGAGACAAGGTGACAGACTGACTTTTTACATATTAAATAACTATGAGTTAAATTAAAGCCATAAACTGTATTGTAAAACATTTTTCAATGTCAACTTGCTGGAAATTTTTATTAAACTTGAGCTTTAACCCTTTGGAGATCATACTTTTTTGGCATACCTGTGCCAAAAAGACAGAGCCCTTTTTTCAACCATAGGATATACATCGCAAACAAAATGTATAAAAAATAACCTACAACTTTATTTATGTAAAGCCATATATATTCTTGTAGGAAAACGAATGAACTTATACAATCTTTATAAATGTAATTATAAACACGGATTTATCAGAATCACTAGTGATATTTTTTCATCAGAGTCACAATTGACATTTTATTTATGTCACTGGTAACTGAATGTGACACACAAAAAATGTATTTCACAAAACGATTGTGAGGAAACTATCAATGCAGGTTTTTTAATAACAGGAATTACAAGGAGTAATGAAGCAATCTGATGAGCTGGTACCTTGACCAACAGGGACAATTATTGGAGATCCATCTGCCTTTCTACCAACCTACCTGAGCGATAGATTGGCCCCATGTTCGCCAAAGGGTTAATGTTTTTTGTTTTT